>OZ007590.1:9724332-10324332 GCA_963931845.1 Maratus michaelseni | reverse complement strand
CATCATTAAAATAAACCGCAAATGATTTTTCCCCATAGACCGTAATGTAACGGAATTCTTTTGAGTGTCCCTGTAAAAAAAAACTATAAGTACTACACACTTCAGTTAAAATAGGGAAAATGCTATAAATAACGACAATAACATGTCGTTATTATTAACACAAAATTGCAGGGCAATCCGACCATATTTACGGGAGTTAGAGCACGGACAGACGGCAAACGGCCAGACGGCCATACGGCAGACAAATTGAAGTCATAAACATTTTTCAAAAATACTTTTCAACTAGGTTGGAAAGTGTTAATAAAAAGGAAAAGAAAGAGAAGCAATTCATCAGTAGTAGTAGGAAAACAACAGTTCAAGCTCAGCAGGCGGAGAATCGGAGGATCGGATCCTCCGCCTCCCGCTCCTCCGCCTCCCGTGCCACCTCCGGCCGTGCCACCTCCGCCTGTGCCACCGCTGCCCGCACCTCCGCCCCCCGCACCTCCTCTGAATCCGATTCCAGCGCCACCTAACGGAAAAAAGGATAAAATATGAACTGTAAGAAGAGGAGTGAACCTAAGAACTCTAAGATGAGGTTAAATGGACAAGATTATCATACTATAAGATGAATATTGATTTTATATACTAATTTTGAGTGACAAACACCTTAATGAGTATCACTAATTAAGCGAAACAGTGGAAAAATATCAATTTTAAGGAATAAAGTTGATTTCTTAAGAAATTTTCAACTATAAGATGGCGATATCAAGTTATAAGAAGAAATTTAAACTTACATTTTAGTTTTTGAACAATGGACACCTTAATGAGAATAATAATTAAGCAAAATAAAATAACAATTTTAACGATAATGCTGATTTCTTACGAATTTTTCAACTATAACATGAGAATATCAAACTATAAGATGGATTTTAAACTTATATTATAGTTTCTGAACAATGGACACCTTAATGAGTATAATAATTAAGCAAAAGAAAATATTACTTTTAACGAAAAAAGCTGATTTCTTAAGAATTTTTCAACTATAAGATGACGATATCAACTTATATGAAGAAATTTAAACTTACATTTTAATTTTAGTTTTTGAACAATGGACACCTTAATGAGAATAATAATTAAGCAAAATAAAATAACAATTTTAACGATATTGCTGATTTCTTATGAATTTTTCAACTATAACATGAGAATATCAAACTATAAGATGGATTTTAAACTTATATTATAGTTTCTGAACAATGGACACCTTAATGAGCATAATAATTAAGCAAAAGAAAATATTACTTTTAAAGAAAAAAGCTGATTTTTTATGAATTTTTCAACTATAACATTAGAATATCAAACCATAAGATGGATTTTAAACTTATATTATAGTTTCTGAACAATGCACATCTTAATGAGTATAATAATTAAGCAAAAGAAAATATTACTTTTAACGAAAAAGTTGACTTTTTCAACTATAAGATGAGGATATCAAATCATAAGCCGTAGATTAAACATATATAATTATTTTAAATGACGAATATTTTAATGAGTATTACTAATTAGACGAAACAATTGAAAAATATCAATTGTAAGGTATAAAGCTGATTTTTTAAGAATTTTTCAAGTATAAGATGAGAATATCAACTTATAAGAGGAAATCACACTTATATTTTTTAGTTTTTGAACCGTAATACACAGAAAATATTCAAAATTTGAATGAATTTTATACATAATCAATTGATTTTCCGTACAATAATAGGAGTTTTAACAACCATTATCTAATTTTACTGTGTATACTTAATTCTGTTTAGACGTACATAATATAATCTTTTTAAATCATTTAGACTTGAAATAAGGACCATATTTAAATAAAAACCAGTTGTTTATTTATTCTTAATACGCAAACTTTTTTTTTCTTTCCTAAAATGTAGCATTTCAGAGGAGGGATAATAATTCCACCCCACATTCTAAGGAAAAGGGGAGCATAACAATGACCGTCTAGGTCACAACTTTTACTATAATATAAATATTATTCGCTATCAATGTTCACAAAAAATCCATTACATTACTTTTCGTGAAATATTTAACAGTAATTATATAAACTCCTGTTTACATCACTAATTTACGTATGAAAATAAGGATTTATAGGATAAAATAAATAATATTAACTTATACTTAGTAAATTTTACGCAATTCCAATGATTTTAGACCGTGTTTTTCACGAGTTTTATATTAATTAGTAATTTTATATTAATTAACTTTGAATATTTTCTATGATATGGTTAATCCATTTTTATCACAGAAATACCAGTACCTAAAATTTCACTTAAACTCATATCATATATTCTAATACGAGCAAATCTTGTGTGTGGTTATATATATATACATATGCAAATTTTATCTTAAAAACGGATCTAACGATTATGACGAAATTTTGTGTCCTACCGTTTTGGGGCACCAGAAAACCATTGGGATGGGTCACATGTTCGAGAAAATTCGATTAGTGGGTCATTTTGGGTCATGGTGAAGCTAATTGTATCTAAAAAACGGTTTAAACGATTTTGACGAAATTTTGTATCCGACCATTTTCGGGCACGAGAAGACTATTGGGCTGGGTCACATGTTCGAGAACTTTCGATTAGTGGATCATTTTTGGGTTAACGCGGGTCAAATTAATTTTATCTAAAAAACGGCTCTAACGATTTTGATTAAATTTTGTGTCCTAAGAGTTTCGAGCACGATAAAATCATTGGGCTAGGTCACATGTCCGCGAAAATTCGATTAGTGGGTCATTTCTGGGTCATTGTGGGTCAAGATCTAAAAAGCGGCTCAATTTACACTAAATTTTGCATCCAATGGTTTTCGGGCACGAGAAGACTGTTGGGCTAGGTCACATGTTCGAGAAAATTCAATTAGTGGGTAATTTTGGGTCATTTTGGGTCATGGTCAAGCTAATTGTATCTAAAAAACGGTTCAAACGATTTTGACGAAATTTTGTATCCGACTATTTTTGGGCACGAGAAAACTATTGAGCTGGGTCACATGTTCGAGAACTTTCGATTAGTGGGTCATTTTTGGGTCAAAGTGGGTCAAATTAATTTTATCTAAAAAACGGCTCTAACGATTTTGATTAAATTTTGTATCTTACGAGTTTCGAGCACGCGAAAATCATTTGGCTAGGTCACATGTTCGAGAAAATTGATTAGTGGGTCATTTCTGGGCCATAGAGGGTCAAGATCTAAAAAGCGGCTCAATTTACACTAAATTTTGCATCCAATGGTTTTTGAGCACGAGAAGACTGTTGGGCTAGGTCACATGTTCGAGAAAATTCAATTAGTGGGTCATTTTGGTCATGGGTCATTATGGGTCAAGCTATTTTATCTTAAAAACGGTTCAGAGGATTTGAAATAAATTTAGCACCCTACAGGTTTAGGGAACAAGAAGACTATTAGGCTAGGTCACATGTTCGAGAAATTTCGATTAATGGGTCATTTTGGTCATGGGTCATTATAGGTCAAGCTATTTTATCTTAAAAACGGCTAGGACTATTTACACTAAATTTTGCATCCTATGGTTTTCGGGCACGAGAAGACTTTTTTTTGGGCTAAGTTACATGTTCGAGAAAATTCAATTAGTGGGTCATTTTGGTCATGGGTCATGGTATTTGAACTCAAATTTAATTTTGACCGAGCATAGCTCGGTTTTCCCTGCTCGTTCTAAGTATTAATATTCACTTATAACTTTACTTTTAGTTATACTTTTACTTGAAACCATGTGAACTTGTAGAACCCTGCTTACGCATATGGAGTTTAGTACATCACACTGTTATCTAAATGAATATGAATACATTATTGTTTTAAATTTTCCAATTTTAACAGAATATGCACGAATATAAACTTTAATTTTATCTAAACATTTTATTTCAAATAGCCTAGTTTATGAAAACGATACATATTACCAAATATTAGACAACATTTTAACATGAACTTAGATACTGATCACATACCTATTTCAGCATAATTTATTAACATCCATAGCATTTCATCTATTCCTTTCAGAAATATACATATAAATATATGGATTTATCGAGTAAATATCCAATTTTAGCTGGCATTTAGTGATTTTTTACACCATTTCAATGATTTCAAGCTATTTTATATCACAGAAACGGAAACATATTTGAAACATAAACGCCTGTAAAATAATATTTGAACTGTGTTTCTTATTCAAAAATTCAAATCTCAAGTTAAAATTTATGTTCTACCACTTATCAACTATTTATCCCACATAATTTTTACCATAGAAACATCATAGAAATTAAATATACGTTAAATGAAAATAATAAATTGTAAGTATCTAAAAATATTAAACACAAAAACTATTAATCAAAACTTAAAAAAGTTTTAAAAATTAAAAGTTTTTACAAAGTTTTAAAAAAAAATTACAAAAGAAAAGAAAAGTTTTTACAAAATAAAAAAAAAGTTAACAAAAAAAATTTTACAAAATAAATTTAAAAGTTTTTACAAAAAAAAAAGTTTTTACAAAATAGAAAAAAGTTTTTCCAAAATAGAAAAAAAGTATTTCTCGAAAAAAAGTGTTACAAAAGTTTGAAAAATTTACAAAAATTATCCATTTTTTACAAAGTTTTAAAAATTAGAAGTTTAACTGCTACCACATTGCCACTGTCACTTTTCAGAATATAGCAGCCTAGACTTTACTGTAAAGAAAATTTCAACTGCAATTGTACCAACACTATTATTAAGTTCTCATAAACCGAATTTTATACAGTATTTAGCGAATTTCCAATTAACATCTTCTGTGTAGAGTAACTTTTTCCTCTAACATTTGAAATCGTGTATATCTGCTACTTTCATATTTATAATTAATATTTCAGAATTAAGACCATACTAACCATTTTAATATAAGACCATATTTTAGCAAGATTCCATGATAAAGCTTATTATGCTGATTATTTTTATTAAGTACGCATGCGCAGTTTTGTCACATGATCACTTTAACCGATGATAATATAAAATTTTGAAAAGTGATGCAGAGGTTCTCATTTCCCAAGTAAAATTCTCGCATGAAGATGACTGTAAATTTCCTGAATTTCACCCAGTTGGAGAAACAATTTCTCTGTTAACGAATAAAGTAAGTTGAACTATATCATTGTAAAAACATCAATAAATGATTATTTATCTATTAAATATTTTCTAAGTATATAATTATATTTCTTTTATTGTATAGATGTTACGCCAAGATGAATCAAAACAGCAGAAACTCTCTTTACCAGAAATGGATACCCCGGATGGTTCGTCGTCAACACATATAGAGTTAAAGAATAATATACATGTGAGTACTTATATGTGATATATTAGAATACATATATTAAACATAATTAGAGTGAATTTACAATAAAATATTGTATCAGGTGTTCTATAAAATGTGATGTTTTTTAGTCTATAGTGTTAGAAGGAATTCTAAATATATGCATTTATTTCTCTTACAGATGTGTTCCAGTTGTAACAAATACTTTTCAAGTAAATGGAATTTAAAAGAACATATACAAATCCATACTAATGAAAAACCATATACTTGTAATCATCGTCAAAAATCATCTACAAGAAAGCGTGAATTATCTTTTACTAGAAAATGCAGACCATCAGTTCATATGAAAACACATCCTGTTAAAAAATTGTTTCAGTGTGAAAAGTGTGAGAAAATATTCGTTATTCGTAATAAACTGAATAGACATATGACTGTTATGTTAAACTTGTCGAAGACAGTATCCCAAATCATATTGAAGATGGATATTCAAAAATTAACCAGTAGTTTGAAGAATTTAACAGTCAAAGATCAGATTGGATACTTCGAAAAATTGACTGTATAGAACATAACCCAACATAACATTTACCCAAACTACTCATGCAGCATTAATGATTTGATATATGATATCCAAAAAGTGAAATCTGTAAAGAATAGAGCGGTAATGAACCGTAAAATCGGCTTGCAATATGAAGCCGATTATCGCTCAAATCATTAGGCCCAAGGGCTGACTTCATTGGATGGAGAGAGGCTGCACGTGGAACAATGACTGGATTCATTGGACGGGGAGAGGTTTTCAAAGCAAGCCGCCAGTTGTTTGGGCCGACTGTAGGGTTGCATTTTCAGCATCACGCCAAACATGAACATTTCATCTCTATTTATTCTTTGAACTCTGTGATTAATAATACAAGCATCAGTAAGATTATTAGGAAAAGAAAATTGAACACAAGTCTATTAAGTTAAAATCTGACTGTGTGTATTTCGCAACTACTCCTCTTAATGCAACGCGATTTACTTAACACCGGTTATCATTGACTGAATTTAAAGAAAAAGCATATACTATATATCCAATGAATTATTTTTAAGTGATGGCTGTTAAAACGTTTCTCATAGTCGTTAAAAGTAAAATGGTTTATCAGGTAAAATTGACATTTCTTTTTACCCTATTCGTCGATTTACACGATTTTATTTGGCCGTCCTTTTTCCATTGGTTGCAGTTTCCTTTTCGCGGTTATTTGGCACAAAAGTTTGCGTTTTTTGGCTATGATGTCATACACTCACGCACAGCTTTTTTTTTTTTTTATCGGTTAAAAAAAGGAAAAAAGTTGCCAAATTTAGGGGATGTTTTCCTTTAATGGCAACCTAGCCATTGTATTAAGTTCTTGGTTTGGTGCGGGCTTGAAAATCGCGCCAACCAAAAAGTCGCCAAACATATCTGCGTGAGTGTAAAGCATGTGTTCCCCTTTTTTAAACTGATTTATGTCAAGGCCCCTATAACAAAGAAATATCATATTTTCTTCTATGAAATGTGATAAAGAGTTAGTTAATTATTTACGTTTTTAATTATCGGGAGTGAAATATTTTGCTTGATTAATACATTTATTTTTCTTTTAATGTTACGTGAACGAAGTCACGGGTAACAGCTAGTATATTATAAAAGCCTGCAGGTCGCCAAGCAGTTTTCACATACTGTACCTCACTCCGAGTCCTTTGGAAACATTATGAGTGGTGATAGATTTTTACACGGGACTCGGCGTATGCACTTCTATATCGCTTCTTTTTATGTGATATCACTTCTTTTTGTGACTGACGTTTTAGGTTTGTGGCTTGGCGGGATCATTTACAACGAGTTGTTTTTGATAAGATATGTGTGTGTATAAGTAAAATGTGACAGAAATAGCTTCCAACTATACGAATTTTATCTAATAAAAAAATATTCTAAGTATACATACCTCGATATAGCTTTTGTAATAAATTTTGTAAATATTCATATGTTTTAGCAACATCTTTCTCATAAAGCATTCGAAACAATCTGGAGTTTCAAAGTAAAAATTTTCTATTATTGTTAAGTTTGCAGCTTTTAAAGATCACGTGATAAGCGTCTTATAAGTTTAGTCATGTATGCATTGCTTGCTTTATAATTTACTCTCGCATCATGAATCAGTCATGACGGATAATGATAAACAGTGGAGTTCACAGCAATAAACAGTGTCTCTAGTTCATTTACAGCAAGCATGTCAAACATGTGGCCCAACGAGAATTTATATGTGACCCGCCAAACCTTTCGAATTTTACATGTGTTTAATTCCGTTGTTCTACACAGATGCGAGATGCAGAGAATACACTTTGTACAAACGCACTTGCACCACTGTGGAATTAGAAATGGTGAGCATAAAAAAGTATAAACATGTTAGTGCTACCGGTTGGGAATTTTATTATTTATTATTATTATTATTCAGAATGCTACCCCTATTTTCGAATAACAATATACGCATTATTTAATTCTTCATTAAATAATGCGAAATTCTCTTCAGAAAAGTACAACTCTGAATAGCCTTAAAAAAAACCACTCAACCTGTAACACGGATCTAGCTCTATTGCAAAACAAAGTCGTTGGGGGCCACTGTAATACTTACCCATCATGGATATGCATAATGTAAAATATGAAAATAAAACATGCGTAAACTATTTATAAAATGCATTGCAATTCGAATAAAATCGTGGCTTGATGACGTCATAAACTTCAAATTACTGCTCTATTACTGAATTGCGTTAGAGAAACATAATTATAGCTCCAAAATTGAAAATCCTATTAACTAACGGTTCCCTGTTGCGTCGGATTAAGTGTCTCATTTCCAATTAAAATATATCTTTGAATTGAAATTTGAATGAAATACAGGGTCATAAAAAATCGAAGAGTGTGGAAATAGGATTACAAATATTGTTAGTTTGCTCAAAAAGTAGGTTACATTTTAAGGTTATATACGTTATAAACATCATTATATAAAATGGCCAATTTTGCATCATTAAAGTCAAAACAAGTGTTCATAAAATACAGAAAGTCTCCTTAAAATAAACAATTTCGAAAATTTTTATATACCTTTTTATCAGAACAAATATTTCGAGAGTCCGAAAAAAATAGTTTCGAATAATCGAGGTTACTGAAATTAAGTTAGCTTTTTCCCATTATTACATACTAAGTACATACCAAATTTCAAGTTTCTATCTCAATTTGTTCGGGAGATAGAGCGTTTACAGACACACACACACATACAGACGGACGGCAATTTTATTTTTTTCTAAAAATATGTTTTTCGAAATCTCCAGTGTCTGAAAAGTGTAAATCCGTCAAAAAAAAAAATTGTTCGATTTTCAAAACGATTACAAGACTTACTCTATACTACGTATGATGGGTAAGTAATACATCTTCAAGAATTTATGGATACAAAGATAACCAATCTGAACATACCAAAGCGAATTCTCTTAAGTCTGAAAATTTAAAGATTTGTAAAATCTGTATAGTATTCTTTTAATTTTTGTATGTGTTTTATGTTGAACCTAATACTTTATTTTACTACTCTCTTCGATTTTATATCATATTAGGAAATAACATCCTGTGTTTATTAAATGCTAAGAAATGTATTCTAAAATTAATAAAATACGGCGCTAATAAAGAACATTTAAAAATATCAAATATCAAAATTTCATAACTTTTAGTTGAGTAAAAGCGATGCAAGTGACACAAATTATGCGGCTTTCGTGTAAAAAAAAAAATCCTCAAATATATCAACCAGGCTCTTCACTGCTATGGCCTTTATTGAACATATGGATTTTAGATCTAAGATATTATATTATCATTATTTAGGTTAGTTTTTAGAGTTCCGTTCATCTCACGAAACCCTATTACTCCCGCTCCGTTGTCTGTCCGTCACAGAGTCGTTCTCAAAAACTATGTAACTTACAGGCATGAAAATTTGTGTTATAGCTAAATACCTACTATGAAGCTCAAAATATTAAAATTTGAAAAAATCGTATTATTTTAATATAGAGATATAAAAAACCAAAATTCTAACAGCCTTTTCCTATTAAATTTGAACATTTTTCGTTATAGCAGTTGCCAACAATTAAAAATCCACAATAAAATTCTTTCTACAGTAATTAATTATCTATTGAAAGATTTTCACGTGAAAAATGAAAATGAAATAAAAAGTTTCACCAATTGAAAAAAAAAAAAAAAAGATTAATATGACGTCATATTGGTAATAAAACGGAAATTTCTCAATAATACAAGGAGTATGAGTATGTGTAAATACAGAAAACAGCTTAATATGACGTAATTAGAGAATTAAAAAAAATAATCTGACGTCATAACGGATTTTTTTAATGTTTGAGAATAATACAAAGAGAGTATCAGTATGAGTAATATAGAGAATAGTAAATATATAAGTTTGAGGAACGTATTAAATCATGATAAAAACCGATTATGGAAATATTGGCATATTTTAACATTTTAAAGGTCTCTCTCTATACAACATGTTTAATTTTGAAATTGATTTTTTTTTAATATCGCATTTAGTCCACGCGACGGTTATTATTATGATAGAGTATAATAGCGGGCCGGTTCAGATATTTAAAAAAAAAAAAAAAAAAAAAAAAAAAAAAACGAGAAAAAAAGACCGGTAAATTTTTACTTTATAAAAAACAGGACTTATTATTATTATTGGAAAATGAAATTTATTTGGATTTATTAAAGAAAGGATAAAGTGTTTTGAAAGGAATATTAAACGAAACCCTTTGTGCGATAGTCGATCACACTTACCCACTTGTTTTTAGCAGGTTTTTATTGTATTACACCAATCATTTCATTTCTTTTTGCTCTTACGACCTCGCTAAAAACGATTTCGTTTGTTACTGAAAATGAGCTAAATCATTTTATTCAAAAATACATTTTCTTAGTAATTTTTTTATTTCAGAAATGACTTTCACGCTGGCAGTTCTCATATGTCTGTTCATGCGCCCTATTTCTTTATAATCGAAATTTGTCGGCTCGCTGCTTTTAACGAAATAATAATTAAAAAAATTAGATGAGACGTTATCATTTACCTATATTCTACATTTTCTATTTAACCACAATTTCATGGAAGCAATTAGAATTCTCTGTTCCGGTGATCTGCCTTATTCTTTTTCTTTTACTGCTATTATTTGCGTACAATGCAGTCACATAAAGCGGTAAAAACGAATTTTTTTCTTTCGTGTTCTCTTTTTCTTCGAAGGAAAGAAAACTTAAAAGAACTCATTTTCCATCATAATTTCTTTCAAACTGACAATTATTAAAGCTCCCATTTGTTGAATAAAACTTGCATCATAGTGCGTTTCTTGCTCAAAAACAAGTTTTTCAGCGAATTTTGTGACCCAGTTGTGGTCACATTTGATTTTTTTTTTTCTTTTGCCGATCTACAACTTAAATGGACAATATCCTTGTGACGTCACAGTAGGTAACATTAAGACTCCTATAATAGGAATTCTAGGTAACATGGCGGCGTGATCGTTTGTTTACGCTTTGCATTCACGAAGGGTTTTTTCGCTACTTCTCTTAGTCATGTTATTCAATTCCTAAAGCTCACACTCTCTATATATTTATATATATCTTGTTCAAATTTTCAATCGTTAATAAAATATTTTCTATTCATCCACTCAAGTTCAAATACATTTTTTAAAACTTGTAGTGGATGACACTGGATGTTAATACAGTTTTTCAAATATTAATTCATTCATTAAATTTAATTAATTAATTTTAGTTCTATATGGGAGAAAAAAAATTCTCCCATTGTTTTCATAAATGAAATGAAAGATTTTCCTCAAATGAGTGATGCTACAAAAATAAAATACCGCAACGATGATTATAAAAAAAAAAAAAAAAAAAAAAAAAATCAATAAAAATAACGTGGGACATTAATGCTGCACGGGTTTATTTTATATATTTATGATTAAAAAGCAAAATTCAAATTCAAATGCTCAAAAGGAAATTCGCTTTCTATTTTGCCACTAAATATTGTGATTCTGTCCTATGTATATACATATTTATATTACAGTAAAACCTCCAAAGTTGACCACCTCTCTACGTTGACCACCTCTCTATGTTGACCGAAATTTATTAGTTTGAATGGTCACAACACATTTTCAATGGAGATTTACCCCTCTATGCTGACCACCTCCGTAAGTTGTATGTTGACCACTTTTTAGTAGGTTTTACTCTCTGTAACTTGGCCACTGATGTTTTCTTGAATTTGCCCTTCCCTCGTTTGTTCTCCATCTGTTTTCCAGGAATTTCTTTATCAGTCATTCGGCTTATCTGAACGACACTCGCCTCCCTTGTGGTGCTCCATTCATTGTTCACTTCCAGTATGATGCAATGGGAGGGTAATGCCAGAATTCCTGGAATCAGTCGAAAAATGTCAGGAGAGTAGAAGATGTGCGTAGCCGTGTAGCTATACGCAGAATTGGAAAACAACATGTATCGCTCACATGTGAAACACATCCGTTCTTTTTTTCTGGATGTCGCGTCGTGACGGGACCGGTCGTTTATTTGCAAATTTTCATTAAAAATGGCGCAAAGAAAAGCTCTAAAAGAACTTAAATTAAAGGAGAAAGTGCATCTTCTTAATTTTCTGGAAAGCAGCAGCCAAAGAAAGATAGCGGGAAAAATGTGATGTGAGCAAGACTACTGTGAGCAACATTTTAAAACGCAAGGAAATATATTCTTCCGAAAATGGGGGGCTTTAAAGAAAACACAAAAAAAAAACGTTTCTCGACGCTGTGAACGAAGCCGCGTTCCGTTGGTTTGAAGAGATGATATCAATCAATGCAAGAATAACGCGACTTATGCTTCAGGAAATAGAAAAAAAAAATGTGCAAAAGAATTCGAAATAGAGGACTTCTAAGCGTCAGCAGGTTGGCTTGAAAAATTCAAACTACGATACGAGATTTCTCAAAAAGTTTTGTGTGGGGAATCGAATGAGGTTTCAGCTGAAGTGGTGGAGAAGTTTATTAAAAAATTCCCAGAGTTTGCTAAAGGTTTTAAAGATTAGGACATTTTTAATGCTGATGAATGTGCTCTCTTCTTTAAAGCAATGCCTGATAAAAGTCTTGTAATGAAGGGTGACACTTGCAAAAGAGGAAAAGTTTCAAAACAGCGTTTTACTGTTCTTCTATATGCTAGTATAACTGGGGAAAAATTGAAGCCTACGGTGATCGGCAAATCCGCAAAACCTTGTGCATTTAAAAATGTAAAACCTGAAGACCTTCCTGTTTTTTGGAGAGCGAATAGATCCATTTGGATGACCAGTGCTTTGTTCGAAGAGTGGGTTAGAGGAATTAACGCAGAAATGAGGAAAAATAAGCGGTCTATTATACTTACCGTGGACAACTGCCCCAGCCACCCGAAAGTGAATAATCTCACAAATGCGAAGCTAAACTTTTTGCCTCCAAACACAACTTCCAAAACCCAACCTTTAGATCAAGGCATTATTCAGCCCTTCAAAGTGCACTACAGAGCTCAACTTCTGTAATGGGTGATCATGAAAGTACAAACCTGTGGTCCTTCTGCATTGGCATCGTCAACAGCTGCGTCAGTAAATGCTTTGAATGCTGTTCATTGGATTAATACTGCTTTGAATAAATTTACGCAAACCACGATTAAGAACTGTTTCAAGAAAGCTGGATTTGTTACAGCTACAACATAGGTGCAAGAGGATGAGCTTCCTCTATCTCCTATCCCAGTTTTTGATGGAGTTGATTTTGAAGATTATGTTACGATGGATGATGAGTTAGTAACATGTGTTGAATCAGACCCAGGGGCAATTTTCAATGAGATACTCTCTGCAACTAAGCACAGCGAGGACTCTAAGGTACAAGAAATGGACTGCGAAGATGATGATGATCCAAGTGACAACGAAACTGAAAAGCACCCAACTCTGAAAGAAGACTATGTAAAGCGCATGATGGAGCAACTTAAAGATTTCGCTGCAGAAAAAATGCCCAAGCATGCTTAATGGAAAGTGGTTTTTAACTGTGAAAGTGGTTTTTGTAGTTACCTAATGAAAAAAATAGGACTCAAACAAAAATTAAATTATTCTTTCAAAAATTGTAAAAATGTGCTGTACCTTCAGTAAAAATAAAAATGAGCACGTGTTAATTTTTTTCTAAATTTTTCCTTAAAAAATACTAAAAAAGTTTACTAATTTTTTTCTAATATTGTTCTAAATATTTTCTAAAAATTCCCTAAGTTGACCACCTCCGTAGGTTGGCCACTTAGTTACAGTCCCTTGGGTGGTCAACTTATGGAGGTTCTACTGTAATTGTAATTATTTAATGAAAAGTAACTAAAATAAAATTTTTCTTTGTTGATCTAAGTAGGAATTGACTTAAAAAAAATTATTTTTATATTACTTGTTTTATTGTTACACTTATGAGCTCAGAAAGCAAATTAATGAAAACAAACGCATATTCATACATTATTTAATTATTAATTAATGAAAAATTTGATAAAAGCATGATTTGCACAATTGAAATGAAAAATTTTGTGAATACTAAAAATCAAAATTCTGAAATAAAAGCATATTTAAGTAAAACCAGCTGTTACCCGTGTCTTCGTTCACGTAACATTAAAAGAAAAATAAATGTACTAATAAAGCAAAATATTTCACTCCCGATAATTAAAAACGTAAATAATTAACTAACTCTTTATCACATTTCATACAAGAAAATACGATATTTCTTTGTTATAGGGGCCTTGACATAAATCAGTTTTAAAAAGGTAAAATTTTGTGCCAAATAACCGCAAAAAGGAAACTGCAACCAATGGAAAAAGGACGGCCAAATAAAATCGTGTAAATCGACGAATTGGGTAAAAAGAAATGTCAATTTTAGCTGATAAACCATTTTACTCTTAACGGCTTTGAGAAACGTTTTAACAGCCATCATTTAAAAATAATTCATTGGAAATAGTATATGCTTTTTCTTTAAATTCAATTCTTGTGAATAGGGAGGAATAATTCTACACCTAAATGCAAGGAGCTTCAATTGCAAAGCTTTTTGCAGCCCAAAATTACATGCAAACGTAACACTTAAATTGCAAAGCTTTTTGCAACCCAAAATTATATGTAAACATTACTTTTGCATGTAATTTTCATTGCAAATTAACATTTATTACGGTTCAAATTAAAATAAATTTGGGTGCAAATTACATGTAAATGTTACGTTTGCATGTAATTTGGGGTTGCAAAAAGCTTTGCAATTGCAAGTGTTACGTTTGCATGTAACAGCAAATTTGTGTCCTTGGTTTAATCTATAGCTGAAACAAATCTTGATTTCTTGACAATATGCTGACAGGCGATTTTTGCTCTGCAGAATAAATTGATTCATAAAGTTTGAATATGTGGAAATACGTTTTTATTTTTCGGAAATTTTACTGTAATCAAGATTTTTTTTTCACCAACTATTCAAATTGAAAATAAAATAATTTTTTTCAGTTTTAATGAGAAAATGACATAAAAATATATTAATCCGTTTTATTTCTCCTTTTTTATCAACAAAAATGGAGTAATTTAAGTACCATTTTTAGAGAAATTTCGTTAAAATTTACAAAAAAATATTAATATCTCGGAATCTAATTAAAAAATTTAAATTCTCAGAGTTTATATGACATCCTCGAATCAATGATAACCGGTGTTAAGTAAATCGCGTTGCATTAAGAGGAGTAGTTGCGAAATACACACAGTCAGATTTTAACTTAATAGACTTGTGTTCAATTTTCTTTTCCTAATAATCTTACTGATGCTTGTATTATTAATCACAGAGTTCAGAGAATAAATAGAGATGAAATGTTCCTGTTTGGCGTGATGATGAAAATGCAACCCTACAGTCGGCCCAAACAAGTGGCGGCTTGCTTTGAAAACCTCAACCCGTCCAATGAATCCAGTCATTGTTCCACGTGCAGCCTCTCTCCATCCAATGAAGGCAGCCCTTGGGCCTAATGATTTGAGCGATAACCGGCTTCATATTGCAAGCCGATTTTACGGTTCATTACCTCTCTATTCTTTGACTGTACTCAGTGATTATTAATGTATGAAATTGATACACGCTCCATTTGAAACATATTTAAAAAATCCCGTTTTATTATGACGTCACTTTGATCCCAGAGAAATCTCTTTTCAGTGATATAATTCTTGTTAATTTTCTTTCCTGGCAATAATTTCGTGAATTTTAGCAGAAAACTCACATCTGTTTGTAACTGATATTCAAGCTTATTATTAATCAGTATTAAAAAAAGTATTTCAGTTATTCATCTGAAATATGACGTCCATTATGTATATACTTTTATTATACACTGATAGTCATGCTCTTTGTAATATTACGAATATTTGAAAATACATGTTTTATTTATGACGTCATATTTGTTCAAGCCAAGAAGGATCCTTTAAATAGGTCCATGGTTCAAGCGAAATATTTTTCTTAATAATATAATTATTGTTAATTCTTCTTTCTAATTATAACGCAGTTTTTGACAGAAAAAGATCTTTTTAATGTAACCGATATTCATACTTCATGTACAATAACAAATACTCTATATTGTTGTTTCAAATATCATAGAAATTCATCTTTTTTTTAATTATTTTCATTTTTCACGTGAAAATCGCTCAATTGAAACTTAATTGTTGAGGAAAAATTATTTTTTCGCATTTTTATTTATTGGCAACGATCAAAGCCCTAGCAACGACAAAGTAAAATGGTTAAATTTTATCTAAAAATGTCCATTGATTCTCTATGAAAATAATCAAATTTTGAATTATTAAGAAAAGTATTTGAATAAAATAAACAAAAACCAGTCTATGTTCATTTCTTGGTTATAATGCACCTATATGCAAAGATACAGGGCCATTAATTTCTCCATTTTGACGCTGGCTTCAGCCTAACATTTGCACACAATCGGATTTATAATATTATTAGGATAGGATAGGATAAGTTTAATTTACATAATTTATAAACAAACCTCAATTTAAACACATGAAATTTCAATCCTTTTTTATAGACATTGGCTATAAACTAATTTGTTTTAACGTTGTATTTCTGATAAATTCGATAATTAAGGCAAAATTAATCTGAAATTGAATGAATATTCTTTATATTATTCAGATCTATTGCATACATGCCTATCGTTCAATAACAAATTAAAAAATAAGCGAATTCGTCAACAGCATAATGCTTTCAAATGGAGCGATTTTTCAATGTTTTCCCAAGCAGCTGGTTTTTCATAGCCTCGAACTAGATTCCTGCAGTAGAGTCCACTCTCGAACTAGAATCCTGGATCGGGTACAACCCGACCCGAACCAACAAATTCCATTTGAAGTCAACCCGCAACTCGATCCGAACCCGACAAAAAAAAAATTCTTGACCCGCAAACCGATCCGAACCCTCAAAAATAATTTTCGGCGACCCACAACCCGATCCGAACCCGCAATATCTCAACCCGCAACCCGACCCGCACCCGCTATGAAAGGACAATAAATTATGTTTTAATGCTATAATGAAAAGTAATGTACAATTATATCTCTAATACCAATTTTATATTTTACATAGAAAAATGGACAAATCTATATTCTTTAATATTCAAATATAGTGAAATCTCGGAATAGCGGACACCTCGAGATCGTTGAATAGAGTCCTGCAGCGGGTCGGGTTGCTTTCTATTTTTTCGGGTCGGGTTGCTTTCTATTTTTTCGGGTCGGGATGACTTATTTCTTTCTGCGAGTCAGGTTCAACCTTGAATAATTCTTCCGTCTCATATTTAGGTTTTAGTTTGTCCGATTGTTGGGATTTTCACAAAAAGTTTGAACAGAACTGTGAAAATAAATACGTATTTGAATGTGAATAAGTCAGGGGTCTGAAAAACTACTTTTTTTTAGTAGCAAATTACAACTACAACTACTTTAACAAAAATGTAGTTAACTACGACTACAACTACCTGTTTTAAAAAGTAATGACTACAAACTACGTTTCAAAAGTAGTCACTATTTCACTACTTTTAGATTTTGTCGAAAGATTCAAAATCTACACTCGAAATTGAGGACAAGGAATTAGAATTCTGCGCCAATGATTCTGCATTTTTAGCTCGTAAAAAGTGTGAACATCTTAATACAGTTTAAATTATGAAACATTCTTAATGTGCAACCTACTCGTTTTAACTGTGTTCATATTAAGAGAGTTCAATGGAATATATAAAATCAAATCACATTTTCAATCACTTTTTCTCAGAGTCTAAAAACTGGGATAAAATCGACCCTGAGCCCATCTCATCTTTAGTCCTAACCTCTATAAAAATATATGTAGTCATCATTCATAGCATAAAAATGTTTAATAAAACAGAATATCTATATATTTAAAACGCTAAGCGATTTCTTTCGACAATCCGTCAGAACAAACTACTGCATCAAATTACACCATTCTTTTTTTAAATGAAAGATATTTGGACACAGATTTGTTATCGTGCATTCGTTTGTTCGAAAATTTAATTAATTAGCTGTAATTTTCAATTAAACATTTACTTCTGCTTATGACGTCATAAAGACGGCAACTCCCACTTTTGAGGGCATAGAGTTTATTCTCTAAACTCTGTGGTTCGCCAATCTTTTGACATTAGCTAATATCAACTAGGTAATATTTTAACATTGTAGTATAAAATCTTTAAAAAAACTTAATTAGCTAGAATATAATCATAATAAAATATCTAAACGTAAACATATCAATATGAATAACAAATCTCACGTAAAATGTGGCAATTTAAATGATTCCAATTGAAACAAGATTTGGAGAGTTATCCTTGACGGCCAGCTAACATAAAAGTACCTATTTTATTTTATTTATTTACACACATATTCAAATTTATTATAAAAGACCAGGTTACCATACAAAGCAAAAATCGTCATTTAGGGTTGGGTTGGGTTGATTATTGACGGCCAATTATCTACACAAGGGATATAGGCCCGGGGGGAGTGCCCTTCGTGGGGGTCTTTCTAAGGGAACCTAATCCGTATTTACGCATGGATAAATCCACGGCTCGAAGAAAACCACGAAAACTCCGAACGATTAGGCCGACGGGCGCGATTGGGATCGAACCCAGCACCTCCCGTCTACCAGCTTCGAGAGCACAACCTCTCAGCCACTGGTGGGGCCAAATCGTCATTTAGGAGCCAAAAAATAACCCAGGTGCGTCTGCGATATATGTACTGATTTAATCAAAATTATTTTGTTTGCACTGCATATTGCAAAATTAATTAAATCCATGATTATTGTTTCTTTCTCAGATTAAAAATAAGAAAATTGGTACTTCTCTATTATCCCGTCGACCACTTTTCATAACAAAAAAATATCGCCAAACTGCAACGCCAAATACATGGGAGAACGTTGCCATTGAAATATCAAAATAAATAAATAAATAAAATACATGAATTTAAGGACACAATTGTTATTTTAATTAATGAATAATAACTAATAAGTCAGTAAAAGATAAAAAATAGACGCAAATCTCGAATTAAAAACCACTTGATGACGTAACAAACACGTATATTGCTTCTGACATCAAGTATATCGGACTGCATTTTTGGTGTTTAATTTTACAGTTTGGCGATAGTTTTTTGTTATGAAAAGTGGTCGACCGGATAATAGAAAAGTACCAGAAAATTTAATGTTTAACGAAATTCAATTATTTGATCGATCGCAAATTTTCGTTCTTTTCAGCTATACCGACACCAAGCCATATATGTAAATATATGCTTGGCGACAATGGTGTCCGTATAATGGAAAAGTACTCAATTTTTTCTTAGTTCGGGCTATACCAAAAACAAACATTTTACAGGTAACAAAAAAATCGCCGAAAAGGGCTGCTTCATCAGCTGTTATGACAGCAAAGTTGGATAAAATCTAATAACCTGAATTTTACAACGTTTATGCGAAACACCACAGAAAACACACGCTATTTTTATGTAAGTAGGGTATATTTAAACGAATAAGAGAACTAACAACCTTCAATAATATAATGCAGGAAAAAGTAAACAAATAAGTAGTGATTCACCAAATCATAAAAATATGTATTTCTTAATATAACTATAAAATACAGAAAAATATTCTGGTACCATCAAAAATATTCATTATCCCGTCGAAATTCCGTGCATTATCCCGTCGTCCCATTAAGAAAAAAAACTATATGTAAATTAGGTACTTTTCGGTTAGCCGGCGCCAGTAATATATATATATATATACCCTATATATATAAAATCCTAATGAAACGAATTTGTGAAACGATTTTATGAAACGATTTTATGAAACGACTGATTAAACGACTGATTATGTTTCAGGGCTATTTTTAATAAAATATTAAACGCTTGATGGTGAAATTAATACCAATTGTCCATAAAAATCCGCGGATGTCAAAACTGGTAATAGAATTTTGAAATTGGAATTAGTTTTCGAGATATTAATTTTTTTCTAATTTTAATGACATTTCTGTAATGATGGCAACTAATTACTCAGTTTTTTGTGACAAAAAAGGGAAAAAAATTGAAAAGGATCCCGATAGGGATTATTGATTTCTTTTTTATTCATCATTTTCAAATTGAAATTGAATTTATCTTTAATTTCAATCGATAATAAAGACAAGATTGAGATTAAATTATGTTTTTAAGGAAAATTTGAAAAAAAAAATCACATTTCTATCGTCAGGATTCAATTGTCTGTCAGCATTTAATTTAATTTATAAACTGGAAATATTTTGAATAAATTCGTCCAAATGACGTCATTTATGTAAACGCAAAAGAAAGGGGGGAAAAGGAATTAATAGTAATTATTATTTTTTGTTATCATTTTGTTATTTTATTGTAAAATTTAATTAAACGAATTTATAAAATCACTAATTCGGATATTTGAAACGTATATATAAAATAATAATTGCCCAACTGAACGGAAGGAGAATAAAATATCCTGCTTGGTTTTTTCCGCCAAACTTTTTAAAAAAGCTTCAAGATCCCTATGATAGAAAAGCACCAAAAGTTCATTGGGTTTGTTTTCATAACTTTTGGCAACAAATCTATGTATATTAACGAATCTATCCCTTTTTGAAGCTCGAATTACGCCAAACCTAAAAGCAAAGGATCCTATACTGGAAAAGTACCCGATTTTCTTATGGACAATATTCAAGTGACATAACATGGTGTAAAATTATCGCGGATAGCAAATTTGTTTAAATATCTCATCAATTGATGCCGAATAAATGAAGGCATGCATGCACAAAATATTTAATTAATTTTGTAAGATAAATAATTATTAGAAAATTCGTACATACATATTTATAAGAATAAATAATTTACATATTTAAAATGACATGAAAATATGCATGATGGTGCACTAAAATAGAGAGAAAATTAAAACCTGTTACTGAAAATGTCTATAACATAGTACTTTTCAATACCGTGGATCTTAATGTTATTCACAAGCAGATGGAATTTTTCGCATCCTTAAACGCAAAGGAAGAATCAAATACAGATCGTTGTTATAAAAGTCCGAGAGGTAGCCACAAT
This sequence comes from Maratus michaelseni, assembly GCA_963931845.1. Taxonomy (NCBI): domain Eukaryota; kingdom Metazoa; phylum Arthropoda; class Arachnida; order Araneae; family Salticidae; genus Maratus; species Maratus michaelseni. The sequence continues at coordinate 10,303,399 of OZ007590.1, read as the reverse complement.
TTAAACCTAACCATTTTATACAAGCTGGTTTTCAAGTTGTAATTGATTTTACTTATCAATCCCGGAAACAGTCGTCAGTTGTCGCAACAGCCGTGTATTAGGCCATGATAATCAAAAAATGCTCCATTAAAACGTTAAAAGCATGTCAACCCAATTACAGATTTACCAATATTTTAAAAATAAAGCACGATGTCATGTTTTTAGAGGCCTCGAAGTCTGAGCGGGGGTTGGCGAGCGTAGCTCGCAGGGGGTAGGCCCCCTAGTATATATATAATATTAAACTCCAATGGAAAATTACTTGCAGAATCATTATCACAAAAGCCAACAAAAATCTATAAACCACATAAATTCAATACTAGAAAAACAAAACTATATACATTATATATATTTGTATATATGTAAGTATATACTATATATATATATATATACTTCATTGGCGCCCTGCTAACCGAAAAGTACCTCAAATAATTCGCCAAACTGTAGCGCCCAATAAACAAACGGAAGAATGTTGCCATTAAATCTCAAAAAAAGAAAAATAATAATAATAATAATAAATAATTAAGAAAAGCCCCATTTACTAAAGTATCATTTATCAGTAACTTTTATTTATTTATTTATTTACATTATTTCTCTTAATTATGGAAAAGGAATAATCATCCTGATTATGTAAAGGAATGAAGAAACCATACAAATAAATTACACTTGAAAACATTAAAAATCTCCTTTATCTGTAGATTGATTTATTATTGTAAAAAAAATTCTTTATCTTTACATAAAAATTGATTAGCTTAAAACAATGTATGCGTTTCAGAAGATATGGATTTGAAACGAACAATGATTAAAGAAGACATTTTAAAAATTTTGATCAAAACATTTTAAAACTTTTTTTAACGTCGAATTTCGACGGTGCGTTTTGGGAGATGCAATGCACATGCGCATAGGAGCTCATTCGGTTGCATTATCACAGAGGGGGGGGATGTGTGCCTTATTTAATATGTTCTTTTATTGACTGAAAGGAGATGAACGTAAGGAATATGCTATTTGTATGATACTTCATAGGTTCAGGAAATTTTCTTTCTTGCCGTGAGGAATAGGGCGGTAATGTCAAACTGATTTCCATTTTGTTTACGGATTGTTTGTTTGGAGTTTGCATCGGAAATAATAACGTAATTCACTGGGGGAATTTTTTTTTAAATAAAATATTTGAAAGATTGTTTCATAAGCACCCCTACTTATGTAATAAAGAAGCTTATTTTACTAATATTGTTATTGTAATTTTTTCTGTCAAGTTTTGACGGGTACCATCTAGTTAATCATTAAGCTATCTTAGAATCTGTGAAAATGAAACCTTTAGTGGCTGGAAACAAACAAACAAAAAACATTTTATACAGATTTCTGTCTTAGCAGAAATAATTGAATTGTAATTTCTACTGTCAGGGTAATGAAAATTTTCCATTTAGACAGAAGTACATTACATAAAAGTTACATTTTTACAAGTTTTGCTGTAGAAGACATTTCCATTTACACAGATTATTTTTTAAAAAAATGAACCATTCACATATTCTCCCTATGTATACAATTATCTGCATCTCACAGCTACTGAACAATTTTTAAGCTCCTTGTTTTATGTTATTAAATTAAAATATGCTACTAATAAATGTTGTTCACTCTTGAAATCATATACTTTATTTTGTTATTTTAAAGAAAATTAACTATAGTCACATTTTAGGAAGAAAATATAAAATACAAAGTAAATAATTGTACTTACATAAATTATATACTACATATGTAATATACTTATACTAGAACTTTAAAATGCAGTTTTATTGTTTAAACGAATGCAAAATATAATTTTTTGAAATTAAGCCTAAACAAATCTACAGACATTTTTTTAGGCTTATCAAGAACTTATAAACTTGAAACATTCAACTTTTGTAGTTTTAAACATATAAGATAAATTGTGAAGAACAATCATAATTAGTGTATAACAAAATTAAAGTTTAATGAATATAAAAATGAAAAAAAAAAGGGGGGGGGTCATTTCTCACCTGAACAGAAATTTGGTGGCCATCCTGAAATATCCTTTGAATCAAAACAACTTGATTAGGTCATAAGTCTAAGTTGTCCACTGCCATCAAACATCTCCACCTTCCATAATTTTAATCTAGCAAGTACACACTCAAAAGCAGAGAATTAAGTAACACTCCATAATGCTTTTAAAAGTGGTACCAGCTGGAAACTATGTTTAATCGGTTGTCATTGAATCATAGGGACTTCTATGCAAATGCCTCAAAACAATATGAGAAGGTATCCAGATCCAACCCATCTCTGTAATTGTATTGTTAGGTATCTTAAAAGATACTGTCGAGCTTAAATATAAAGATTTGTCATCATAGCGATGTGCAGGTTACTATATAGTATGATAAAATCAAATTTAGAACATCACAACATTTAATAACAAACTTACAGAGCGCTCGAGATCTACTACAACAACAATTACAGTTAACCAAGGTTATATATCCAGTGTTCACAGTTCATGGCTCATGCCACATCTCCCTTTCAAAGATCCATTCTGTTTGGAGCTTTCACAGTTCTACCACTTCGAGTGACATAGGGTTGATTACCTTTTGCTACGACAGCTTGTTCTGTTTTTGAAACCTCGCTCTTTGCGCCCTCTTCTGAAAAAACTTCTCCCATATTTTCTTCTTGTTCCGTCGCGGAAGTACGGTTTTGGCTCCACCTAGTGAGCGTTGTATCACAGCTCCACTTACGAGCATTTTGTAAAACAATTCAGTTAAGCTGTGGGTCAATGAAGCACTCGCACGTACTCTAAACATCGCCCAGTTCACGCGGCGATATTAAATGTAAAAATGCAGTTCAATTTAATAATTTGTGTGTGTGAAAGTCTACTGTCCTGTTACGTGTTAATAAAAAGTTAAAAAGACAATCTCAACTCAATACAGTCCACTTTACATCGACCATTTTGTGGTCCGAAGAACGCCGGAGTGCTGCTATGGATAAATTGAATCGTTCGAAAGGCGCCGTCAAGGCCGCAATAACTAAACTAGAACAATTTATTACAGAGAATATAGATCCTAAGGCCACTAATGTGAGCCAACTCCAAGTAAAGCTAAAAAAAATTGAAAACCTGCAAAATAAATTAGAAGATATTAGGGAACAGTATTATGGATTACCTGAAATAACACAACCTCAATTAAAAGAAATTGAGCACCATTTAGATGATGCAAGTGACCGATTAGAGCATTTGGAGGTGAGTGTAAAACTTTTATTAACCTCCTTTGATGATAAATCTAATAATATTCATATTAATGAAAACAAAACAAAAGTACGCTTACCAGAAATTCCATTGCCTTCATTCGGAGGTGCATACTGTGATTTCGCAAATTTCAAAAATCAATTTACGAATTTGATCATTAATAATGATCATTTAGATGATAATCAAAGGCTATTTTATTTAAAAGCCTCTTTAAAAAATGATGCTAAACAATTAGAATCTCCCGATGATGATTTCAATTCGTTATTTCAAGCCCTCATTCATAGATATGAAAATAAACGACTTTTAGTCGACTCTCATATTTCTTCAATTTTAAATTATGAAAAAATCCAGTATGAATCTCCCAAAGAATTACGAAATTTCTTAGATTGTAATAATAAAAACATCAGAGCCTTGAAAGTAATGGAATATGAGCAAAATAGCTTATCAGAAAGTGTATTCATGAATATAATTTTACAAAAAATAGATAAAGAAAGTCAAAAACAATTTGAACTTTCTCTCGAAAATACACAGGTACCAAACTTGGATTATTTAATGTCATTTCTGGAAAAAAGATGTATTATGTTAGAGAATGTTTCTCGGTCTCATGGCGCCAACCAAGTGAATTCGAAACAGATCAAAAATAATTACGCAGTAAATAAATCAAGGTCATTTTTCATCAGTGACAATAAAAATAAAGTAAAGCCTTGCATTTTATGTAAACACGACCATTCGTTATTTAAATGCATCGCATTTCAAAATATGAGTGTTCCTAATAGAAAAAACTTTGTAAGCAAAAATAAATTATGTATAAACTGCTTGAGATTACATAATAGCGAATGCAATTCTAAATTATCATGTAAAACGTGTTCCTCTCGACATAATAGCCTACTTTGTGAAAATGTGAATAAGTTTTCAGAAGCGCAGATGAATAAACCCTCAGAATCGATAATAGAAAAACAATCAATTATTTCAGATTCCGAAAGTAAGGATAAGGTCTCTTCTTTATTAGGCAGTAATCTTTTAACTAATGACTCAAAGAATTGTACGTTATTAAATACTGCAATTATTTTAATAAAGGATTCGCGTGGAAATAAAATTAAATTACGAAGTGTAATCGATAGTGGATCAACAGTAAATATCTTATCGGATAGTGCTTGCAGAAAATTAAATTTAAAACCAAAACCTTTTAAAGGTACTGTTTCCGGTATTAACGGTTCATATCAACAAGTGAAACGAATCGTAAATACGGATATATTCAATCAAAACGAAACATTTTCAAGAAATATAGACCTGGTTGTGTTGCAAAAAATAACAAATCATATTCCGATCACGGAATTAGACATTTCAAATTTATGCATCCCTAAGTACATAGAATTAGCTGACAGCAATTTTAATGTTCCAGATCAAGTTGATGTTCTAATTGGTAGCGAATTATTTTTTGATATTTTAAAGGGGGATAAAATTCGGCTCTCGGATGGAAAGTGTATTTTACAAAATACAGAATTCGGATATTTAGTGACAGGCACACTTCCACCCATTAGTAATCAATCCTTTTGTTGTCTCTTAACTGAAGATTGTTTGGACAATACACTTAAGAAATTCTTTGAAATCGAATCCTTACCTGGAGACAATGACGAATTTGTGAAGGGTGAAGAAGAAACATTTTGTGAGGAGCATTTTAGAAGCACATATAAACGCGATCATACCGGTAGATTCATAGTGCAGCTACCAATGAAAGAAAATGCTGAATCAGTTTTAGGGTCATCTAAAGAAATTGCAGTCAGAAGATTAAATAATTTATGGGCTAAATTAGATAAAAATAAAACAATGGCTAATTTATATAGAGATTTCATGGAAGAATATGAATTTTTGGGCCATATGACTGAAATTAAAGGTGAAAACACCAATGGGGTATCGTACTTCATTCCACACCATGCTGTCTATAAACCAGAAAAAAACCCCACTCCCCTACGCGTGGTTTTTAATGCTAGTTCAAATACATCTAGCGGGTACTCACTTAATTCTATTTTATTAAATGGTGGAACAGTCCAGCAAGATTTGTTTTCCATTATAACTAGATTCCGCACACACAAATATGCATTTTGTGCAGACATTAAGAAAATGTACAGACAAATACTGATCGATCCATTGCAGAGAAATTTACGAAAAATTGTTTGGAAGTCTAATAAGGATGCACCAATTAAAATATTTCAATTAAATACGGTAACATATGGCACAGTTAGTGCCCCGTTCTTAGCTACACGTACATTAAAAGCGCTTGCTGACGAAGAAAGAAAGTATTTTCCCAAAGCTGCAAAGGTGATATATAATGATATGTATGTTGACGATTGCTTGTCAGGGGCGGGTTCCTTGCAAGATGCACAAGAGTTACAATCTCAATTGATTCTGATTTTAGAAAAAGGTGGTATGGAACTACACAAATGGGTATCTAATCACCCTGAGTTGTTACAAGACATCGCTATTTCAGAATACGCATTTGAAGATCCCTCGCAGCAGATTTCTGTAAAAACATTAGGAATGTTATGGAAGCCCCAATCGGATCATTTTTCCTTTAAAATTACTGTCATCCCTAAAGATAATTACTCCAAGAGAGAAGTATTGGCCGAAATCGCCAAAATTTATGATCCACTAGGCCTGGTTGGCCCGATTGTCACTAAAGCAAAAATTTTTATGCAACAGCTATGGGAACAAAAGCTTTATTGGAATCAACATCTGCCTCCCAACTCTCTTCAAGAATGGAACAATTTTTTGATTAAATTACAAGACATAAATAATCTTGTCATTTCTCGATATGTTCTGTCGGACAATATCGCAAAATTAGAACTTCATGGTTTCTGTGACGCATCAGGGAAAGCCTATGGAGCTGCTGTTTATTTACGATGCATCTCCACGACTGGACAGTTCAGTTCGAATCTTCTATGCAGCAAGTCTCGAGTGGATCCCCTAAAGCCAATGACGATACCAAGATTAGAGCTCTCAGCAGCTCTACTATTGACGAAACTAGTTAAAAAATTAGTTCCGACCTTACAGTTGGACTTTGAAAGGGTGTGGCTTTGGACTGATTCTTCCATTGTACTTTTTTGGCTCAATACTCCACCACACAAATTAAAAACTTTCGTAGCCAACAGAGTGACTATGATTCAGACTCTTTCTGAGAATTGTTTGTGGAATCACGTATCCTCCAAGTCTAATCCGGCTGACGTGATATCCAGAGGTGCATATGCCAAGGATCTACTAAATAATGACTTATGGTGGTTTGGTCCAGAATTTCTTGAAAGAGAAATCACAGTTCCTAGACAGTGTCCCAATCCCACAGACATTGACTGTGTAAAAGAACTGAAACAAAATATCAGTTTAATTGCAAATTTCAATGAAATTAACACTTTTTGTGATCGTCTGTATAAATGCTCCAATGATTTTTTTAAACTAATTAGAATATGTAGTTTCATTTTCAGGTTTCTTGGCAATGCTCGTAAAGTAGAAAGGAATTGCAATCACCTGACGGCGAACGAGCTTCAAAAAAGTACTCATTTTTTGGTGAAAAAGGCCCAGGAGGGTAAGTTTGCAGCGGAAATAGCTGCGTTGAGGAAAGGACACACCGTTCCTTCGTCCAGTAGCTTAAAATCATTAAATCCCTTTTTGGACGAAAGTGGCTTGCTTCGTGTAGGTAGCAGATTAATAAACTCCAATTTGCCCTTTGAAGCCAAACATCAATTGATTTTACCAAATGATCACGTACAAACTAAATTAATCTTTGAATTCTTCCATAAAAAGTACTTGCATATAGGTGCACAGGGATTAGTCCATCAAGTACGCATGCAATATTGGCCCATAAAGGCTAAAAGCATAGCAAGAAAAATTGTTCATTCCTGTGTCACGTGCTTCAAGCACAATCCCAAGACACTAGATCAATTAATGGGAGACCTCCCACAACAACGTGTAACACCAAATTCAAGTTTTTTAAATTCAGGCGTCGATTTTTGTGGTCCATTCCACATCAAATATAAGAATCAAAGAAAAGGAGTTTATTCAAAAATTTATGTGGCCATATTTATATGCATGTCTACTAAGACAATACACTTAGAAGTAGTAAGCGATTTATCTGCTGATGCATTTATCGCGGCGCTTAAAAGATTCTGCGCTAGGAGAGGCAAGATAAGTACACTAACCTCAGATAATGCCACTAACTTTAAAGGTGCGGCAACAGAATTAGATAAGTTTAAAAAATCGCTAAAAACTCCCAGCGAGGAATTATCTAATTTTTTAGCCCAGGAATTCATAACATGGAAATTTATTCCCCCGCGTTCCCCTAACTTTGGCGGACTCTGGGAAGCAGGCGTTAAGTCCTTCAAACATCACTTGCTCAGGGCCGTAGGTAATAATAAAATTACTCTTGAGGACTTCGAAACTCTTATCATACAAATCGAAGGCATTCTAAATTCCCGGCCTTTATTTCCACTTTCAGATGACATAAATGAGTTTGAAGTGCTTACCCCAGGCCATTTTTTAATTGGCCGACCCATCACCAGTATTCCAGAGCCTACTGTTATGAATATCTCCGATAATAGATTAAATCATTAGCAACGCATTACTAAATATGTTCAATGCATTTGGAAACGTTGGTCTATTGATTACCTAAATCATTTGCAGCAGCGCGGTAAATGGCAGTTCACAAAAAATAACGTTAAAGTAGGATCCCTGGTGTTATTAAAGGAAGAAAATCTGCCCCCATGTAAATGGGCACTGGCCCGGATTGTAGAAATAGTCCCCGGCAAAGACAATAAGGTGCGTGCAGTTAAAGTAAAAACTGCCACGAGTGAATTTTTACGGGGCATTTCAAAAATTTGTCTATTGCCAATTAGTGAAAATTTAATGTAAATAGCATTTATGTTGTATTGTATTTGAATATTATTCTTAATCAATTATATAACCAATTCACTGTATATTGTTCATTTTGTATTGTAATATTATCTATAATGTATATTAATTGTATTCTAAGTTTAAATTAATTGCTGAAATATTTCATATTTCATCCCCGGGCGGCATGTTCCGTCGCGGAAGTACGGTTTTGGCTCCACCTAGTGAGCGTTGTATCACAGCTCCACCTAGGAGCATTTTGTAAAACAATTCAGTTAAGCTGTGGGTCAATGAAGCACTCGCACGTACTCTAAACATCGCCCAGTTCACGCGGCGATATTAAATGTAAAAATGCAGTTCAATTTAATAATTTGTGTGTGTGAAAGTCTACTGTCCTGTTACGTGTTAATAAAAAGTTAAAAAGACAATCTCAACTCAATACAGTCCACTTTACATCGACCATACAGAGCGCTCGAGATCTACTACAACAACAATTACAGTTAACCTAGGTTATATATCCAGTGTTCATAGTTCATGGCTCATGCCACATCTCCCTTTCAAAGATCCATTCTGTTTGGAGCTTTCACAGTTCTACCACTTCGAGTGACATAGGGTTGATTACCTTTTGCTACGACAGCTTGTTCTGTTTTTGAAACCTCACTCTTTGCGGCCTCTTCTGAAAAAACTTCTCCCATATTTTCTTCTGCTGGACTTACTTGTAGTTTAGTACCTGGAATTAAAAAATTTCTATTTCGCCTTAGATTTTGTTGTCCTTCTTTAACGAGATACAATCTTGGTGTATCTGCCTCCCTTTCTATAGTGCCAACAGCCTTTCTATCCGTTATCCAAACTTTTTCACCTGGGTCTATTGGTTTCAGCTCATGGACTTTATGTCTTCGATTATAATATCTTTCTTGTGTTTTTATTCTATTTTCTTCTATTTCTTCCAATCTCTCCTTCTGTACCAGTTTTGGTTGAAGTTCTGAGAGTGCTATGGGTAGAGTTGTTTGTAAACGCTGTCCCATCAGTAGTTCTGCAGGGCTATACCCATTTTTCAAAGGCGAAGCTCTGTAGTTCAACAAAGCCAAATAAGGATCTTTGGACTTTTTGAATCTTAGTTTGATTACCTTGACTGCTGCCTCCACAAAACCATTGCTTTGAGGGTATCTGGGACTAGACGTAACGTGCTTTAAACCATACGCTGTGGAAAATTGTTGGAACTCAGCTGTTCAAGTTACTTCAAATTGTCGTCCATTCTCAGACCTAACTATATCAGGTATTCCATGTCTTGCGAATATTGACTTACAGTGCAGAATTACTTCTTTGGATGTGAGCCTGTCTAATTTTGCAACTTCTAGATAGCGTCAATAGAAATCAGTTACCAGCAAATACCAGTCTGAATGAAGCTTGAATAGATCCATGGCTACGATTTCCCAAGGTCTTTGAAGAAAACTAGTTGGTTTCAGTGGTTCAGAACAGTTTCTAGCTTCCTGTATACATGATGGACATTCTCGAACGAGTTCCTCTATTTGCTTGCTCATTCCAGGCCAATAAACAGCTGAATTTGCCAAAGCTCTACATTTAGTTATTCCCATGTGACCTTCGTGAATTTTCTCCAAGATTTCTCGTTGAAGCTTGTTTGGTACAACTATTCGATTTCCTCTCATAATTAGCCCATTATGAACTGAAATTTCGTATCTTAAAGGCCAAAGGACCCGGCAAGATGATTCTGCATTCTTTTTCTCTGGCCATCCTTCTAAAGCATAGGTAGTTAACATCCTACATGTTGAATCTTTCTCTTGTTCCAATTTCAACTGGGAAAGTCTTTTTGGAGCTATCGGAACAGTTTCTGTAATTTGATTGACAAAGAGCTCGACATCTTCTTCCAAATCAAAAGTTGGGACCTGCTTTTGGTGAGGTGCTCTGGATAATGCATCTGCTGCCAGTAAATGTTTTCCTGGAGTATGAAAAACATCAAAAGAGTATCTCATCAATCTCATTTTTAATCTTTGAAGACGAGGAGTGAGATCATCTAAGGACTTTCTTGTTAATATAGAGACCAGAGGTTTGTGATCAGTTTCCAAAAGAAATTTTGTACCTATCAAATAATTACAAAACTTTTCGCATGCCTAAGTGAGTGCCAATGCCTCTTTTTCAATCTGGGCTTAACGTTTTTCCGTTGGAGTTAATGTTCTGGAAGCATACGCAATTACCTTCATCGTAGAGTCATCTTGTTTCTGGCATAATGTAGCACCTAATCCATAGGATGAAGCATCAGCAGTTACTGTCGACTGTTTGTTAGGGTCAAATACAGTAAGTACTGGTTCGGACGAGAGCATTTCCTTTAGCTTTTTCTATGCATTTTCCTGGGGCGTATCCCAAATAAATTGACTTTTTATTGATAGAAGAGAAGTCAAAGGTGCCATGATATCTGAAAATTTTGGAATAAATCTTGCTAGATAATTAGCCATTCCAAGCAGCTGTTTAAGTTCCGTTTTGTTGGTTGGAGTTTCGAAATTTTGTATGGCTTGTATTTTCTCTGGATCTGGGCGTATTCCGGACTCATCGATTACATGTCCAAGGAATTGTATAGACTTAACCGAGAAACAGCATTTTTGTTTATTTAGAGTGATCCCTGTTTCTTCCAGACGTTTCAAGGTTGATTTCAAACGCTCGTCATGTTCGTTTTGATTGCATCCCCATATCAGGATATCATCCATATTGCATATTATGCCTGATAGACCTTCCAAAGCTTGAGACATTCGACGCTGAAAATGTTCAGGTGCTGAAGAAATCCCGAAAGGTAAACGTAAAAAACGGAATCTACCGAAGGGTGTGATGAAAGTTGTAAGATAAGATTTTCTTCATCTAAAGGTACCTACCAGAAACCAGAATTGGCATCTAATTTTGAAAATATTTTGGCTCCTGCCAACAGAGATAAATTGTATTCTGTAGTTGGTAACGGGTGCCATTCTCTTCGAATACTTCTATTAAGTACCGTTAAATCTACACAGATTCTTACATTTCCATCTTTTTTTCGTACCACCACTGCTGGTGAACACCAATCTGTGGGTGTTTCTACAGGTTTAAACCAATCTGTGGGTGTTTCTACTGGTTTAAACCAATCTGTGGGTGTTTCTACTGGTTTAATTACATTTAATTCTTGCATTCTATTAATCTCCGCCCTTGCTTTCTCCAACAACGGTATTGGTATTCTACGTGGAGAGGTGAGAGCATAAGGCTTAGCATCACCAATGAGTTCTATATGATAATTTCCTTTCAGCAATCCTAGTCCTTGAAACAACAGAGGAAATTCCGGAATAGGATCAAAGCTGCTAATACTTTGCACACAATGTGGTTGTATATTAGGACCTAGTCCGAAAGCTTTAATGGCTGGTTTTCCCAACAAACATGTTTGAAGGCCTTTTATGACAAAAATCTCTTCTAAACATCTTTTTCCATTATATTCTATGTTTTCAACTAATTTCCCTGTTAATTTCAATGGTGTTCTATCGGGACCGAAAATTATTTTATCCGTACTCTTAAGATAAGCATTTTTTAGAACTGTTTGCACGATATTACTAGGAATGACTGAGTGATCAGCGCCACTGTCGATTTTAAATCGAATAGATTTTCCCAATATTTTGATCGGAACTATCCAATCATCACTATGTTGATTCTCTCCTATTAACCTATGAACCCAGCTTCACCATGAATTTCATTTACTCTGTTCATAGAACACAAACAAACTTTTTCCCAGTGCCCTTTTTTCTTGCACTTTCGGCAAAAAGAGTCCTTAGCGGGACAAAATTTTCTATCATGAGGTGTTTTCCCACACCATTTACAATTTTTCTCATTAGAATGCATTTTATGATCACGGAAGTTGATACTATTTTTATTTAAATTATGAGGTGTCTGTCGAAATTTATTTGTATGTGTTACTGCATTAATCGAGGCATTACTTACGAACACAGACTGTTGCCGTTTGATAGATTCCGATAAACGGACTTTATCGATGGCGGTTTGTAAAGTAAGCTGAGGATCAAGTTGTAGCTTTTCACTCAAAGATTGGTCAGTAATACCGAAAACAATGCGATCCCGGAGTAATTCATCATGAAGATTTCCATAAGCACATTTATCAGCTAATGCATATAGATCGGTAATAAAATCGTTAACTGACTCACCTTCTTTTTGTATCCGTCGGTTAAATTGTGCCCTTTCAAATATTGTATTTCGTTTCACTACGAAATGATTGTCAAATTTTTCTAGCACTGCCTGAAAATTCTTTTTATCAGCTTCTGTGATGTTGAATGACAGAAAAATATCTTCGGCTTTGTCACCCATAATATATATAAGAGCATCCACTTGTTCTTCACCTGACTTCGTATTTAATCCTGAAGCAGTTCTGAAGCGTAAAAATCTTTGTTTCCATTTCGGCCATTCGGTTGGCGTTGAAAAAGGAAAAGATTCCGGTGGTGAAATATGATAAGCTGATGTCGCCATTCCATTTCGTACACAGAGTGTGCGTAAAAATGAAATTAGATATTCAATTTGAAACCGCTTGCCACCATGTATTGTTATGTATCTTAAAAGATACTGTCGAGCTTAAATATAAAGATTTGTCATCATAGCGATGTGCAGGTTACTATATAGTATGAAAAAATCAACTTTAGAACATCACAACATTTAATAACAAACTTACAGAGCGAAGGGGTCTCTCAATAGAGTGTAATCTCGTACAACCCCTTCTGTAATCAGTGCAATCGTACTGTAATAATTTTTAATCACGTCATCACATATAATCGGTGGTAATCAAAGAAATCTTAATGTAATCACATGTAATCAATTGTAATCTATATAATCTTAGTATAATCAAGTATAATCTCGAATTGAAAATCTAGTTTGTACCACTACGCGGCGTTTCTCACGATTCGCCACTATACGGAACTTGGAAACACAGAATTTTTCAAGGGAGAGTGTTTTGGTTTTATTATTTGTTTTTGTGGTTTATGCTTCGTTAGAGATCGCAAGTGCAACACACGCTGAATTTTTCCTTTCTGCATCATCCATTCTGATTGTTGAAGAGGAGATTCATCCAGTTACGTTAACTTGCCCCCCCCCCCCCCACTTTCGGAAATTTAAATTTCAAAGATACCAGGAAAATTGGCGGCGCCAAGATTTGCCAGACGGGGGGGGGGGGGGGGGGCATGGTCTCCCAGATCGGGGGGCCAAATTGGTAATATATATATATATATATATATGTGTGTGTATATATATATGGATTTAGAGTCCTGCTCGGGGCGTATTATACACGAAAATTATAATTGAACCTGACCCGAACCCGACAAAACCATTTTCGTCGACCTCAGCCTGAAATGATGAAAAAATAATACATATTTTAATATAATTATGGAAAAGTAGTCTACAATTATATATCTAGTTTAAATTTTAGTTTTTAAATATAAAAATGAGCATACATACAAGTCATTAATATTCAAATAAATAATTATTCATCTGAAAAGATATTCTTAACTTTTAGGTAGATTTCATATGAAATACTACCTATTACATTCTCACCTAAGTTGGAAATTTTGAAAAATTTTTGCAGATCTACGCCGATCATGACTCCCAGAACCCAAAAACACCCCCAGTTCAAAAGTTTATATATATATCTATCTATCTATCTATCTATCTATCTATCTATCTATCTATCTATGTCACTTTTTTCTGACCACGATAACTGGAAAAATTCTGCATTAATCTTTTACAAACTGATACATAAAATCAAGGGGCATAAAATCTCGGTCAAGTTCGTTAATGGGCAAAATCGAACCAAGGGGGGGAGGGTGGTGGGGCTTTTTGTGAAAACAGAAAAAACCCCATAATTTCTTAATTATTATACGTATCGAATCCATTTAAAGTTATTAATACTTCTAGGAGAAGGGCCGAAAATTTATGTATGACAGATTTTTGATATAATTAAAAATGGTTCCAAGGGGGGAAAAAAGGGGGGGTTTTAGAAGAAAAAAAATCATAGCTTCGTCAATTCACAAGATATCAAATCCGCGTAAATTTATTATTAATCCTCTTAATATTAAAACTTTTATATTGACAAGTTTTTTATACGACCAACCGTTATAGCAAAAAAAAATTAAAAACAAAAAAAATCCCTGCCGGCTCCGCCTGCAAACAAGTTATTTTTCGAAGAAGGCGGTTCCAACTATCGCATCTTTTTGAAACTGATACATAAAATCAAGGGGCATAAAATCTCGGTCACGTTCGTTAATGGGCAAAATCGAACCAAGGGGGGGGGGATGGGGGGTGGGCTTTTTGTGAAAACAGAAAAAAAAAACATAATTTCTTAATTATGATACGTATCGAATCCGTTTGACGTTATTATTACTTCTAGGAGAAGGGCCGAAAATTTATATATGACAGATTTTTGATATAATTAAAAATTGCCTTAAGCGGGGGAAGGGGGGGTTTAGAAGAAAAAAATTCATAACTTCATCAATTCCCAAGATTTCAAATCTGCTTAAATTTATTATAAATCCTCTTAATATTAACCAAAAACTTTTATATTGACAAGTTTTTTATAGGACCAACCGTTATAGCAAAAAAAATTAAAAACAAAAAAACCCCTGCCGGCTCCGCCTGCAAACAAGTTATTTTTCGAAGTAAGCGGTTCCAACTCCCGCATCTGTTCGAAACTGATACATAAAATCAAGAGGCATAAAATCTCGGTCAAGTTCGTTAATGGGCAAAATCGAACCAGGGGGGGGGGGGATGGGGGGCCTTTTTGTGAAAACAGAAAAAAACCCATAATTTCTTAATTATGATACGTATCGAATCCGTTTTAAGTTATTATTACTTCTAGGAGAAGGGCCGAAAATTTATGTATGACAGATTTTTGATATAATTAAAAATTGCCTTAAGAGGGTGGGAGGGGGGGGGGGTTAGAAGAAAAAAATGCATAACTTCGTCAATTCTCAAGATTTCAAATCCGCTTAAATTTATTATAAATCCTCTTAATATTATCTAAAACTTTTATATTGACAAGTTTTTTATAGGACCAACCGTTATATCAAAAAAAAAATTAAAAACAAAAAAATCCCTGCCGAATCCGCCTGCAAACAAGTTAGGTTTCGAAGTAGGCGGTTCAAACTGCCGCATCATCGTAAAAAAGGTCATTTCTTCCGCAATTCCCGACAAACAGGCGCCCCACGGTCTGCGTCTTCGAAATCTACCTGTGCCTGTAGGCCGAGCCGTCAGGGATTTTTTAATAAATAGGGTTATCCCATGCCAAATCATATAAATTATATATTGTACTAGGGGGCCTACCCCCTGCGAGCTACGCTCGCCAACCCCCGCTCAGACTTCGAGGCCTTTAAAAACATGACAGCGTGCTTTGTTTTAAAAATGTTAGTAAATCTGTAATTGGGTTGCCATGCTTTTAACGTTTTAATGGGGCATTTTTTGATTATCATGGCCTCATACACGGCTGTTGCGACAACTGACGACTGTTTTTGGGATTGATAAGTAAAATCAATTACAACTTGAAAACCAGCTTGTATAAAATGGTTAGGTTTAAATTGTGGCTACCTCTCGTACTTTTATAACAACGATCTGTATTCTATTCTTCCTTTGCGTTTAAGGATGAGAAAAATTTCATCTGCTTGTGAATAACATTAAGAACCACGGTATTGAAAAGTACTATGTTATAGACATTTTCAGTAACAGGTTTTAATTTTCTCTCTATTTTAGTGCACCATCATGCATATTTTCATGTTATTTTAAATATGTAAATTATTTATTTTAATTAATATGTATATACGAATTTTCTAACAATTATTTATCATACAAAATTAATTAAATATTTTGTGCATGCATGGCTGCATTTATTCGGCATCAATTGATGAGATATTTAAACAAATTTGCTATCCGCGATAATTTTACACCACGTTATGTCAGTTGAATATTGTCCATAAGAAAATCGGGTACTTTTCCAGTATAGGATCCTTTGCTTTTAGGTTTGGCGTAATTCGAGCTATGAACTTTTGGTGCTTTTCTATTACAGGGGTCTTGACGCTTTTTTAAAAAGCTTGGCGCAATTCGGGCATCAGAAAGTGAGATTTGGTGCCAAATGACATAAACAGCCATGAAAACAAATTCGACGATTTTTTTTGTTTATATGCGTATTTTAATTATACGTATATTATTATTGTTTTTTCTATACAAATTACTTCTGATTATATATAAAATAGGATAAATGACATTTTACGCTAAACAAATTGTATAAATATTGAAAAAATGCTTCTGTATACGAAATGACAAAGTGAATAGGTTGACAGAAAGTATGTTGCCAATGTGTACATTTTACCAATTTTTCTTTCAGACATTATTTAAAAAAGCATGGTTAAAAAATTTTACTAACATTCTCCATTTAAAAAATGTAAAAACAGTCTCCAATAAAAATCGGTGATTGATGTCATATTCTCATTAAAATTGGAAAGAAAACCAAGCAGGATATTTTATTCTCCTTCCGTTCAGTTGGGCAATTATTATTTTATATATTCGTTTCAAATATCCGAATTAGTGATTTTATAAATTCGTTTAATTAAATTTTATAAAAAAAATAACAAAATGATATCAATAAATATCAATTACTATCCCTCCCTTTCTTTTGCGTTTACATAAATGACGTCATTTGGACGAATTTATTCAAAATATTTCCAGTTTATAAATTAAATTAAATGCTGACAGACGATTGAATCCTGACGATAGAAATGTGATTTTTTTTTTTTTTCAAAATTTCCTGAAAAACATAATTTAATCACAATCTTGTCTTCATTATCAATTGAAATAAAAGATAAATTCATTTTCAATTTGAAAATGACGAATAAAAAAAATCAATAATCCCTGTCGGGATCCTTTTCAATTTTTTCCCCTTTTTTGTCACAAAAAAACTGAGTAATTAGTTGCCATCATTACAGAAATGTTATTAAAATTAGAAAAAAATTAATATCTCGAAAACTAATTCCAATTTCAAAATTATATTACCAGTTTTGACATCCGCGGATTTTTATGGACAATTGGTATTAATTTCACCATCAAGCGTTTAATATTTTATTAAAAATAGCCCTGAAACACAATCAGTCGTTTAATCAGTCGTTTCATAAAATCGTTTCACAAATTCGTTTCATTAGGATTTTATATATATAGGGTAGATTGTTTTTTATTTTTTACTGTAAAAATTCATTAGCATGTCATGGGATAAAATATGGATAACTCGATTTTTAATTTAATTTTCTAATTATTTATATATTCTATAGTAGGTTGTATATTGTATTGCATTTTTCCATATTTTTATTGTATAGAAATGTGCTCTAACTTTTATCGGTACTAATTTAAGCGGTTTAATTATAATGAAACATTTTTTTTATATATAGTTTCAATCATAATATATTTTTCCTTCAGCGAAATTCAAATGTTTCCTTTCATTATTATTATTGAAATTAATGAAATTTAAGAAAATCCATTACATGTATGTTATATTATCAAAATACGTGTATGTTGTTTGATCAGTACAGAATAAATGATTAATTTGTTTTATATCAGTTACTAAATTATTCAGTTCATTTACTATCATTACATGTCATAACGTTGATTCCTTTCGCAACAAAATAGTAATACTTTATCAATTTCATAATATGAACAGAGATGCAATAATTCTATTGGACACCCGGTGCAAAATTTTTATATACATTTTTTACTTACCGCTGATGCTTAAATATATAGGGGTGCACAACCTTTATAAGAAAAGGGCCACTCACAAAAATGACTGGCTTGTTGAGGGCCACCATCCGACCCGTTCGATGAAATTCGCGATTTTTACGTGCTTGATAGGCAAAATTCACGAATTTTTATGCGCCCGATCGGCGAAATTCATGATTTTTCCGCGCCCGATGGGCTGAATGCAAGGTTTTTCCGCAGCCGATCGGCTAAATTTGCGATTTTTACGCGTCTGATCGGCGAAATTCCCGATTTTTGCACACCCAATTAGCACAATTCCCAATTTTTATGCGCTCGATCGACTAAATTTGCGGTTTTTCCGTGCCCGATCGGCAAATTTCCCGATTTTCGTGCAACCGATATTAAATATTCAAGATTTTTGCTGGCTCGATCGGCTAAATTCGCGATTTTTACTCGCTCGATCGGCAAAATTCACCATTTTTGTGCGCCCCATTGGCTAAATTATCGATTTTTTCGCGCCCGATCGGCTAAATTCGAGATTTATACGTGCCCGATCGGCTAAATTCATGATTTTTACGCGCCTGATAGGCTAAGATCGAGATTTTTAAATACCCGATCCGCTAAATTCGAGATTTTTACGCGCCCAATCGGCTAAATTCGAGCTTCTTACGCGCCCGATTGGCTAAATTCGAGACTTTTATGCGCCCGATCGTCGAAAATCGCGAATTTTATTCGCTCGATATGAGAAATTCCCGATTTTTCTCCCCCCGTCGGCAAAATTCTCGATTTTTGCGTGCCTGATTGGCAAAATTACGGATTTTTGCACGCTCGATCGGCAAAATTCGCGTTTTTTTACACGCATGATCGATTAAATTCGCGATTTTTATGCGGCCGATCGACAAATTTCGCAATTTTTCGCGCCCGATCGAAAATCTCCCAATTTTTCCACGCACGATCAGCGAAATTCCGGATTTTTACATGCCGATCGGCGAAATTCCCAATTTTTGTGCGCTCGATCGACAAAGTTCACGATTTTCGTGCGACAGATTGGAAAAAGTCAAGATTTTTGCAGGTTCGATCGGCTAAATTCGCGATTTTTACGCGTCCGATCGGCAAAGTTAACGATTTTTGTGGGTCCGATTGGCTAAATTCTCGATTTTTACGCGCCCGATCGTCGAAATTCATGATCTTTATGCGCCCGATCTTCGAAATTCATGATGTATTCCTGCAACCTATGGACAAAATTTGTAATTTTTTTCGCCATTAATTGCCGAACTTTACAATTTCTGGAGATGATGACAATTAGGGTCTCCGTGGGCCACCAGTTAACCCATCGCGGGCGGCTTTTGGCCCGTGGGCCACAGGTTGTGCATCCCCATTAAATAGTTGTAACTTAAACCACCAATGGTATGCCTATCCGATGTGGTACCTGGTCAAGAAACACTAGCAGCAATACCTTTATTACGGTGAGGTTTTACCATAAGACCTTACTATAAGACATTACTATACTACTTTTTTATTTATTGTGACATTTATTGTTGCATTATTGTTATTGTGTTCATAATTATTATACTGCAGGTTTGTGCATTCATGTATACACACACACACACACACACACACATGTATGTATGTGTCTGTTTTCAGTTCCGTTATCTGTTTCAAATAAAAATCTGGGCACCCCCCCGCGTAATAAGCTCGTTACGCCTATGCCTGTAAATAAACAGAATGCACACTAGCAGCAATACCTTTATTACGGTGAGGTTTTACCATAAGACCTTACTATAAGACATTACTATACTACTTTTTTATTTATTGTGACATTTATTGTTGCATTATTGTTATTGTGTTCATAATTATTATACTGCAGGTTTGTGCATTCATGTATACACACACACACACACACACACACATGTATGTATGTGTCTGTTTTCAGTTCCGTTATCTGTTTCAAATAAAAATCTGGGCACCCCCCCGCGTAATAAGCTCGTTACGCCTATGCCTGTAAATAAACAGAATGCACACCACACTTTCAAGAGAGCAATTTATAGTGCACCTCAGTAATGCATATAATTTTCATTATGTTTGAAATATCACTAAATTACACTGCAGACGATTTTTCCCCATATAACGATGTGTAAAATAATTCTTTTGTTTGACCTTGTAAATGAATAATAAATGCTTTGCACCCCATATTCTACAAAAAGCATGTTCTAATTCACTTCATAATTATATATCAATTTCATTATGTTTTAAATGACGTAGCGTCATCAACATGCACTTGAACCGATTACTCCCCATTGACTGTAATGTAACGGAATACTTTTGACTGTCCCTGTAAAAAAACTGTAAGTGCTACACACTTCTGTTGAAATAGGGAACATGCTATAGTAAACGACAATAACATACAAAAATTTCAGGACAATCGAAGCATATTTACGCGAGTTAGAGCACGGCCAGACGGCAGACGGCAGACAAACAGAAGTCATAAACACTTTTCAACTAGGTTGGAAAGTGTTAAAAATGGTAATATGTTTAAAAAAAACAGATGTAAGGAATTTTTTCGCTTACCTTATTCTTCTTTGAAGATGTGCAGGTGTCCGTAATTTGATTTGTGTATCCATAAAATTTATTCCATGGGATGCAAACACATTATAATCCAGAGAGCTGCTGGTGTTGAGAAAAACGATGCTTGTATTTGAGAAAAGGAGTTATTAGTTTTATAACAAAATAATTATATCCATTTTACTATGATTTAAGTTTAATTATAATTGTGAGAAAGGTTTTACAGCAATCTGAGGAGTCTTACCATCTGCCCCTCTTAACTTTAGCATTATATCATTATGCGACCTTTACGGTCTGAATAAGTTTTAGAGTCTAAAAAGAAAGTTTTTTACTGCATGTGTAATGATCAGTTCTTTTGCTTTTTGGGGGAAAAACAGGTCATTTATTGGAAACTACGCTGTTCGTCATAAAAATGATGCAAAGGGCCATTAGCACTTTCACTTTCAGAGTTCAAAGAATTGGTATTACATTTCTAAGTTATTCACAGTTATTAAATTTAATTAGCGTATTTTCCATGCGTTCTGTTTTCTTTATTGGGTGATTACAGTGTGATTTCCCAATACACTTGAGATGGACTACAAAGTACTTTAGCAGGAGTATAGAATAAGTAGCATTTACAGTTTGTTTACATGGATGCACAAAAGAATTTCATTACATCATGATCTGGGGGGAAAAAGTCGATTGACGCGCATTTTAATGATGTTAAAACACTTCAAACATATTGAAATTGAAACAGTGCTCTGCAGCATCTTTTCTATGTTATTTCTATTTATCGTTAATTTAGAGAGACTCAAAATGGAATTCGGTTACAAGACGGATTATGATCGATATTTGATTACGCTGAAATGTTTAACAAATTAAAATAATGACAAATTAGGCCCGTTACTAAATTTCTGTTAGAATTAATAAGTTTTCAGGAAAATTATTTAAGGGCTTAAAAAATCGCTAGTTCGTTTTATTTTCCAATGATTTATGTAAGAAAAAAAATTAACATAGCTGCCCAGACATCTGGATAGAACAAAAGTTAGATAAATTCATTGGCAACCCAAAATCCGCAATTTTAATTAAATAAAATTTCGACAATAGGCCTTTGAGATTTTCATTTAGGTGTCCTGAGGAAACCCCTTGCAAAATTTCTCAAATATTCTTCTAACAGTAATTCTAACTACTCCGCGCAATCTTGTTTACAGACAGCAAACAAGCATATAAAATTATTATACAGATTATTGAATTTACATGTTGGGGGCTCTTGAAACCACTTAAATCACTTCAAAAAGTGGCTCTAGCAGTAGTTTATGACGTACATCTATATATATATATATATATTTCTCTTACGTGGCGCGGAAATAGGGCTGAATTTGTAGCTTATGGTTTGGCAACAGCCGTAGTTTCCAGAGCTCAGACCAATGAACAGACTAGATTGTGTTAGATCAGCTCCGCCTCCAATATGGCGGTTAATGTGAGAGCAGTGAAACCATAGAATGAAACTGAAACTAGCAATTATTAAAAATAAAATAACATGTACGTAATCCAAAGCGTCTGAGATGATTCCTCATTTTAATTATGAGTAATATCGTTAATTTCAAATGAATTCTCAACTCTTATTTAGAATTCATTTACGAATTTGACTCACTCAAAAATCGGAAAAAAAATATCAACTGTCTAGATTGCGCCTACCGCCATCTGTTGCTGTAAATTGAAGTAAAAAATAATTTTTTTTTGTAAAAATCTATAATCAATTAGAACAGTAAAATGTCGAACGAAATTTAAACAATGATTGATGATATTGATAAGGTGTATCCCACCGAAATAAAGCCACTGTGATTGTGTGCTGTAACTGGACACGAAACAAACCAATGAGAATGAAACATATACATTAAGAATATCTATATACAAATACATATTTACAAGGAGTAACTCACTCCCTGCCCCACATTGGCATGAAAAAAAATGAAAATGTAAAAAAAAGAGGGGTGAAAAGTGTCCCGCTGAAATAAAGTCACTACCCCTATCAGTGTTTATGGGAAGACTCAACATTCAAGCTGCTAAGGTCAACAGGTTTATGACGTCAGGAAGTTGTCTAATACCTGTTCTATGCCAGTCGAATTTTGTGCAGACTTCAGAAGGTCGTATTTTCTATTTCTCCTGCAGTATTGCAATGGGAAAGAGAACCCAGCTATCAGAGTTCAAGAAAGGCCAAAAAACAGCGTTTAAGGAACAAGGTCTTTCTCGTAAACAAATAGCTAAGCTAATCAAAAGATCTAAAACCGTATTAGACAATTTTGTGAATCAGGGCAATGCGTACGGGGGTACGGGTATAAAAAAAGGAGGTGTATATGCATAAAAATGACTTCCAGGCAGGAAAGATATGTTGTGCGTCGTCTTTCACGAGGTGGTATTTCTCTAAGACAATTCGCCAAAGAGGATAACATCCCTGTGTGTGGAGACACAATCAGCCCTGTCACGGATTCTAAAACGTACAAGCAACTTGCGATATAAAAAAAGGAAACAGCAGCTCATGTTGAAAGCTATCCGCAAGCGAAGAAGATACGATTGGGCTAAATATCATCAAACCTGGAAGGACCAGTGGTATCGTGTTATATTCTCAGATGAGAAAAAAATTAATTTGGATGGCCCAGACGGTCTTGCCTTCTATTGGCATGACATGAGGAATAAGGAGGAAATTTTCTCCAAAAGACAGCAAGATGGAGGTTCATTAATGGTGTGGGGAGGCTTCGGCTATGCCGCATGAAGGCTACCGATTACCAAGAAATGCTACAAACCCATTTACTGCCATTTACAGAGAGAATCGGTGGCCTAAGTTGCATTTTCCAGCAAGACAACGACCTCATTTACGTTGCAAAATCCTCCTAGCAATGGTTTTTGGATAATGGGGTGCATGTCATGGAATGGCCTACCCTTTCCACTGATTTTAATCCCCAAGAAAATGTGTTTGGTATCCTCAGTAGGGCTGTATATGCGAATGGTAAACAGTTTCAGTCTGTGACAAAATTGAAGGCCGCCATCATTGAAGCCTGGGATAATATTGATGCTACTGTCCTCCAAGGAACTGTAAATAGTATGCCACATCGTATATTCCAAGTTATATATAAGCATGGCGAATATATCGACTATTAGCAGTAGTGGCTTTATTTCGGCGGGACACTTTTTCCCCCTCTTTTTTAAAAAACATTCATTTTTTTCTGCCGAATTGGGGCAGGAAGTGAGTTACTCCTTGTATATATATATTTGTATATAGACTTTCTTAATTGTATATTTGTTTCGTTCTTATTGGTTTGTTTCATGTTCAGTTACGACACACAATCACAGTGGCTTTATTTCGGTGGACACACACCTTATATATAAACTATCTTCTTATCACGTAGTTTTTTTTTCTTCTAATGAATTTAAGCCGTGCTGTACAATATTAAAGGTGCAACAATTTTAAAATAATTATGTTTCCAAGATCCTTTTTTCATAGTATTTAAATGATTTATATGCCCATTGGTAGCGCCAACTAAATGCATTTTTAGTTATGTTTTCAACGGAGAATTACTTTTTTACATTAAACAAAAATTGTCATGCAATAAGTTTTAAACTAATTATGTTTCCAAAATCTTTTTTTCATAGTATTTAAATGATTTATATGCCCATTGGTAGCGCCAACTAAATGCATTTTTAGTTCTGTTTTCAACGGAGAATTACTTTTTTACATTTAAAAAAAATTGTCAATTTTATATGTTCAAATGTTTTATGGTAGAACTTATTCCGGAAGAATTGCTGAAAAATAAAAAGGGGCGAGCGAGCGAAGCGAACCTGGCGGTTTCAATGTGAATTGCTTCGCAATTCACGGGGGGTTGGCGAGCGTTAGCGAGTAGGGGGCTAAGCCCCCTAGTTTATTAAAATTGGCTGCAAAACTCAATTTTCGGACTTATTTCAATGCAGCGCTTTAGGCTGTTATTCACTGTAAATATATTTCTGCTGTTTAGAGTTTACACTTAAGAATAGAGTTGCAAAGAACGGGTTTATTCCCAGGTTTATTTCCAATAGACCCGGTTTATTCCCAGGTTCATTCCCAAAAGACCTGGTTTATTCCCAAAAAAACCCGGTTTATTCCCAGGTTTAAACCGGGTTTATTCTAGTCTTTGCAACCCTACTTAAGAAGCTGTGTGCATTTCTAACTTTGACAGATTTTTGGTGTTCAACTATACTTTGTTATAACATTCTATTCTGATTACTGAATGCATTTAATATACTTTAAAAAAATATATTAATTATGCATATTCATTTTTTAAATTAAAGTTCTATAAATCAGTTTTACGTTTCAGTTCATTAATTATTATACCTAAAGAATTTTTTTTCTCTTAGCTCCTGGCTTGTAACATTATCGTTGAAAATGAGACGTGAAGATCGAATTAGTTTTTATCTTTTAAAAGATCTTATGGAATATTTATTTGAGAATGTTGCTGAAATTGAAGTTGGTCAGGCTAAAGACTTATTCATCAAGAGTATATCAGACTTTTCTACATATTCTTTGTATTTGTTAAAACACTTGCATAAACATTTTGATCTACAAGAAGTTGAAATGGCAGATGAGCTATTTTATTTGCTTAGGTAATAAAAATTTCATTTTAAATATCCAATAATTTAAATAGATTATTTTCTGAAATAACCTTATTAGATATATTACATTGAATTGCCTTTTCACTTATCTACCAGAAGATAGTTGTCAGAAATGTCTACATTTATTTGTTCCCTTTTCTAATCTGTATTTATTTCAATATCATCTTCAAATTTTCATAAGTTCTTATAAAATTTCCACTTACCCTACCTGAAAGTTATATTACCTAATTTGTTTAAACTAACTATTTAGAATAATGTTATCAAGAAAGAAAAAGGATGTTTCATCCCTTGTTTATTTGTCTTACTGAAAAAAATAAACTAGTTGGATTTGTCAATCCCAAAACTTTCTTCTATCTCACACAGGTAAAAGAATCATTTATATCAAGTTCTAACTGAATCTAAAGTTTTATTAAATTACGTGCATTAGTTCTGGAGATATGACTATCGCTAAAATCGCGTAAATAATGAAAAACGCAGTCTACCAGCTGTTGGGAAATTTACACCAAAATCTAATCAACAACAACTTATGCCAACGTGTAATTGAATCTGAAGTTTGATGAAATTCTGTGCATTAATTCTTGATATATAGTTATCGTGATAATAATTTAAAAAAAGTAGCACAGCAGCGCTACCTGTTGGGCTATTTACACCAAAACATAGTCAACATCTATTTATGTCAAGGTCTAATCAGTCGAAAGTCAGAATCGGAAGTTTGATGAAATTCCGTGCATTAGTTCTTAAGATATAGCTATCGTAAAAATCGTGAAAAAAATAGAATAACAGCGCCACTTGTTGAGATATATACACCAAAACGTAATCAGAGTCTATTTATGTCAAGGTCTAACTTAATCTGAAGTTTTATGAAAATAAGTGCATTAGTTCTTGAGATATTGCTATTGCAAAAATCGGGGAAAATGCAGCATAGCAGCGCCACCTATTGGGTGAATTTCCCCAAAAACTAATCACCACCAATTTATATCATAGACTAACTGAATATAAAGTTTTATTAAATTTCGTGCATTAGTTCTTGAGATAGAGCACCCACAAAATTTTTGACACATAAAGACAGACACAGTCACAGACAGACATTT
Source organism: Maratus michaelseni (assembly GCA_963931845.1). Classification (NCBI taxonomy): domain Eukaryota; kingdom Metazoa; phylum Arthropoda; class Arachnida; order Araneae; family Salticidae; genus Maratus; species Maratus michaelseni. Next base: position 10,277,215 of record OZ007590.1, on the reverse strand, counting down.
TCTAAAAACAGTCAAATCGTGTTCAGGACCTTTTAAAACGTATAAATCCGTCGAAAACCGGAAGTCGAAAATTTTTATGAATCCAATACTTTCTTCTTGTAAAGATAGAAGAAAGTAAAAACATATGAATTTGAATCAAAATATAAGTGTAAAATTGGAGTATATTATTAAAAATATTTTTTAGAAACAAAATTTAGTACTTTTTGTTTTATAATATTACATATTAAGACTAAATAAGTACCTGTACTGGATAATTAATAATTTTCATTCTCATATATTTATTAAAAAATCCTCCCTCCCTCCTCCTCTTTACAGTTAAACGTATCATTTATAAACTTCTGTATATTTTGGGATGACTAAATTTTATAGCGATTTTAAAATGGGACTTCCATAGCTTTACAATTTATAAGCTTTATATGTTATTTTGTCTCGCGAATTTTTCCCATTCTTAAATTATTATAATTGTTTTAAATCAAAAACTATGGAAACTGCGTGATCTAAAATCCCCAAATTTGAGGATTTCCTCAAATTTCGAGGACATTTAGTCAATGTAATAATATTTGGATATTTAAAGAACATACTTCTAAATCTTTCGTATACATTGTAAAGGATTTCAATTTTTTCATTATTAACGTAGGACTATGTTCTTTATAAATAATATGACAAGCTGATAAAACAAATTTTATGATTTTGTTTAAATAAAATTTTTATAATAAATTTATTACTTTTGAGATATCATTTGAAACGATGAAGGGGATTTATAATACAGGATATTCAAAACATTATTACATTTCAGCGGATCAGGAGTGAGTAAATGGAGGTTCTAGGACAAGAGTGGGACCATGGAACCGTCCCTCAGCCTCCGTACAACCTCTCGTCCCCCTTCCACATGACGAATGGTGCCGGATCCTCTATTCCTCCTCCTCTACGCAATTTTCGACTCTAGCGTCCCCTAGTGTCAAAAGGGCTATTTATTTTTTTGAATGATTTTTTAAAGAAAAAACAAAACTTTTATGCGAGTTTCGAACGCGGATTAAAAAATATTTCGACAGCACAGTTGTTTGAATTATTAACCACTATGCTGTCGAAATGCAGGAAACGATTTCAAATTTAGATATATAATCGTATGCTTTCCAAGGATACGGTTTATTTTTAAAAAATACTGTGAAACAAAGAAGTAATCAGTTCAGTGTGTGTGTATGTGAGTTTATGCATTGTTTTAGTTGGATTTATATTTTTACAGGTAGCGATAAACTTTCCATGGTTTTAATTTTAACTTTAAACGATACTGGTAACTTTTTTTTTTTCGTTGTGAGAATGAGATGTGTTACCTGTTTTCATGGGGGAAAGTTACCTGGACCCGAATCGGAATGCCAGTTTTTCAGGAGTAGATAGATGACTTGCACCCTTCTGCTCAAGGCAAAGTGTCGAAGAAAAAAATTCATGCATTGTTAGAAAGAGTTGACACATACATGCTTCACAAAACCGTACGCAGAAAATTTAAGACTAATCATGTAATTGTGTACTCCATCGATCAACAATGACAAACGGATTTAGTAGATTTAACTTCCTTATAGAAATTTAATGATGGGTTTCGTTACATTTTAATCTGCATTGATATTTTATCTAAATATGCCTGGGCTTATCCCTTAAAATCGAAACGTGCTGAAGATATAGTGTCAGTATTTCAATCTAATTCTTGCATGTGAAAACCTACGTATTTGAATACAGACGCCGGAAAAGAATTTAAATAATCGCTTACAAAAGTTTCTTAAACAGGAATGTGTTCGATTTTTTAAAACTTTTCACAATACGAAAGCTTGTGGGGTGGAAAGATTTAATCGAACACGTTGAAAACAAAAATAAGGAAATTATTTTGCAGCGCATTTTACGTACCGTTATATCGATGTACTGAATCAGTTTTTAGATGGTTACAATCGTACTTACCACTCAACTCTTAAGAGGGAACCTAATAAAATCAATAAGGAAAATGAAAATAAAGTGTGGTTTACCTTATACAAAGATATGGAAAACGCGATAAGAAAACCTTGCATTTTTAATTCGGGAGTTATTTTACGTGTTTCTAAACATAAAATTACTTTCGAAAAACCATATGAAACGAATTGAACTGAAGAACTGTTTGTAGTACAGTATACTGAGAGTCCCGCATGTTTACCGAATCAAGGATTTGTTAAATGAACCTATCGAAGGATTATTTTATACAGAAGAATTACAAAAAGTGCAATCGAAAAAAGATGTTATAAAAGCGCAAAAGAAAAGAACAACTGGAATATGAAGTTAAGTTTAAAGTATACCTTTCTAAATTTAACCAGTGGATTCCCTCTTCCGATTAATTTTTCCTGTAAAACCTACGTTTTTGAAAGATCATTTAGAAACATATCGTTCTACGTAACGTTACCCTCAATTAGTTCAGCAAACTATTTTCAAGAGAATAAAATTTCACATTTTATTTCGAAATTACCAACCTCCATTTATTTAAAAGGGGAATGGGGAGTAAGATTATCAGGGTTGGTTTATCGCATATGTGGACAGGGCCCGACTAAGCTCATTTGGGGCCCGGGGCAGACTTCAAGTTTTGCCCCCCCCCCCATAACAAAATTTTCATATGCAATATTTTTGCTACGATAACATTACACAATATTTTTCCATTAGCGCAGTGCCAGTGATATATATACATATACACATATATATACACATGTGTATATACATATAAATATATGTGTATAGATGTGTATATATATCAGTGGTGTTAAGGGACAAAATTAGCATTAGCCACCAGCTACAGGGCCACTTTCTTACAAGGAAAGAGTAAAAATTTTTTGCATTTCATCAAGGATTCTATTTTTGCTAGTTGAAATATGTTTATAACACATTTTTTATTTGGTCTATTTAATTTTAGATTATTACTAATTGAAATTTTAATAAAAGTTTAGTGTTTAGAACTTTTAAATAAAAATGTGTCCACTAATTTAAAGAACGTGGCCACTTATAAAACTGCTACTACTGGCCACTAATGAAATTTTCCAGTTTTGCCCTTTAACTGGCGCCCGGCTAATGGAAAAGTACCCATTGCACATATAAAGTGTTTTTATGCATTATAATTTTGAAATTATAGAGCAAATTTAAAACTATACATTCTGATTTGATATCTTGGCTTCTACTAGTTGGATTGGGTTGAAATTTTCCCAATCAGATAAGATTATGTTACATAAGACACAAAATTTCATCGTTAATACTTTAGTCATTTGCAAGAAACCATTTTAGATAGCAATAAATAAAACCAAAAACTATTCAGGCATTTTGTCTTCTTTTACCAAAGCACGAATGAATTTACCAATGTTTACAAATCAAGGGTTAATCCAGGCAAAATTTGGCGTCTCTTCACAAAATTCTATTTAATAAAACAGGCCTCTTCACAAAATTCCTTTTAATAAAATAGGCCCTTTTACAAAATTATATTCCATAAAAACTCACAATTTACTTTTTGTGATGTTTTTAAATGTGTATTTTTTAAACAAACAAGTTCACCAGAAACCAGAGAGGAAGGCTGCAGCAAAAGGATTTCAAAAAGTTTTTGTTAATAAATGCTTAGTTAAAATTTAACAATACTAATTTAACTGGATTTCAACTTTTGTTATAAAATGTTATTTTTCATAAAAGTAACCTTTACTTTTCACAAAATAAAAAGGAAAAAAAAAACTGGAAATGACACCTGCAAATGCACATATACTTCACTTACTTGTCAGCTATTTTCAGTATTACCACAGAAAAACTGATTACTCTCTGATAAATATTCTATTTAGAAAAATATTGTATTAAAAAGTATAATTTAAACATCAAAAATCAGTCGTTTTATTTTTTACACCAGGTAACAAGACAGACAGTATATAAAATTTACCATTACTTTATTTATGTAAAATGTAGATCAAAACAAATACAAATTAAACAACATTTTACAAGGTTATGAACTGAAAATGCAAAAAACTATGTGAATTTAATATTTAACAAGTACTAGAACAAAATTTAAGGAAATATCTTAAAATTTATGTAATATGTTAAGGAACATAAAATATTTCTTAAAAATTAACATACTAAGTGAACATAATTTTGATAGCTGTGGACATAATTTCTTTAATTATATATGTGAAAAATATTTTTTGTACATTTGTACCTTTAAATACAATTAAGATACATTTATTTCAATGGATTTTTATCTCAAAAACAATATTTACATATTTTTATTTAAATGTACACTAATTTTAGAACTACTTTCACCATGGGGTTAAGTAATGGTATCAAAATATGCTGTTTTAAATGCATCACAGAGAAAACAATCAAAGAAAATTGAATGTTTATATGCTTCATGTTTAATCTATATGAATCCAATGTATATAAAATGCACCAAAAGTTTTATAAAAAACTATATTAGTTTTGTTTTAGCACCTTCTCTTAAAAAAAAAAAAAAAAAAAAACTTGATTTTACCTCAATTTTTCCCCACCTGACCCTAATTTAAATATTAAACATCAGTCGTTTTATTCTTTACACCAGGTAACAACACAGTAAATAAAATTCATCATTAGTTTGTGTAAAAATAAATAGATTAAAACAAATGCAAATTAAATAACATCTCATAAGGTTGTGAACTGAAAATGCAAAAAGAAAAAAAATATATCATTTAACAAGTAGAAGAGCAAAATTTATGTAAATATCTTAAAATTTATGTAATGTTTTAAGGAATATAACATATTTTTTTTTAAGAATTAATGCACAACTAAAATGAATCGCCTGTTGTTATGATGCATTGAGTTAGATGCAACATGGATAATTATGGAATTAAAGATAAAATTACAAAAAACTCTTCGATAAATACATATCCCAAACACATCCCCCATATATTAACAGAAAAAAAATTATTGTTAAATATAAATATCAGAAAATTCCATTTTATACATTTCACATGCAAATATATGCAATATCAATATTGTAATAGTCTTATTTTCTTAAAATTAATTATGGAATCATCAACATATTCAATTACAAAAATATATTATATGTATTTTATTTGGTTAATTTAACTCACTTGTTTTTTTAAGCCTAGTAATGGTGTTGAACATATTTCTTATTTTATTTTTAGAGGTTTCTTTCTAATTTTGCATTCAGCAAAAGAATCTATTATATCGTTATAATCAAGTTTATTAGTAACATCTCCATTTAAGGATAATATAGCTAAGCATGAGAGCTTTTTCTGATGAAGATAGGATCGAAGGGGAGATTTTAACCTTTTCAGTAAAGAAAATGATCTTTCTCCTGAGCAATTAGAAATAGGCATTGTTAAAAAAATTCGTACAGCAGTTTCTACATTAGGAAATGCTGAAGATAAATGAGGGTTTTGTAATGTCTTTAACATCTGGAGAAGAGTATCATCTTTGTTTACAAATGAGATAAATTGATTCAGTTCATCAGAAAATTCTTCTTCTAAATCTGACGGATAACTTTGTTGTAGAGATTTTGCATCTTCATGTAGCGAAGCATTTGAATGCAAATTTATAAGAGCAGAAAACTTATTTGTTAATTTATCATATGGCTGTTTGCGGTTTGAGAGATGGCTTATTAAGGAGTCACAAAGTACATAATGGCATGTTTTTATAACTTTATCACGTGGTTCAAAGTGAACCTCAGTACTATTTGTATCATCCAAACATCTACTTCTTGGAGTCATCTTTTTTCTTGTAACCTCATAGGTAACAGATTGTGGTGAAATTTTTACAGCTTCACTCTCATACATATCAAAATTGTCTCTCACAAATTTAATAAATTCTATTAAAGATGTAAATAAAGGAGATAGCTGCTCTAAATTTCCTGTAGAATCCTGGAAAATTTTGCTGGTTTGATTTAATCTTTGTAATATTGTATCCCAAATAACAGTGTTCAACACTGTTTCAAATTTTGATAACTTTTTGAGGAGTGACTTAGCTTCATTTTTTGTACTGGCAGTCTGATCATTACTATCAACAAATTGACGTAATGTGTCAACAATTTTTTGATAATTTTTTCTCAGTACATTTGTTGCATTTGCATCCGCGCACCATCTTGTTCCTGAACAGCTCTTCAATGTCAGTTGCTTGTTAGTTGTTACGCTTTCATGAAGCATTTGCCATCTATAGCTTGATGCAGAAAAGAAGTTATACAATTCCTGCAACAAGCAAAAAAACTTAACTACAGCAGTGCAGGATTCCGCAGCATGTACACCCACCAGATTCAAGGAATGTGCAACACATGGTATAAAGTCTGCCAGTGAATTTAAACTTTTTATTCTGGCTTCTAGACCTGCATACTTTCCGGCCATATTTGATGCATTGTCATATGTCTGTCCTCTGCAATTCTGTATGTCTATGTTTAGCTCCTTTAAGCAAGAAATAACAGTATTTGTCAAATACTCTGCACCATGGCCAAAAATTGGTATAAATTTTAAAAACCTTTCAACAGGAATACAATCAGGATTTATGTAACGTAACACAAAGCACAGCTGGTCAAGATGTGTTATGTCAAGCGTAGAATCTAAAATTAATGAGAAGTATTTTGCCGCCAGAATTTCATCAATTATGTTCTTCAATACTTTATCTGCCATAAGTTCAATGAACTCATTAACGCTAGTTGATGATAAATAACTCGTATTTCCGGTTCCTGGATTACCATACTTAGAAAGATGTGATGCAAGGAAAGAATCAAATTGAGCCACTAACTCTAGGCATCCTAAGAAATTTCCATTATGGATAGATCCTATTGTCTCATCTTCACCAAAGAAAGCCATGCATCTAAGGGACAAAAATTTTATAGTGGCAACAACTCTCTTTAGCACTGATCGCCAATAATCCACTTCATTTTTATACTGAAGTACTACTGCAGAATCAATTCTTTGGCTGGTTTTAAGTCTAAAAGACATTTTTAAAACCGACTCTCGGTGCGAAAAGGAGTTTTCATGCTCTGCCAACCTCAAAGAAACATGCTTCCAGTCATTAAATCCAGAAGTGGAAAGTTTGCTTGTATTGTTAGAAAATAGCTTACATATCCAACAAAATATTGATTTATTTGTTGGAGAAAGCACAAGCCATTCTCTGAGTACTTTTTCATTATTTTTTTTAATGCGATAAAAGTTATTTTCAGTCAGAAGTCGTTTACAACCAGAAATAATTTTTTCTGTTTCACTCAAGAGTTCCATATTTTGCTTCGGTGGATTGTTAATAAAATGTTCAATCATGTCAGGTGAAACAATGTTCCATGATGCTGGATCAGAATTGTAACCTGGACTCACACCCAATGAATCATCGGTTGTCGTTACATTTCCTATTGTTTTCATCACCTCTTCTTGAAAAACATCTTTATCACCACTTATATTTTTCGAATTATCTATTTCTTCAGGTAGTTTATCACTGCTTTTATCCGTTTCTTTTTCACCTGAATTTTTCTTCGCGTATTCTAGCATCATCTTTTTCATTTTCTTAGCTTGTTCTTCACGAGATCTTTTCAATTTTCTTTTTGCTGCACCGGACAAGTAATTTCGCTGCATGATGTATGCAAATATAAGAATTTACATCGATTAATGTACAATAAAAAGATAAATAAAGTTCGTAAAATCTGTATTCTTCCACAGCTAGATCACGAAACGAGGCAACACACGTCACACGTGCGTTAGATGCACAGCATGAACCTATATACCTGGACTTCTAACGAAATAGCCTTTCCAAGAAGGAAATCGTTCCTCGAAAAAAGCCTCAAATAGGTGGCGCATGTGAGGATGGTTTCTGCCTACGTCACTAAATTCGTCTGCTTCACCGTTTGACACTAGGACAGTGACATGGCGCTAGTGCAGCACGGTTTCTGGCCAGCTGCGCAGAACGGTGCGCGTAGCTGTGCAGCTGCCATTTCGTGCCGAAGTCTCGGCACGATGTTATCACACGGCGTTAGAAGTCCTGGTATATAGGTTCATGATGCACAGGTTGGATAACAACACACATAGGCCGGCACAGTTGCAGTTAAGTTACTGTGGCAGGTAGTGAATAAACAATAAGGGAAAATCCATGGAGAAAAGAAGTGATTTACGCAGCGGCAGCGAGAGAGGGAAAAGTTTCTAAGTAGTATTCGCGTTTCAAATCCCCTGCAGGTGGCGCTGAAATTAATAAAAATGGCACATAATTCCAGTTATTTACCTTATTGTGATTCGCTGAAAAGTTTGTTTACCTTTACTGAATGCATTGTGATTCGCTCAACGTAACTGAAATAAATATTTAGAGCATCGGCCACCAAGGAGCATATTAGAGCACTCAGCGAATAAACTCTGTGGCTGGAATCACAACTAGGGCAGTTGTGATTCTAGGGCAGTCCAAAATGTCATCATGCTGGAGGTCACACATAACAAATACGCAGTTCTGATTGGTGGAACTACCCTGACCTCCAGTTTAAGTAGAAGGGTTGATCAGCTGATTGTAGATCCCGCAAATCATAGTTCTTATATAAAGAGAACGAAAAAAAAAATTTTTTTCTTTTTTTCTTATATACAGGAACATAAACATTGGGCTACGAAAATTTGTCATTTGGGGGCCCCCTTGAGATGGGGGCCCGGGGCAGCTGCCCCGTTTGCCCCTGCGGTAATCAGGGCCTGTATGTGGAGTAGAGTAATGTGCCAGAACATGGAAACGAATATGCATATGATCTAGATCAGTGTTTCCCAACCGGGGGCGTACGCCCCACAGGGGGGCAATTTGACTTTTCAGGGGGGCAATTTAACTTTTCAAGGGGACAATTCGGAATATCTGTGAACCCATACTTTCTGAATTGTTTTTCTAATAGTAATGTTGTAGACTGAAAATAAAAGTTACACATTCAAATTTCAAAAACAAAATTAAAAAAAAATAAGTTTTTTATTCAGTTTTTAAAAAGTATCCATTCAAAAGTTTTAAATACATTTCTACCAGAATAATTATAGATAAAACTTTTAAAGATATTTAGATAATTTTATATATTTAAAAATTCTTTATAATTTTTCTGATTTATGAGTATTTTAGAATTTTAAACAACTTTTTCGATTATTTATTGAATGAGTCGCACTGCGATATGTCACATAAAAATCAATTTTACACATGACACTATTCAAGTGTATATTTATCAATTGCTTGACGACCTTCATTTACAGAATCTTTTATCACGTTTTATTCTGATTAGAAATTGTTGCGTAATTTAATCGCAGAAATTCTGTGATTAAATAAGAAAAAAATTGTTTTATTCAAAATTATCGATTTTTCTAATCAAGGATTCTGAGCACTCTATGCATCACGCATACGTTTCGACCATGTGCCAGTAAACTACGAGGAGTATCAGATGATTATAAAAAATATTTGATTCATCCATTACCTTCGGCACATTTCAGGATCAATGTTAAATGATTTTTACTCTATCAGGAGTAAATTCTTTTAAAATTTTATAAGAATTATGTGTTATAGAGGGGGGGGGGGGGCATCATCATTTTAGAGATGTTTTGGTGGGGCGTGGCTAAAAAAAGGTTGGGAACCACTGATCTAGATAATGGGTTATGAAAAGAGTTAAAATTCACATACACACGCACTCGTTCAAGAACAAAATTATGCGCTCGTTGATCATTACATATGTTTTCGGTTACAAACCGTGATAAAAATAATTTCACTTCTACATCTGCAGATTAGAAAAAAAAATCGCATATTGGCTACAAACAGCCAACATTTGTTTGCAATGTAAGTGGAATTGTACATCACTTATGGACATTGTGAAGTGAAGTCTGAGATAGGTCCTTGAAAAATGTCAGGTGTAATTCCATAAGAAACATTGAATTCTTCTATGCCAGTCAGTGGCTTCGATTGGCCTGAAGAATCCACATTACAGAGGAAACATGAAGGACAATGTATAATCTTGTCAGGTAACATGTGAATAGGAAATACATCTAAAAAATATATTTGATTGTGCTTGTTGTGGGATAAAATGTCTTTAATCTGCTGATATTTCATTCTTGTTCAATTTAGAAAGTCACATAACACATGTCTTGAATTGGAAATTTTAATAATGTTTTCAAGCTCACATAGATGAGAACAGACATGTTGAAGACAATCAGATGGAGACCGTCACACAAATCAAGACTGAGCAAAATTGAAGCACAGCATCAATTAGTAGACGTTATTCGTAATCGATTGGTATCAGCCATATTTTTATGTAATGATTTGTGGCAGAGTTAGTATGGATGTATCTGTTTTTATTTTTGCATTGCCTTTGCATGCCGGAAGGAATTTTTTCTACTTGGACTCATATCAATATGATGATAGTTATAGATTAATTAATTATATTATTTTATTTATTTAACTATTTATTTAATTATTATTTTTTATTGTTTTTCCAGTCTTTCTGCTTTTAATTATCAAATTTATAAAATTTGACAATTTAGTTTTTTGAGTCTTGTGGTCACCGTTTTCAGATTTGCAGTTTTAGGTAAACTGCAGTTCTGTTTTAATATTTTTCAAAATAATTTTCTATATAAAATTAACGAGCAGGGAAGACCAAGCTATGCTCGGTCAAAATTAGCTTTAAGTTCAAATATCCTGACTCATGACAAAAATCACCCACTAATCAAATTTTCTCAAACATGTGACCTAGCCCAACAGTCTTCTCGTGCCCAAAAACCATAGGAGGCAAAATTTAGTCTAAATTATCTGAGCCGTTTTTAAGATAAAATAGCTTGACCCATAATGACCCATAACCAAAATGACCCACTAATTGAATTTTCTGGAAAATGAGACCTAGCCCAACAGTCTTCTCGTGCTCAAAAACCATAGGAGGCAAAATTTAGTCTAAATAGTCTGAGCCGTTTTTAAGATAAAATAGCTTGACCCATAATGACCCATGACCAAAATGACCCACTAATCGAATGTTCTCGAACATGTGACCTAGCCAAACAGTCTTCTCCTGCCCGAAAACCATAGGATGCAAAATTTAGCGTAAATAGTCTGAGCCGTTTTTTTTTAGATAAAATTAGCTTGACCCACAGTCACCGAAAAATGACCCACTAATCGAATTTTCTAGGACATGTGACCTAGTTCAATGATTTTGTCGTGCCCGAAACTCGTAGGATACAAAATTTAATCAAAATCGTTAGAGCCTTTTTTAGATAAAATTAATTTGACCCGGGTTGACCCAAAAATGACCCACTAATCGAAAGTTCTCGAACATGTGACCCAGCCCAATAGTCTTCTCGTGCCCGAAAATGATAAGATACAAAATTTAGTCAAAATTGTTTGAACCGTTTTAGGTAGATTTCGTAAGAAATACTACCTATTACATTCTCACCTAAGTTGGAAATTTTGAAAAATTTTTGCAGATCTACGCCGATCATGACTCCCAGAACCCAAAACCACCCCCAGTTCAAAAGTTTATATATCTATCTATCTATCTATCTATCTATCTATCTATCTATCTATGTCACTTTTTTCTGACCACGATAACTGGAAAAATTCTGCATAAATCTCTTCCAAACTGATACATAAAATCAAGGGTCATAAAATCTCGGTCAAGTTCGTTAATGGGCAAAATCGAACCAAGGGGGGGGGGAAATGGGGGGGCTTTTTGTGAAAACAGAAAAATCCTCATAATTTCTTTATTATTATACGTATCGAATCCGTTTAAAGTTATTATTACTTCTAGGAAAAAGGCCGAAAATGTATGTATGACAAATTTTTGATATAATTAAAAATGGCGCCAAGGGGGGGAAAAAAGGGGGGTTTTAGAAGAAAAAAAATCATAGCTTCGTCAATTCAGAAGATATCAAATCCGCGTAAATTTATTATTATTCCTCTTAGTATTATCTAAAACTTTTATATTGACAAGTTTTTTATAGGACCAACCGTTATAGCAAAAAAAAATTTAAAACAAAACAAATCCCTGCCGGCTCCGCCTGCAAACAAGTTATTTTTCGAAGTAGGCGGTTCCAACTCCCGCATCTTTTCGAAACTGATACATAAAATCAAGGGTCATAAAATCTCCGTCAAGTTCGTTAATGGACAAAATCGAACCAAGGGGGGGCTTTTTGTGAAACAGAAAAATCCTCATAATTTCTTTATTATTATACGTATCGAATCCGTTTAAAGTTATTATTACTTCTAGGAAAAGGGCCGAAAATGTATGTATGACAGATTTTTGATATAATTAAAAATGGCCTCAAGGGGGGGGGGGGGGGAAAGGGGGGTTTTAGGAGAAAAAAAAGCATAGCTTCGTCAATTCACAAGATATCAAATCCGCGTAAATTTATTATTAATCCTCTTAGTATTATCTAAAACTTTTATATTGACAAGTTTTTATAGGACCAACCGTTATAGCAAAAAAAAAAATTAAAAACAAAACAAATCCCTGCCGGCTCCGCCTGCAAACAAGTTATTTTTCGAAGTTGGCGGTTCCAACTCCCGCATCTTTTCGAAACTGATACATAAAATCAAGGGTCATAAAATCTCGGTCAAGTTCGTTAATGGGCAAAATCGAACCAAGGGGGGGGAAAATGGGGGGGCTTTTTGTGAAAACAGAAAAATCCTCATAATTTCTTTATTATTATACGTATCGAATCCGTTTAAAGTTATTATTACTTCTAGGAAAAGGGCCGAAAATGTATGTATAACAGATTTTTGATATAATTAAAAATGGCTCCAAGGGGGGGGAAGGGGGTTTTAGGAGAAAAAAAATCATAGCTTCGTCAATTCACAAGATATCAAATCTGCGTAAATTTGTTATTAATCCTCTTAGTATTATCTAAGACTTTTATAGTGACAAGTTTTTTATAGGACTAACCATTGTAGCAAAAAAAAGTTTAAAACAAAAAAAATCCCTGCCGGCTCCGCCTGCAAACAAGTTATTTTTCGAAGTAGGCGGTTCCAACTCCCGCATCTTTTCGAAACTGATACATAAAATCAAGGGACATAAAATCTCGGTCAAGTTCGTTAATGGGCAAAATCATACCAGGGGGGGGGGGGGGGCTTTTTGTAAAAACAGAAAAAAAAACATAATTTCTTAATTATGATACGTATCGAATCCGTTTGAAGTTATTATTACTTCTAGGAACAGGGCCAAAAACTTATGTATGACAGATTTTTGATATAATTAAAAATTGCCTTAAGGGGGGAGGGAAGGGGGGTTTTAGAAGAAAAAAATTCATAACTTCGTCAATTCCCAATATTTCAAATCCGCTTAAATATATTATAAATCCTCTTAATATTATCTAAAACTTTTATATTGACATGTTTTTTATAGGACCAACTCTTATAGCAAAAAAAAAAATTCTTGCTGGCTCCGCCTGCAAACAAGTTTTGTTTCGAAGTAGGCGGTTCCAACTGCAGCATGATCGCAAAAAGGTCATTTCTTCCGCAATTCCCGACAAACAGGCACCCCACGTTCTGCGTCTTCGAAATCTACCTGTGCCTGTAGGCCGAGCCGTCAGGGATTTTTTTTAGGTAGATTTCGTAAGAAATACTACCTATTACATTCTCACCTAAGTTGGAAATTTTGAAAACTTTTTGCAGATCTACGCCGATCATGACTCCCAGAACCCAAAACCACCCCCAGTTCAAAAGTTTATATATCTATCTATCTATCTATCTATCTATCTATCTATCTATCTATGTCACTTTTTTCTGACCACGATAACTGGAAAAATTCTGCATAAATCTCTTCCAAACTGATACATAAAATCAAGGGTCATAAAATCTCGGTCAAGTTCGTTAATGGGCAAAATCGAACCAAGGGGGGGGGAAATGGGGGGGCTTTTTGTGAAAACAGAAAAATCCTCATAATTTCTTTATTATTATACGTATCGAATCCGTTTAAAGTTATTATTACTTCTAGGAAAAAGGCCGAAAATGTATGTATGACAAATTTTTGATATAATTAAAAATGGCGCCAAGGGGGGGAAAAAAGGGGGGTTTTAGAAGAAAAAAAATCATAGCTTCGTCAATTCAGAAGATATCAAATCCGCGTAAATTTATTATTATTCCTCTTAGTATTATCTAAAACTTTTATATTGACAAGTTTTTTATAGGACCAACCGTTATAGCAAAAAAAAATTTAAAACAAAACAAATCCCTGCCGGCTCCGCCTGCAAACAAGTTATTTTTCGAAGTAGGCGGTTCCAACTCCCGCATCATTTCGAAACTGATACATAAAATCAAGGGTCATAAAATCTCCGTCAAGTTCGTTAATGGACAAAATCGAACCAAGGGGGGGGGAAATGGGGGGGGGGCTTTTTGTGAAACAGAAAAATCCTCATAATTTCTTTATTATTATACGTATCGAATCCGTTTAAAGTTATTATTACTTCTAGGAAAAGGGCCGAAAATGTATGTATGACAGATTTTTGATATAATTAAAAATGGCCTCAAGGGGGGGGGGGGGAAGGGGGGTTTTAGGAGAAAAAAAAGCATAGCTTCGTCAATTCACAAGATATCAAATCCGCGTAAATTTATTATTAATCCTCTTAGTATTATCTAAAACTTTTATATTGACAAGTTTTTATAGGACCAACCGTTATAGCAAAAAAAAAAATTAAAAACAAAACAAATCCCTGCCGGCTCCGCCTGCAAACAAGTTATTTTTCGAAGTAGGCGGTTCCAACTCCCGCATCTTTTCGAAACTGATACATAAAATCAAGGGTCATAAAATCTCCGTCAAGTTCGTTAATGGACAAAATCGAACCAAGGGGGGGGGGGAAATGGGGGGGGCTTTTTGTGAAACAGAAAAATCCTCATAATTTCTTTATTATTATACGTATCGAATCCGTTTAAAGTTATTATTACTTCTAGGAAAAGGGCCGAAAATGTATGTATGACAGATTTTTGATATAATTAAAAATGGCCTCAAGGGGGGGGGGGGGGGAAAGGGGGGTTTTAGGAGAAAAAAAAGCATAGCTTCGTCAATTCACAAGATATCAAATCCGCGTAAATTTATTATTAATCCTCTTAGTATTATCTAAAACTTTTATATTGACAAGTTTTTATAGGACCAACCGTTATAGCAAAAAAAAAAATTAAAAACAAAACAAATCCCTGCCGGCTCCGCCTGCAAACAAGTTATTTTTCGAAGTTGGCGGTTCCAACTCCCGCATCTTTTCGAAACTGATACATAAAATCAAGGGTCATAAAATCTCGGTCAAGTTCGTTAATGGGCAAAATCGAACCAAGGGGGGGGGAAATGGGGGGGCTTTTTGTGAAAACAGAAAAATCCTCATAATTTCTTTATTATTATACGTATCGAATCCGTTTAAAGTTATTATTACTTCTAGGAAAAGGGCCGAAAATGTATGTATGACAGATTTTTGATATAATTAAAAATGGCTCCAAGGGGGGGGAAGGGGGTTTTAGGAGAAAAAAAATCATAGCTTCGTCAATTCACAAGATATCAAATCTGCGTAAATTTGTTATTAATCCTCTTAGTATTATCTAAGACTTTTATAGTGACAAGTTTTTTATAGGACTAACCATTGTAGCAAAAAAAAGTTTAAAACAAAAAAAATCCCTGCCGGCTCCGCCTGCAAACAAGTTATTTTTCGAAGTAGGCGGTTCCAACTCCCGCATCTTTTCGAAACTGATACATAAAATCAAGGGACATAAAATCTCGGTCAAGTTCGTTAATGGGCAAAATCATACCAGGGGGGGGGGGGGGGCTTTTTGTAAAAACAGAAAAAAAACATAATTTCTTAATTATGATACGTATCGAATCCGTTTGAAGTTATTATTACTTCTAGGAACAGGGCCAAAAACTTATGTATGACAGATTTTTGATATAATTAAAAATTGCCTTAAGGGGGGAGGGAAGGGGGGTTTTAGAAGAAAAAAATTCATAACTTCGTCAATTCCCAATATTTCAAATCCGCTTAAATATATTATAAATCCTCTTAATATTATCTAAAACTTTTATATTGACATGTTTTTTATAGGACCAACTCTTATAGCAAAAAAAAAAAATCCTTGCTGGCTCCGCCTGCAAACAAGTTTTGTTTCGAAGTAGGCGGTTCCAACTGCAGCATGATCGCAAAAAGGTCATTTCTTCCGCAATTCCCGACAAACAGGCACCCCACGTTCTGCGTCTTCGAAATCTACCTGTGCCTGTAGGCCGAGCCGTCAGGGATTTTTTTTTTTTTTAATTTGGTCAACCACAATCCGAACCGTAAGTGTCAAAACCCAACCCGAAACAATTAAAGTCAACCCACTTCAAAATGAAAAAAATTAGCCCCGGGTCGGGTTTGAGTAGGTAAAATAGGGTCACCCGACTCGATGTAGGACTTTAATATGGATGGATGGATGTACGTGTATATATATATATATATATATATATACATATATTAGTCGTAGGCTAATTGGGGAATCTGGCTCTTTGCAAAGAGCCGGTCTAATTGGAGAATCATCTCCCTTTTCCCAATCAGCCTGTTATTTTTCAGGCCGATTACAAAGAGCCTAGACAACGTTAGGCTAGTTGGAAAATGGTCATTTATTTCTCAATCAGCCTGAGGATTTTTAAGCTTATTGCAAAGAGCGTAGATAGAGTTAGGTTTATTGAAAAATGGCCATGCCTATTTAGAAAATGACTAGTTCTTTGTCAATATATAGTGTTGTACACAACTCGAACCTGAAACTTCCATTCGAAGTCGACCGGAACCCGCCAGAAAAATTCCATCGAACCCAAACCCGATCCTTGAAGGATAAAATAAATTCTTTCGAGTCGCAAACCGACCCGAACCAGAAAACTGAAGTTAACCAGAAACCCGAGCAGAACCCGACCAAAAAATCCATCGAACCGTAACCCGATCCGAAACCGACAAAATAAATTTGTTCATGTCTCAACCCGACCCGAAACCTAAAAATTCGAAGTTAACCAGTAGCCCAACCCGAACAAGATATAATAATTCCCACGAAGCGTAACCCGATCTGAACCCGAAAAAATAAATTCCTTCGTGTCGCAACCCGACCCGAACCTAAAAATCGAAGTTAACCCGAAACCCGACCTGAAACAGGAAAAAAATTCCATCGAACCGTAACCCGATCCGAACATGACAAAATAATTTCCGTCGTCATGCAACCCGACCAGAGCCTGAAAATTGAAGTTAACTCGAAATCCGACTATAACCCGCCAAAAAAAAATCCATCGAATCGTAACCCCATCCGAACCTGACAGAATAAATTCGTCGTAACGCAACCCGATCCGAAGCTGAAATTTCAAGTTAACCCGAAACCCAACCTGAACCTGAAAATTTAAGTTAACACGAAACCCGACAGAAAATTACCATCGCCCCGTAACCCGGCCCCAATCAGATAAAAAAATCCATTAAACAGTAACCCGATGCAAACCCGACTAAATAAATTTCATCATCTCGCAACCCGACCCGAACCGGAAAATCGAAGTTAACCAGAAAGCCGACCAAAACCAGACAAATAAAAATCCTTCGATACGTAACGTGATCGAACCCGAAAAAATAAATTCCTTCGTGTCACAACCCGATCCAAACCAGAAAATTCAAGTTAACCCGAAACCCACCGCAAACCTGAAAATTTAACTTAACCCGAAACCCGACGCAATCCCGACAAAAAATTACCATCGCCCTGAAATTAACCCGAACCAGACAATAAAATCCACTGAACAGTAACCCGATTCGAACCCGACAAAATAAATTCTTCGTCTCGCAACCCGATCCGAACTTGAAAATTGAAGTTAACCCGAAAGCCGACCCGAACCAGACAAATAAAAATCCATTCATACGTAACCCGATCAGAACTCGACAAAATAATTTTCGTCGTCACGCAACCCGATCCGAACCTGAAAATTGAAGTTAACCCGAAACCCGACCCGAACCCGATAAAAAAAATTCCATCGAACCGTAACCCGATCCGAATCCGACAAAATACATTCCTTCGTGTCACAATCCGATCCAAACCAGAAAATTTAAGTTAACCCGAAACCCGACCCGAACCATACAAAGAAATACAACGAACTGTAGCCCAATCCGAACCCGAAAAAATAAATTTCTTCGTCTCGTAACCCGACTCGAACCTGAGAATTGAAGTTAACCCGAAACCCGACCGAACCCGAAAATTTATGCTAACCCGAAACCCGACCCAAATCTGAAAATTTAAGTAAGCCCGAAACCCGACCGAATCCGACAAAATTAATCCATCGGACCGTAACCCAATCCGAACCCGACAAAATAAATCCCTTCGTCTCGCAACCTGACCCGAACCTGAAAATTGAAATTAACCCAAAAGCCGACCCGAACCAAACAAATACAAATCGATCGATACGTAATCCGATCCGAACCCGACAAAATAATTTTTGTCATCATGGAACCCGATCAGAACCAGAAAATTGAAGTTAATCCGAAACCCGACCGGAACCAGACAAAAAAAAATCCATCGATCCTTATCCCGATCCGAACCTGACAAAATAATTTCCGTCGTCATGCAACCCGACAAGAACCTGAAAATTGAATCTAACTCGAAACTCGACCCGAACCTGACAAAAAAATCCATCGAACCGTAACCCAATCCGAACCCGAAAAAATAAATCACTTCTTCTCGCAACCCGAGATGAACCAGAAAATTTAAGTTAACTCCAAAACCGATCCGAACCTGAAAATTTAATTTAACCCGAAACCTAAAAACAAAAAAAATATTTTGTCAGGTTCCGATCAGATTACGTATCGATGGATCTTTATTTGTTTGGTTCGGTTCGGCTTTTGGGTTAACTTCAATTTTCTGGTTCGTGTAGGTTTGCGAGACGAAGGAATTTATTTTGTCGGGTTACGGTCCGATGGATTAATTTTGTTGGGTTCGGGTCAGGTTTCGTCTAACTTATATTTTCAGAACTTATATATTCAGAATATTTGGGTCGGGTTTCGGGTTAGCATAATTTTTTAGGTTCGGTCGGGTTTCGGGTTAGCTTCAATTTTCAGGTTCGAGTCGGGTTGCGAGACGAAGGAATTTATTTTTAGTGTTCGGATTGGGCTACGGTTCGTTGTACTTCTTTGTCTGGCTCGGATCGGGTTTCGGGTTAACTTGTTTTTCTGGTTTGGATCGGGTTGTGTCACGAAGGAATTTATTTTGTCGGATTTGGATTGGGAACGGTTCAATGGCTTTTTTGTCGAGTTCGGGTCGGGTTTCGGATTACCATCAATTTTCTGGTTCAGATCGGGTTGCGTGATGACGAAAATTATTTTGTCGAGTTCTGATCGGGTTACGTATGGGTGGATTTTTATTTGTCTGGTTCAGGTCGGTTTTCGGGCTAATTTCAAATTTCAGGTTCGGGTCGGGTTGTGAGACGAAGAATTTATTTTGTCGGGTTTGGATCGGGCTACTGTTCAATGGATTTTTTTATCTCGTTCGGGTCGGTTTAGCGCCAACGTAACCCACAAGTCGTTTATTTTAAAAACACTAACCTCGAGTCATTTTTTAAAAACTAACCACCACCCGACTGTCGAGTGCTGGGCGTAAAATTGGTTACCCGACTCAACTCTACTCCGAAATCAAAATATTTTCCCCTGCAAAAATTAAATTTTAACGACAAATTTTTTTGTCTACCCGAAATTCGTAATACTTCTACCCTAATCCGACCCGAAAAAAAAAAAAAAAGATCTATAGTTTAATACAATTATAAAAAAATAATCTACAATCATTTTTCTAATATCAATTCTACCTTTTATGTAGGGAAATAAACATGTAAAAGGACTTTCTTATTTAAATATTTAGTTTTTCATTTGAAACAACAACGTTAGAGTTTTATTGCAGAATCAGACTAACCCGAACACGACGCAAAAGTATCAAAACTCAACCCGAAACAATTACAGTCAACCCGACCCGAATCCAACAGCAACCACAACAAAAAAATTAGCTCCAACCCGAATCGCGGGTCTGATCGGGTTCAGGTAAAATCGGTTTACCCGACCCGATACAGGATTCTAACCTGAAACAATATTCTAGACAGTTTTTTTGAAAAATCAGGTTAACCCAAGCCAGGCAGACACGCAAGAATCAAACTCAACCCGAAACTGAAACAATTGTAGTCAACCCGGCTTACAAAGAAATAAGTCAGCACCTACATGACCCACGAGTTGAGTTTTTTATAAGCTAGCCCCAGGTAATTTTTTAAAAAACTAACCTGCCCCGACTCGGGTCGGGTCGGGTCATGGGCAGTTCCCTAACCCGATGCAGGATTCTACTAATAGGTCAAAATATTTTCCCCGACGACAATTGAATTTGGATCCCGGATCTCCCTATAGCACCGCCCTCGACCTCGAATATCATAAACCTCGAACCGAACAAACTTCCGAATCGGGTTCCCGCTGCTTTCGGCACCGTATACCATTTTAGGTAGATTTCGTAAGAAATACTACCTATTACATTCTCACCTAAGATGGAATTTTTGAAA
Organism: Maratus michaelseni; assembly: GCA_963931845.1. Taxonomy (NCBI): domain Eukaryota; kingdom Metazoa; phylum Arthropoda; class Arachnida; order Araneae; family Salticidae; genus Maratus; species Maratus michaelseni. The sequence goes on along the minus strand of OZ007590.1, from coordinate 10,256,727 downwards.
AAAATTTGCAGATCTACGCCGATCATGACTCCCAGAACCCAAAAACACCCCAGTTCAAAACTTTATCTATCTATCTATCTATGTCACTTTTTATGGACACGATAACTGCAATAATTCTGCACAGATCTCTTCGAAACTGATACATAAAATCAAGGGGCATAAAATCTCGGTCAAGTTCGTTAATGGGCAAAATCGTACCAAGGGGGGGAGGGTGGGGGGGGGGGCTTTTTGTGGAAACAGAAAAAAACCCATAATTTATTAATTATGATATGTATCGAATCCGTTTAAAGTTATTATTACTTCTAGGAGAAGGGCCGAAAATGTATGTATGACAGATTTTTGATATAATTAAAAATGGCCCCAAGGGGGGGTGGGGAAGGGGGTGTTTTAGAAGAAAAAAATTCATAACGTCGTCAATTCACAAGACATCAAATCCGCTTAAATTTATTATAAATCCTCTTAATATTATCTAAAACTTTTATATTGACAAGTTTTTTATAGGACCAACCCTTATAGCAAAAAAAAATTAACAAAAAAAATCCCTGTCGGTTCCGCCTGCAAACAAGTTATTTTTCGAAGTAGGTGGTTCCAACTCCCGCATCTTTTCGAAACTGATATTTAAAATCAAGGGGCATAAAATCTCTGTCAAGTTCGTTAATGGGCAAAATCGAACCAAGGGGGGGGGGAGGGGGGGCTTTTTGTGAAAACAGAAAAAGCCCCATAATTTTTTAACTATGATACGTATCGAATCCGTTTGAAGTTATTATTATTTTTAGGAGAAGGGCCGAAAATTTATGTATGACAGATTTTTGATATAATTAAAAATTGCCTTAAGGGCATGTGGAGGGGGGGGGGTTAGAAGAAAAAAATTCATAACTTCGTCAAATCCCAAGATTTCAAATCTGCTTAAATTTATTATAAATCCTCTTAATATTATCTAAAACTTTTATATTGACATGTTTTTTATAGGACCAACTCTTATAGCAAAAATAAATAAATAAATAAAAATAAAAAAAAATCCCTGCTGGTTCCGCCTGCAAACAAGTTAGGTTTCGAAGTAGGCGGTTCCACCTGCCGCATCACCGCAAAAAGGTCATTTCTTTTGCAATTCCCGACAAACAGGCGCCCCACGGTCTGCGTCTTCGAAATCTACATGTGCCTGTAGGCCGAGCCGTCGGGTTTTTTTTATGTTATTAACACTGACCATGCACAGGCTTCAAAATCAGGCAGAATATTTGTACTTTTGTTCTATCAATAACAACTCAATTCTATTTCAAACAATTTTTTAAATGAATTTAAAACACTTTAAGAAACTTAGAGTATGTTCTTGTTTCTCAAATAGCAAGTTTTTTCTTTCCGCTCTGTTCAAATTGTGAAAAAATAAATTAAAATATTTTATCTTGAACCCACCCGAGCCCGAAGACTGGCATAAAATTTATAGACCTAATTCGTTTCGCGCCCAAACTCGGATTCGAACTGATCCAGTTTCATATTTAATGCATGCTTAATAAAAGAAGAAAAAGTACAAATTTTCAACGTTTTGTAAAATGGTAAATGAATCACTTATAGGGCAGTTGCAATCAGCTGATCAACCATTGTATTCACTTGGAGGTAAGGGTAATTCCACCAATCAGAACTGCCTATTTGTACTGTTTACCTCCAACCTGACGTCAATTGCAACCGCCCTATTCATACATGTATGTGTATGTTTGAAAATTTTTCTATTGTTTTTTGAGTATTTTGTACGGTTGTTTTATCTTTTTCCTTGTTTGTTATTAAATCAGTTTGACAACCTCCTAACAGTTGTCCCTAGAAGTTTAACAGCTTTTGGAATGCAGTAAAATTGAGTAAAACTGTTAAATCACAACTTGTAGCAGTGTAATCACCTGTAATTATGTATTTCTGAGTGTAATCAACTACACAACCCCCTTGTACAGAGCGCTCGAGATCTACTACAACAACAATTACAGTTAACCTAGGTTATATATCTAGTGTTCATAGTTCATGGCTGATGCCACAGTAATTATATCATTAATTCTTGGCTGCATTTCACAAGAAGAAATTAACTAGTAAATCTGCAGATCAGGAGCCTCAACGTCAGCTCAAGTCACTGTTTTTTAATCTCACTTTTCATATTATTTAGCATCTTACAATCCGCAATTTAATTTTTTTCTATTGCATACATATTTACAGGCATATACAATTCTTCGGAGGTTTCAGAAATTAGAAACGTTAAATTAAACACGGTTTATGCAATGCTATTCTGAAATTCTTATGAACTTCTTATTCTTGTAACTTTTTAGATTTAAAAAAAAAACTTGTATTAAAATAAATTCTTCATTTATGTCAATAGCAAGACTCCCTTATCATAATATCAGACTTCACAATCCGGAGAAAGTCTACGGGTGAAAATGTCCGCGGTAATTGCCAACTTATTAATTGACTTTCTCCGGAAAGTATCGCCGCCTGGTGGATACTACCGATACTAGCTCATAAGCAAATGCATAGAAAAAAATGGACCTATGAAAAAATTTCGTGTTATTGACAAGATTAAAAAAATATTTTTTGAATTACACAAAAATAAATACGTAATATATATATATATCGCACAATTATCATCAAGTTTTCAAAAATGTTGTTGAAAATGAAGATTTAAATATAAGATTAATTAATACATAATGGTAGTATTCGTCAATTTTCTGTAACAAACAATTGGCTGTGGAATGCACAGCCAATGTTAGCGCCAAATTTGAGTGATGCTGGAAGAATGTAGTTCAAAGTGTACGGGAGTTACAACACTGGTTAAAAAGTTAAATTAGTTTTGTGCCAAATTACACTTACTGTAACAAGCCAATTGGCTGTAGGCGGAAGAGTCCCCAAAACGTTATTACGGAAGAATCCCCACAAAAAGATTTACAAACACCATAAGCGTAGCATGACAAGAATTTATTTTAGGGAGGAAAGTTGGGGAGGGGTGGAGACACGTATAATTTAATTATTAAACATTTTTATGCTTTCCACAGGGTTCGTACGGATCAGGGAATTTTCCAGGAGTGTTACCAGTATTTTGTTTATAGAAAAAGAAATTTAGGTTAAACTCGAGAAACTTCGTCTTCTTTTAAGAAGAGATTTTCTGTAAGAAAATATTGGTACCAAAGAATTTCCTGCTCGCAAAATTCCAGGAGGCGTACGAACCCTGTTTCCAATTTTTTAACAATTTGGAAATTGTACGTCAAACGAGACAAATGAAGTGCGTTCGTACTATAGCTAGTTATATAAATATTCCGATCTTGATGATTTTTAATTCTGTGAAATGAATTATATCGTCTGCAGATTAATTTCTGTAATAAAATAAGTATCTCGTCGCTTGACGATTTAACATCCATCGGAAGCTCCTCTAACAAGAAAACACCGATTTTAAAAAAAAATTCAAATTTCTTAATAAATATTTTTATTAATATCTCCTAAAGTTTTGATTCGATTTTAATAAAATTTGAAATGTCTCGACAAAATTCTGCAAAGATAATATATCTTAAATTTCAAACCATTCGGTTGGGTAGTTTTTGCGTTGTTATATGCGGACAAACGGACGGACGGACAAATAGACAGACGGACGAACCAGGTGACGACAGTAGGTGCTACGTATTTATATAATTACGAACGCACCTAAAAAAGTGTTTATGATTTCAGCTCGTATGTTTGTCTGTCCATCCGTATAGTATAACAATAATAGTATTTACAAGTCATACACACTAAATGGAGCTATAGTTATTATATAAGACCGTTTGGCTTTTGTTATTTCAAACTAGTCGAATAAAAAAGGAAATTATGCTTGCTTTCAAAGCTCGACACTTTCAAATTTTCTAGATCGATATAATTATCATCATCTGCTGAACGAATAGCAAGTATGTGATAATCTGATACTTTATATTAAATGAAACCACGGATAATCTTTCGTAATAGAGTCCATAGCCAAGTTGGCGTCAAACATGAGCGATGTTGGAAACAATGTGTTTTGGAATGTACCTGAGTTACAAGAAAGAAATTAAATATGCGTCAACGCCAAACCATGCTCGCAAGATACGCAAATTGGCTGTGGACCTAATTATGGAACTTCTCATGTAAACTTCTCACTTCTTCATATATATAAACTTTCAACCACAAAATAGTGAAGTTGACGCTCAAAAGATATGTTAAGTTAAATGATACCCCATCATTTCAAAAATAAATAAAATGATAGACTAATAATTATAATGGTACTTTTCGGTTAGCCGGGCGCCAGTGATATATATTCATGTATATATACACACACATATATATACATATATCTACACATATACATACATATGCAAATATATATATATATACTCTTATATGTATAAATATATATTTATATATGTATATATATACATATTTATATGTGTACATATATCACTGGCGCCCGGCTAACCGAAAAGTACCATTATAATAAATAAATAAATAAAATGATAAAAATGTTCAATTAAAAAAAAAAAAAGGAAGGAAGAAGAAACGATGATAAATTTATACGTATTATGAAATTCTAACTAAGAGAAAAGTCCAAATGTCTTTTATATATAATATGAAAATAGAAAAAATAAAAAATTACATTACATATTTACCTTTTCGAGATATAGATGTTAGCAATTTGTTTCGAAGATCAATATCACTCGTAAACTCATGAAGTGAGATTTTTCTTTCCTGATTTTTTTTCTTTATGTGATTTACACAAAGAAATACACCAATAAACCATTTTGGTTTAACAGTAAAATAAGTTTATGTTATGAAATGTCTCGAATATATGACAATTTTAAAATAAATAGTTCTCATTTGAAGAGGACAAACATGTAGTATACCGTAAAGAAAATGAAAAAAAAAAAACACGTATGGAAAACAAAATAAAAAATACTCCTGTTACTGTCGTTAGATGGCGCCAATAGCAGGACAACCATGTGCTTTTTAACCACGTGTATAGCGGTCAAAGGAAACTTGCTGATTGAATCTAGATTCTCCTAGAGTATCTAGATTTGGACGAGTGGTTCGAACCCCAGAACGTTTAGACCTCATGAACCTGTCCTCGACTGTGGTTGAGTTTCAACAAGGGGAAACTCAACGGGGGGAGTATGTTACGGCCAGTTCCATCTGTTTCACTTCGCAGTGACTCATGAATCTGAACTGAAACTTTTCTTTTTTTTTATTGAACTGAACTGAACTCAGAAACTTTAGAATGTTTTGCTTTTGTGTGGAATAAGACGGGAATATGTAGCAATGCCGTTCTGCTTGTAAGAAAGCGAAATATGTTTGAAAGAGTAAATATGTGAGATGATAATTGTTTTTTTTTATTTAATATAAGTTCGCGCGTGTAAATATTCTGCAGTTTGTGTTGTCAAAATTGTGTCATTAAAATATGAAAATTATCTTCATTGCATTTGCTGTCATTCCAGCGGAGATCCTCACTTTATTTTAATTTAAGTTTTTTTCCACATTTTTGGCGCCCCCGGGTGGGCGATTTTCGTCGGATTGTCACAAAGGCATGGAGATAAATTGAAAGAATAAAAATTGAAGGTAAGAGTGAAATTTCCATTTTGAAGATTGAATAATTATTATTTGCTAGAATATAAATATATTGCGTAACTTAGATAGTAAAAATGGAAGTCTTGAAAAGAAATAAAACGACTCAACGATCAGCTTTTACTAAAGCGTATAATAAATTAGAAAGTGTATTAAATGATACAAATGCAGAACACGATGAAATCGAAATTAATTTTTATTTATTCAAGCAGAAAGCTGACGCGTTAGAGATAACTCATAAGAATTATTTAGATGGTTTGTCAGATGACACCGAATTTGAAGCAGAATTTAATTCTGTTGAAGAATATAGAGAAAAGGCTCTAAGAATCCAAATAAAAGCGCACCGTGTTTTGGATAACTTTAAGACAAAATTGAATCAAGATTTAAATCGAAATGAAAATAATTCGACTAGTAACCTGCAAATAGAAAATGATAAAGTAAAAGCTTTATGTCAACGACTCCCTGAAGTTGAATTGTATAAGTTTGGGGGAGATTTAAAAGATTGGCTTACATTTTGGAACCAATTCAAAAACATACATGAAAATGCAAGTTTAAGCAACGTGGATAAATTCCATTATTTAATTCAGTCGATGAAAATTAAATCGGAATCCAGGGAATTAATAGAATCTTTCCCAGTAACAAATGAGAACTATTCTTTGGCGATTGAGAGTTTATCGGAAAGATATGGCAGAACCGATCTGTTAATCGATTTTTATGTACGAGAATTATTGAAACTTGTATTGAATAATGCGACTAAAAAGAAAGCTGATTCTCTGAGTAGTTTATATAATAAACTTTCGACACAAATAAGGGCTTTGGGTTCCTTAGGTGTTACCACTGAAATGTGTGGAGTCATTCTGTATCCTTTAGTTGAAAGCGCATTGCCTGTTAATATTTTACGTTCATTCGAAAGACAGAGGAAAATTATAGAAAATGAGCAAAAATTATCGGGCCTCGACGCCATAATTTTATTTCTTAAAAATGAAGTACAATCAGAAGAAAAAATAAAATTGAGTAGATCGGATATTTGTAACTATGTACCTGAACGAAAAGAATTGGCATCATGCCAGAATTCAAGAGGCAGTAATTTTTCTGCTGCAGAGTTGATTTCTCATAATTATAATGATGTCTCGTGTGCATTTTGTTTAAGAGATCATGAATCGCATTTTTGCAAAAAGGCATTTTTTATGCCTATGTCTGAAAAACTTTCAATCATTAAAAGAAAAGGACTGTGCCGTGTTTGTTTAGCGAAAGGCCACATGGCTGTTTCGTGTACTAAATCAAATATTAGATGTCAGAGTTGTTCGAAAAGACATGTAAAATTTATGTGTCCTAATTTAGAATGTAATAAATCTAAAGAGGCATCAAAATCAAGTAATGATGATGGGAAAGAAAAAAGTGTTGATACGCTTTTTACACATAAACATAATATGAATAAGAAATTATCTTCTACCAATGAAGTTATGTTACAAACACTAGTCGTAAAGATAAAGGGAAGAAATTCAAGCCGTAACGCAAGAATAATTATAGATACAGGGTCCCAAAAGTCTTATATCTTAAAATCCACTGCTGAGGAACTGGGTTTTGATTTTCAAAGAGAGGAAGAGTTTTGCCATTCATTATTTGGCGGTAGAAAAACAAAATTGTATAAGCATAATTGTTATAAAATTTATTTAAGTAGCCTTGATGGTAATTATATTTGTAATTTGGATGCTTTAGATCAAGATGTCATATGTAATGATATTTCTGCGATTAAATATGGTTATTGGATACGCGAGTTAAAAGATAAAGGAATCCACCTGAGTGATACACGAGAAACAGGGCCTATTGAGGTACTTTTAGGAGCAGACGTTGCTGGTAAGCTATTTACAGGAAAACGAGAACAGCTAAAATCCGGTTTGGTGGCCATGGAAACAAAATTAGGTTGGACTTTGATAGGCAAGATCCCTCAATTTAATCGTCAGAATGATGTGAATATGACCGTAGTCAGCATGCTATCCAAAGAAGATGTACCTGTTTCAGTATTGTGGGATTTAGAAGTTCTTGGTATTCGGGATTCTATTGAACAAAATAGTAAAGAAGACTCCGAAAGGGCTGTCATGATACATTTTGAAGACACAGTTCAGCAAAAAGATGATGGAAGATACGAAGTCCATTTGCCCTGGAAGAAGGATCATTCTTTCCTTCCTAGTAATTATGATCTTGCTTTAAGAAGACTTGATTCTACTACTAAGAAATTAGAGAAAACTGGGTATCGAGAGAAATATCATCATGTTTTTGAAGAATGGCTTCATGAAGGAGTAATTGAAGAAATTCCTGAAAATGAGATATCCTCATCTGTTGCTCATTATCTCCCTCATCGTCCCATCATAAAAGAAACGTCTTCACTGTCTTCTATGAAAATAAGGCCGGTCTTTGATGCTTCGGCTAAGATAACTAATTGCCCCTCATTGAATGATTGTTTAGAGACTGGAATTAATTTTATTGAAACTATTCCTTTGATATTAGCCAGATTTCGTCTTTATGAAATTGGTGTTATTTCGGATATAAGAAGAGCTTTTTTGCAGATCTCTTTACACGAGAATGACAGAATTTTTTTACGATTTCTTTGGTATGATGACAATGGCTCTATAAGGATTTTCCGCCATACTCGTTGTGTTTTTGGGGTTACAAGTAGCCCGTTTCTTCTTATGGCAGTTATTCATCACCATTTGTCACAAGAATTATTGAAAGGAGAATACTCCAAAGAATTACTTGTTAAATTGCGTGACAGTTTTTACGTAGACAATTGCGTTACAAGTGTTCACAATACTTTAGAGTTAGATAATTTTGTAGAAACATCTACAGAAGTAATGAAAAGAGCAAAATTTCATCTTAGAGGTTGGGAAAGTACTACATACAATAGCGACGATACTTTTCCTCCAGCAGATTCCAAAACATCAGTATTGGGATTAATATGGGATAAGAATTCCGATACTCTCGAAATCGATTCTGAACTTTTGAATCTTGACGAATCAGAAAAATTAACTAAGCGAAAAATTTTGTCCCTTATCAGCAGAGTCTTCGATCCTATAGGTTTTGTGTCTCCTGCGTTAATACAACCTAAACTCTTGCTTCAAGATATTTGGAAAACAAAGGAATCATGGGACGCAGAAGTAAACGAAAACATTAAAAGGAAATTTCTTAAATGGTTTAAAGATTTACATCTCTTGAAGTCTGTAAAAATTCCAAGATGGAGCGGTGTCACAGAATCATCCCATTTAAGCTTGCACACTTTTGTTGATGCAAGTCAACATGCTTATTCCGCCTGTATTTTTCTAAGAAGCGAGTCCTCTGATGGTACGGTGAATGTCAATTTACTGCAAGCCAAATCACGGTTAACACCATTAAAAAAGGTAACGATTCCAAGGTTGGAGTTAATGGCAGCTACTATTGGAGCAAGATTATTTAAATTTATAAGAGGTGCTCTAGAAGTCGAAAGCGTTGATACCTACTTTTGGATTGATTCTTCAACAGTTCTCAGCTAGATTAAACGACAAGAACAATGGTCAGTGTTCGTCTCTAATCGAGTGAAAGAAATAAGACAACTCACAGAGCCTGAAAATTGGTTTCATATTCCTGGTGAGCTGAATCCCGCTGATCTTCCATCCAGAGGATGTGGAGTTAAGCAACTTTTGAAGTCCGAATGGTGGCTTGGACCTACATGGTTAAAGAATTCAAAAGAACAATGGCCCAAATCAATTGTCAATGTTAATGAAAAGGAAGTTGAACAAGAAAAACGAAAAACAGTTGTTTCTGCTGGCAATGTAGTATTTAAGACGATTGTTTCTGAATTATCAAAAAGAATATCGAAATTTTCCAAAATAGTGAGAGTGCTAGCTTGGATTATGCGATTTCACCCCAAAGCTCGTGATTTGAGAAAACATCCACTCCTTACAGAAGAAGAAATATTGAGTGCACAGAAAGTACTTTTCCGTGCTGTGCAGACAGAATGCTTTTCTCATGAAAATGGTAGACAATCTCTTGTCAATTTCCAAGCTTTTAAAGATGATGATGGACTATTGCGATTGAAATCAAGACTTACTAATGAAGATGAAACATATGATTTTATTGCTCCAGTGATTCTTCCTTCGAAACATCCAGTAGTGAGAAGGCTTATTGAACAAGAGCATATTCTGAACAAGCATGTTGGAACATCTACTCTCCTGACTATTTTGCGAGAAAGATTTTGGATTTTAAAAGGTAAAAGAACCATACGAAGTATAATCAACGAATGTGTTATCTGCAAGAAACAAAAGGTAAAACACATTGAAGTGCCATTTCCCCTTCTCCCTGCAGATCGAACTAGAGTTGCAGCAGTTTTTCAAGTCTCAGGAGTTGATTTGGCTGGTCCATTACTGACAAAATCTGGAGAAAAGGTATGGATAGTCTTGTTTTCTTGTGCAGTATTCCGAGCGGTGCACCTGGAATTAATTCCATCTCTTAGTACTAATACCTTGATTCAGGCTATGCGACGATTTATAGCAAGAAGAGGTCGGATATCTGTGTTGTATTCTGATAATGGAACAAATTTTACAGGCTTAAATAGAGCATTGAAAAAACTGGACTGGGAAAAGATTCAACGAACATTTGAAGTTAATCAAATTCGTTGGAAGTTTAACCCACCCTCCGCCCCTTGGTGGGGAGGGTTTTGGGAAAGGCTCATTGGAATTCTTAAGGATCTGCTCAGAAAAAACTTAGGACGTTCGTCTTTGACTTATGAAGAATTGTTTACTCTTGTTTGCGAATGTGAATCAGTAATGAACAACAGACCTCTAACTTACGTATCAGAAGAAGCTGACTTTAGAGCTCTAACCCCAGCATCATTTCTACAAGATCTTCGTACGAGCGAAGTTCCTGATTTAGACCAAATTGAAAAGACTAATATTGTGAAAAGGTGGCAATACGTTCAAAGAGTGAGAGAGAATCTAAAGAATAGATTCAAAAAGGAATACTTAGGCTTTTTACGATCTTCGATTCCTAAAAAACATGACAAGATTAAAGTTGGTGATATTGTTATAATTGGTACCAAAGAAAAAAGAATAAATTGGCCTCTAGGAAAAGTCATCCAGTTGTTTCCAGGAAAAGATGGTATAGTACGCTTAGCAAAGTTACGCACTAAGTTTGGCGAGATTCTCCGTCCTGCACAAAGACTATATCCATTGGAAGTAAATTTCGATTCAGATGACTTTTCTCAGGAAAATATAGAGTCTCCTCACCATAATGAAACTACAGATAAAGATTCTCCCGATTCTGGTGAAGTTAAAGAGAATTCTCCTAGAGTATCTAGATTTGGACGAGTGGTTCGAACCCCAGAACGTTTAGACCTCATGAACCTGTCCTCGACTGTGGTTGAGTTTCAACAAGGGCAAACTCAACGGGGGGAGTATGTTACGGCCAGCTCCATCTGTTTCACTTCGCAGTGACTCATGAATCTGAACTGAAACTTTTCTTTTTTTTTATTGAACTGAACTGAACTCAGAAACTTTAGAATGTTTTGCTTTTGTGTGGAATAAGACGGGAATATGTAGCAATGCCGTTCTGCTTGTAAGAAAGCGAAATATGTTTGAAAGAGTAAATATGTGAGATGATAATTGTTTTTTTTATATTTAATATAAGTTCGCGCGTGTAAATATTCTGCAGTTTGTGTTGTCAAAATTGTGTCATTAAAATATGAAAATTATCTTCATTGCATTTGCTGTCATTCCAGCGGAGATCCTCACTTTATTTTAATTTAAGTTTTTTTCCACAGGTATATAAAATACTTCGGAGGTTTCAGAAATTAGAAACGTTCAATTAAACACGGTTTATGCAATGATATTCTGAAATTCTTATGAACTTCTTATTCTTGTAACTTTTTAGATTTAAAAAAAAACTTGTATTAAAATAAATTCTTCATTTATGTCAATAGAATACAAAAATAATTTATTTTGCTAATAAATTATTGGAACAAAATAGTACGTGTTGCTTTTATTATTTTTATCTTCTTTGAAATATCGTTGCTCGGCAACTGATAAATTAAAGAGAAAAGTAAAAAAAAATGCATTTTAAAATTTGTAAAAAACATGAAAATAAAAGTTTTATATTTCCGGAACAGGTGCAAAAAAATTTCCAATCATTTAAACAATTAATATCTCAATTCTAATAAATGTCTCGTCAATTTTTCAAAATTATTGGATATATTTAAAACCTCCATATCGAAAATCAACATCCATAATTTTACGTTGAAATCCATTATTCAAATATGCGATTTCCATTTCAGTTAAAAATGAAATTTGAAAATCGTCTGCAGTCCCATAGGAAAGCATTATGACCTAAAAAGAAATGTTCTATATTTTTCGAACGAATGAACCAAATTTAACCAAAAACTATACAGCTAATTCCGGGTATCTCACCAACATACCCACCAAAAATCAACCTAATCGGATCATTTTTACGACAGTTATCGCGGAACAGACAGACAGACAGACAAACAGACAGACAGAAACCAAAAACTTTTCGGGTCTCAACAGTAAGCCTTCACTGACGTTTCGGCAACAATACCACGTGATTAAAACAATACTAATAATAATTATCTGTTTGCAATCGTCAACATGCAACGCGTACATTAAAATTTTAAAATATAAACAAATAACCCTCGAAAGCAACCCTGAGTTTGACGGTTTGACGTTTAGCGATTATGCCTGAAAAGAACTGAAAGTCGTGACGTCACTGTACTTTCAGTTCAGCCAATGAGCATCGCCCCGCGTTCGAGAATTTAGTCGCTCGTTGTATAGTCGCGGGAACAGCCCGCGACCTACGTTATACACGGCCGATGCATGACTTTTAAAACGTCACATGTAGTGGATCAATTTTTCACGGCAATTGGTGCAAAACGAGGGGCGCGTCGCTTTGAACCAATCACCGTGTTAAAATGATCCACTGCATGTGACGTTTTAAACGTCATGCACCGGCCGTGTATAACGTAGGTACAGCGCCTAGAATACATAGTGTGGAAACCGGCAAATGGTGTAATGCTTTAAAAAGGCGCTGTCACAGAATAGAATACATTAGGATTCTATTGTCTGTGGGCGCTGTAACGTAGGTCACGGCCAGCCACTATTTGTGACGTCATGAGAATGAAAGAGCAAGTCCGGCATCTAGTGTTGCTCTAACAGCGGACAAAGAAAACTTAGATTTGGACAAAGGAATTGTTAGATCTGATCTGAAAGTATGATAAGGAGGTCTTGAAAGCGATAAGTTGCCAAATGTTGAAGTGCAGCTACTGTCTTTTCTGGTTACTGTAATGTTAGTCCACGGGGGTGCTAGTGTCTATGCGATTCCTATGAAGTAAAATTTACATTGCGGATTGCGGCCAATAGCTGAGCCGCTGACAGACTGTGTTTGGACGTCCGTGGGCTACGTTGTTGCACACACATTTCAATAATTTTCTAGAACGTTGACTTCTTCTGAGTTGAGTTGAAACTGGCGCGCATTTTCTTTGATTTTTACGAGAATGATTCAGGTTTGATGTTTTCTTCAATTTCAAAATAAAGTAGGTATTGATTTGTAATTTGTAAGTTTTGAATTTCAAGTGCTATTCATCTCAAAGCCATTAAATAATTCTGTTCATCTGATTCTTTCTGTGCATGAAGCTTTTTCTCAAAAAGTTTTTCAGACCAAAATTGTGAACAATTTATCAATGGAAACGTGGTAGGTAATGCATCTTTTCATTTTGTTTATTTGAGAAAATAATATCTGTGGATTACGTTATTTCTAATGACATTTTAAAATCCAAGGTACTACTTTAGTTATTCAAATCGAAACGTACTCATTCACAACTTGTTTAAAAATTGTTTACATGATATCATAAGTACTTACAAATTGTTTACATGACATAAGTCCTTACAAATTGTTTACATGATATCATAAGTACTTACAAATTGTTTATTGGATTCCTGGAGAGTGATTTATATCAAAATATTGGTAAGTATTTATTTTTTTAAATTATTCGGAATTTTTTTTTGTAGCTGTGAAATTAAAACCACCGGTTATTAATTATCACCAGTGGTTGTTTACCACTACTTCCTGTAACCTAATTGCTTCATTAGTAGTGAGGGGTCTGTTTTTGTGAAATTGTGAACAGCTTTTTATATTTGTGAAAAATCTAGTCATAATTTTGTGAATTTGTAATGATTGTTATATTCAAATTCTTGCTTGTTTATACATTTTTAAGGTCACAGGGTCCAGTTTTTGTGACATTGTAAACAGCTTTTTACATTTGTTAAAATTTTTGTCATAATTTTGTGAATTTGAAATGATCGTTATATTTAGGTTCTTCTTTATACATTTTTAAGAAGATATATGTATGTAAAATACATATATTTTCATTATTATGTTAAAGTGATAGGTCAGATTTAACTTTTAAATGATGAAATTTGTGAAAGGTTCAGTTTAGGCATGGAAAAAGTTTCTTTGTGAAAGGCCTATTTTTAAGACACAGAGTTTTGTGAAGAGTCCTGTTTTAAGGTGAAAAATTTTGTGCAGAGTCGTTTAAAGGACCTAGTTTCTTCCTAAATAGATCCTCGATAGGTTATAATAGAATTGCCTATTAACCTTTGGAAACATCTAGGTGGTTTGTAGTAACTCAAAAACACTGGGACATATTTTAAAGCCAAAATAACAATGTTTAATGATATCCTTGTTTAATGAAATATCCACCAGTAGCTATACAAATAATAAACACCCTATTGTTAAAAATGAATAATTTAATTAAAATTAATATAACATGGATGGTTAGTAGTAATATAAAAACAATTCCAACGTTGACTCATTTTAAGACCTAAATATCAACTTTTAATGATACTCTTCTTTGTTAATGCAATGTCTACTAATAGTATAAAACTAATAGTCGTCACATTTATAACAAAATAATTTATTTAAGAAAGGAGATAACAAATACACGGGCGGTGAATTTTATATACCAGTGGTGACTTTGCAAATTTTTCTGCTTGCTTTCATGATTTTTATTGCTAACTTCTAAAGAGCAAAATTAGCACTAGCCACCGACCACAGGGTCACTAAATAAAAAACAAGAACGAAAAATCATGCGTCAAGCATAGATTATGTAACACTTTCCAACGCTTCCAAAATAACTTTACAACTCATTACCGTTTAATAAGATGAAAGATAACATCTAAGTAAACAATTTGGAAAATGCATAACATATTTAAAAACGTAATTTCAGGAATTTCCAATACATACAATATTCGGAAAAATATCCGAATACTTTTATTCAGCCCTGTATAGGATCTATAGATTTGTATATATACTATATAGGATGCTAAATTTTAGTTTAGTTTGGAAATGCGTAGAACAGTTTAAAATTCTCCTTCTGGAGTTTCTGCCAATAAACGGAAATGTGTTCGCGAACTTTTGTGCTGCCCTATATATGAATTACAGAATTTATACACACCAAGTAATAAACAAAAAGTGAGTTAAATTTAAAATCGCGTTCAGTAGCTTAAAACGCACTTCTGGGAATTATTATTAACAGACAGTAGAGAATTATTTTGTGTGTCCCTGTAAATGAAAGATGACTGCTATACACACAATATTCTGTAGTAAGCCTCTTGTAATGCACCTTAGTGATCTATATAAATTTCAATGCGTTTAAAATAGTGAAACATTATTTAAATAAACCGAAAACGATTTTTCTCCATACACGTAATATAACAGAATTCTTTTGACTGTCCCTGTAAATTAACTATAAGTGCTATGCACACCCTATTCCCTATTAAGCTTCTTGTAATGCACCTTAATGATATGTATCAATTACAATGTAATTGAAATTGTGTAACATCATTAAAATGAACCGCAAATGATTTTTCCCCATAGATCGTAATGAAACGGAATTCTTTTGAGTGTCCCTGTAAAAAACTATAAGTGCTACACACTTCAGTTGAAATAGGGAACGTGCTATAGATAACGACAATAACATATAAAAATTGCAAGGCAATCCGAGCATTTTTACGGGAGTTAGAGCACGGCCAGACAAACCGAAGTCATAAACACTTTTCAACTAGGTTGGAAAGTGTTAAAAAAATGGCTATTAAAAAATTGCCTGTCAGTAGCCACTTTCCTACAAGGAAAGAGTAGATTTTTTTTTGCATTTCATCAAGGATTCTACTTTTGTTGGTTGAAATATGTGTATATCCCAGTGGCAGAAAGTTCTGTAGCTGTCTGCGACAAGCTTTTAAAACTTCATAATCTGTCTGCAAATTTTGCGTGTAATTTTAATGAATGAATAATACACTAAACTAGGAATTTTTTGTCATTTTATTTAAAATAGGGTAAGCATACATTCTGATTAATTTTGCTTATAACTTTTGATGTTACATATTGTTTCATCATCTCACTTCTTGTGGGATTTCTAAAATGGGAAGGATAAGCTTATCCCGTGACCAGGTGTGATTCTGAGTAGGGATGTAACGAATAGTGATTTGGCCGAATAGCCGAATACTGACTTTTTAAAAAAAATTATTTTAATTGTTTATTTATTTAGGTGCGAGTGAAGGGTTCACCACTGCTTGGCGCATTTTCAAAAATTCGCCAAATCGGCGCGTTTTTGCGTGTTGTCTCCCGGAGGGGCAACCTCCAGAAGACAACACGCAAAAGCGCGCAAATTGAAATGGCGTCAATCAAAATAAAGCAAAAATACATACTTTAAAACATTTAAAAGCAAGATAATGTCAAAATAACGTTTTTAAAAACACAGATTTTGTGTTTAAAAAAAATTTCTTGCGCGGAGTATTCCGAAAACCACGCAAATTGAAATCGCGAGAATCAAAATAAAAGCAACAATACATAATTTAAATCATTGAACAGCAAAATAAAAAGAAAATTACGTCTTGAAAAACATACATTTTATGAAAAATAAAAGAAAAAACCAATGATCTCACTTACCTAGAAAGCTTTAAAAATAATGATTTTTCTATAGAATTTGGGGGTGTCAATTTTTTTTTCTTTTTTGTCAGGGGGGGCTCAGCCCCCCTGAACCCCCCGGTAATCATATTGCATAAAACAAGGATAAATTTCAAATAACATTGAAAAATGGTCAAAAGACAAAAGAAAATAACACATTTACTTACAAAACAAACTGTTTTTTTTTTTTTTTTTTTTAAATTAGGAAGCGTAATTTAAGAGTTTTTTTAAGAATCTTATACAGCTTTGATAGCAAATAATCATTTTTTACTGTTAAACGTAACTAAATTACTAAATTCAAACTAAATTGCATTCAAAGCAACTGCTATACGGACAAAAGTTATATCACCTACTGTAGAATAAAAAACAAACTTTTTAATTAAAAAATATTTAATAAATGAGCGTTTTCAAAGAAGTATACTAGATGCATATCACATTTAATTTAAAACGTTGCGTTTTTAAAATGCTCCCGCGAGAGTACAGAATTCAAATTATAAAAAAGACGCTGCTAACGGAACAATTCTAGAATGTTCCTCTTTTGTCCAATGAAACGGGCGAAAACAAAAGATCGAATTAAGCATGCGCGAAAACAAGATGCTCTCGGCAAAGCCCATACACGTAATCTTGTGTATCTATCTTTGGCTCTCGGAGCATTTCCGATGGAACGAAAAGAAATCTCTACGGGAGGAATGACGAGGGTTGCAAGACTCAGTCGGTTATCGCACGCGCGCTAGCACGCCAACAGAAACTGACGCCAAGCAGTGGTGGACGATTCACTTTACCCTTTATTTATTTTTTCAATTTTAAAATCAAAAATTAAATTAAGAACTAATTGAAATAATTTTTTTGTTGAGTTTATTCAAAAATCATAACAGCTGAATGTATTTTTTATAATATTTGAAATACTTTGATGCCAATAAGATAACACTTGACTTTCAAAAATGTAAATAATAATTTAATTCATATATTTTTTTTTAATCCATAGATAGTTCTAGTAATTTATATATTTTTTACCTAAAATAGAAACTCATTACCTCTGTAAAAATGAAACTTTTTTTATTTTAGTAAAATCATTTAACCCCCAAAAATAAGAACTTGCATGTATCCTCTGTCTTTTTATATCCTTTCTCATGCAACTCAAACTTAGTAAATTTACATTCTGTATGTCAAGAAAAGGGTTATTTTCTTAAAATATAATTTCATTTTCATTTTGGGATTGCTTTTCAGAAATAAAAAATAAGAAGGCATCACTGCCAAATTTGTCAAGTGAAGTTAATAATAATACAGCAGATAAATTAAGAGAGGTAGATTGCTATTTTGATAAACATTTAATAGCTAGGACAGAGTGTTCATTTAACTGGTGGAAAACAAATGCAGAAAACTTTCCAAGGCTTGCAAATTTAGCAAGAAATCATCTTTCAGCTCCTGCAAGCACAGTATATAGTGAACATTTGTTTTATTAAGCTGGTAATATATATATGAAACCAAACGAAACAGACTTCTTGAAAATGCTGAAAAATTATTATTTTTGCATCACAATTTCAGGCTTTACAGTGATAAATTATTTTGTTACCCCTGTACCCTGTATGTTATTTTGAAGTAACTCATTAAATGTTTTTTCAGTATAGGTAATAGTTTTTTTCTTTTCAATGTTTCAAACTCATTAGTTCGTTTAATCAACATCTAATGTTTAATTTTTAATTAGTAAAGTAATTATATAGTACTATATTTATTCAAATTTTTTTATTTAAAAGTAAAACTAAAAACTAGAAAAATGATTTAATTTGTGAAAGATTAAACATTTTTACAAGACCGTAAAATATTTATTTTTAATATTTATGAATTTTGTTGTTTAAGAAGCTGTTATCATCATTATAAATCAGATTAAAAAAATAAGGTACTTTTCGGTTAGCCAGGCGCAGGGTTGGCAAGTTTTTGACAGTCTGACGGTTTTATCCGGTTTTAACCATGGTTTTAACCGTCATGTCAAAAACCCCTTTTTGACATAGTTTTTGACAACAACTGTCAAAAACCTAAAATTGAGTCCACAAACTGCTTAAAATTATTTTTACAACAACATCCAATTTGCCATTTTTCATAATTTTTAGTGCTAGATAAATGGCTAAACTTTGTGACAGTTTTAGACATTAAAAACTACATACTCTGTATAAAATCAGGGGTCAATCCATAAAAAAGTTAAGGCCTATCTAGAATCCCTTCACAAAAATCGATTTCATAAATCAGGTCCTTTCACAAAATTCCTCTTAATAAAATTGGCCCCTTCACAAAAATCGATTTCATAAATCAGGTCCCTTCACAAAATTCCTCTTAATAAAATTGGTCCCTTCACAAAATTCCTCTTAATAAAATTGGTCCCTTCACAAATTCCATTCCATAAAAACATACTCTCCATTACTTTGTTAGATTTTAAAATGTATAATTTACAAAGAAAACAAGTTCACAAGAAAGGTAAAACTTTAACAGAAGGACTTAAAGAAGTTATCATTAAATGCTTGATTTGAATTTGAGCAGTTGGATTTCATCTTTCATAACAAAATGTTCACAAATTAAATTTAACAAAAATAATTTTTAGTTTTCACAAAATGAGCCCCAAGAAAAAAAATCTGTGTCGACCCCTGAAAATTCAAAACATGATTTTGGTTTAACAAATTAATTAGAAAATAATTGTAAGCTGTAAATTTATAATAGAAAAATAATTAAAAGTATTGTTACATTAAAAATATAAACTAATAGAACTATTAAATAGTACTTGCAGAGTTTCCCCCAGGCAGTTTCAGAAGGGTGCTGCACCCTGCCTACCCTTTGATTTACAAAAGAGCGCCCTTCTTGCTCCTCAGTAAAAAAAGTGTCTTTTCTCCTTTTTGTATTAAAAAATTTGCTTTCATAGTAAAAAATTACTCAATGTTGCCTTAAAAGGAGTGCCCTGACTTTTAAATATTAAAAGTTGACTTTAAAAACCAAAAGTATGCCTTTAGCAATAAGTGCCCTCAAGAATCCAAAAAGTACCCTTAAGAATAAAAAAATGCCCTTTTCTCACCAGCAGCACCCTGCCCTTTATTAAACATGGGGGAAATTCTGGTACTTGTATAATTTAATGTATAAAATTTCATATAAATAATATACTTATTTTTATATTGTTTTAATGTTTGTCCCCCCAAAAAGGTACTAATGAACAGAGGAATGTTTTTTTCAACCAGGTAAATCATATTCAAAGGTTGGAGTACCATAGGTGAGATTTATTCCAACAGAGCAAAAAATGCCGAGACTAGGACTCGAACCTGGGTCTGTTCATTATGACCTAATTACATGGTATACATGAGTTCCGTGTTGTATCACATTCATCATGTAAAAATGCTATGGTTATAGCTTAGATGAATAAAATTAGTGCTGCAGTTCCCAGCCATGTCCAACAAAGAGTGAATTATGACAACCGGTATATCAAGGGATAGCTCAGTAGGAAGAGCGTAGGCACGTGAAGCCAAAGTAGCCAGGTTCGAGTCCTGGTCCCAGCATTTTTCGCTCTGTTGGAATAAATCTCAGCTATGATGCTCCAACCTTTGAATTGAAAAAAGGTATTTTATAATGTATAAAAATTTAATTTAACATAAAGAAATAGTTCTAAATAATTAAACTGAAAGTAACATAATAAAATGTGTAAATATTGAAAATAACAAACCATCTTCTATTAAGTTATTGATTTAAAGAACGTTTAATTATATAGATTTCATATTATAATTCCTTTAATTACTCAAAGAGCATTGGTGTTGCAATTGTAGTTTATATTTAATATTTATGAACAAAAACAAACATTTAGAATCATTAAAAGTCTAGGTAACTTATAATCAGTCATTGAATAGTGGCCACTTTAGCTTTACACAAGTTTTTATTTATTTTAAGCATAAATTAGATTGCTAATTATTATTTTTTATAATAAACCGAATACTTAATAGTAATAAAGATATAAAAAGTACTCTGAAAAATGCATTTAATAGTAATTTCAATATTTTTAGCTATTTTTCCTAGCATGGCAATTGACAAATAATTTGAATTATGATATATAATTTTATTACAACTTAATTATGACTAAATAAAAATTATTTACATGATATATAAATTAATATTTAAGCAGTTTTTAGCTTGATTTAATATAAAATATCAATGATTGCTAAAAAAAAGAATGTGTATAAGGTTTTTGACACTTTTCGACAGTTCTTGACACTTTTCGACAGTTTTTGACACTTTTCGACAGGTTTTTGACATGTCACGTCAAAAACCCAACCCTGGAGGCGCCAGTGATATATGTACGTATATAAATACATACCGTAAAATCCCGTTAATCCGCCCCCCTAAACACGACGGAAAATCGTAAAATAAGCAGGGGGGGGGGGGCGCTTACACGGTATTAAAACTGTAGTATATGATATTTATGGTTGGGGGGGGGGGGGAGAGCTGATCATCGCAAAGCATGCATTATTTTAATAAAGTAACAAAAGAAAAACATTTTGAAAAAAGAAAAACATTTTGAAAAAAAAAAAATGATAGACAAAATAGAAAAACAGTATAACTTCACGATTAATGGTGATTTCAGAAGCTTTGAAACTGGAATGCATTTAGATAAATAACCCTAATTTCCGGAAAATTTCACAAGATCTACAGGACTAATGTTCAGCCATAAGAGAAAAAATATTGAATCTATTGTAAAATATTTCAATTTTTTACTTTTGTATTTAATATAATACTTGATAAATAAATAAATCTGAAATAAAAAATTGATAATTCAGTACAAAACGATTGCAATTCTATTACACATAAGTAAGAATAAATTCAGAAGATTTACATTACTTAAATATTTGTTTAAATTAAATATAAAATCATTGTACTAGTTATTTTTTTTTCTTTTGTCTTATTTATAATTTAATATTACAAGATCAGCGAATCAGACAAAGATTTGTCTGGCGCCATCTGTCGAAGTAAAAGCTTACTACGCAATTCGATTATCGGTTGAATCGAATATCGCCGTATGCGGAGAATGAATAGCTATAATGAATGAAGCATAGAGTGCGATGTTTGTAAACTAAATATGAGTTAAAAACTATTGTAAAGCATGAAATAAATGGATTTAAGGAATCAGTTGTTAATATAAAACAGAAATCAAAAGATTATTGGTAAGTTAAAAGTACTTTAACATTAATAATTACGTTTTTATAATAAAGTTACGTTGATATGTACTGTTTATAAACTTTATACTGAAATTAAATAACTGTAAATAAAGATGACATATGAGTAAATGGTAATGAATGCTTGTGTTTAAAGAGTGTATTTGAGGCAGTAAGACCTAGATATGAAATAATGGAATTACTTTTCTTAACAAGATTTAATAAGTTACGCGGTCACGCCATCTGTTGATTTTTAAGAAAGATATTTGTAAATTTGCTCAAAAACATTATGTTTATTGACATTTGCAAAGATATTGAGTAGGAAAAAAATCGCAGATAATCTGCAGCCGCGTATAATCGGCATTACAAGAAAAATAAAGTTTTTTACGTATAATCCGCGGATTATAGGCAGGAAATTAGGTAATAACACTAATATCTGTCATTAATATGGTAACAGAAAAATAAAAGTAACTTAATAATTTAAAATAATTAAAAAACACTGAGAAATTACAGTTGAAAATGTCCTGAAATAATTTCGAGAACTAGTAACATTTTATGTGGTGTCGCCATCTGTTGTAAGTTAGGAAGATTAAATAACCGTTAACCGTGTTTTTTTTTTTTTATCATATTCATAGTTTCGTATCTATAAATGCTAAATAAATAATACAAATCACAAAAATTGAGAACATATAGAACGAATTGGTAGTGTTGCCAGATTATTAAAACAAAAAACATTACTACCACAAAGATAGCACAAATTACGCTACAAATTCGACTGTGTATCAACAAATCGATTGATCTGATCAATCAATCGATATATTTTTTTTTAAATTTGTTTTCATAATAATGTTAAATACAACTATAAATTCTTTAAGAAAAGAAATAGATACTCTTTTAATCAAAATATTTTCCACACAGCATCAAATACAGATTTTTTTAACTTATTTCATGAGAAATTTTCACTTTCAATATTTTTATAACCTTCATATCGCCATGGAGCTAAATTTACAGCAAAACTAATGTTTAGTTATATTGCTTTTTCAGATCGACAATGTGTTTTGTACATGTTTGCGATATATCAAAGAATCGTCACGCCTTTCTGATTCGTCGGGGAAAAAAAACAAACACTCGGGAGATAAAATTTTTGGTGTTGATCTTGACGTGCACGGCAAAATTTCTTTTGGGGGAGGGCGCTTTCTCTGGATTTTTTGAATTTTCCAATTTGTTTACAAAGTGGGAGGGGGGCGCTTAATCGGGAAGGGCGGATTAACGGTATTTTACGGTATGTATATATACATATACACATCTACGTATACATATATATACACATATCTACGTATACATATATATGTATATACATATATATTTATATATGTAGGGGAAGGTGGTGTACCTCTGAGGTAATTTCAAACTTTAATTTTTTACAAAAAATGTGTTTGGAAAATATCTGTAAAACATTTTTTTTCCAAAATTTAAGGATCTTAGCTGTTACATATTTTTTTATGAAATGTCTAAATATCATTCTTTACTCCTTTTAAATTTTTTTAAAAATAGCTTACAATACAGCCAAGGTACACCACCGGTGTTGTACCTTGGAGGTAGGTATGGTGTACCTTGGAGGTATTTGTTTTTAACAGATTAAGTACTACACACCATGAAAGAAAGTTGATTGATTATTCGTAGTAATATGATTTAATATAGGACTACTTTAGGCTAATATAAGTCTAATTAGTTTAAATTTACAATTTTAAAAACGCAAAATCGTTCATATAACTAAAATAATAACGTTTGAATAGTTTAGCCATAAAATAAAGTTTAGTCAAATACAAATAACCACTGTTTAACACCCCCTCTTTATATCTAATACCTTTAGTTCTATTCCACATTCAGGTGATCTAGGTTTATACCAAATGATAATTTTTCAAGCTGTCTTGCAGAACCTCCTGTTGCAATGGGATGTGGCATCTTAAAGACAACATCTGATTTATCCAACTTGTAAACATTTTTATCTTCCCTCGTGAATTTTTGTGAGTTTGTGTCCTTTTTTAAATACTGAATTTTTAAAAATAGGTCACCGACTTCTAATACCTCTGCTACAAAGTGTTTCACAGTAGTTTTACCTCTAAGTTGTACCAAAATAAAAACTCCAGCTTTAAAGTTTCAAAATCTTGATCTTCCAAATCATCAAATTCTTCTTCTGACTGACTAGACTCTTCGTAAGAGGGTTCATCTATATTTTCTTCCGATTCTGACTCCAAGTCAATGTTAAGTTTTTTCTTTACTAAGGGCACTTTCTTATAAGTTTTCTTTTCTTTCTTATGATTCTTATTTTTCTTCTCAGCTTTTTCTTTCTGGATTTGAAGTTTCGTGGGTGTGGAAGTTAGAATGCATGATTTTTTCTTGGGGCGACCTTTCTAGTTTGTTTTCGGGGTTGAGCTTTCGGATACGGACGAATATCTTCAGGAGACACAATGTTAATGTTCATCCGGTTTGCAAAAGAAGGAGGACTGCGATTTGTCACCTTAGTATCAATTCAGGGTCCAGGACTGTTTGAATTGTCTTCCATCGGCATAGTTTGGTTTTCAGGTTGGTCTTCACGTGTTGGCGTACACATAAGTCGATCTGTTACAATGGATGGAAGGAACTCATAGTCTTGGAAAATGTCTTCATTCAGTGGATGAAGACCACTCACTTGAAAACTGTGTGTGATGTTACTGGGAGTAAAAGCTAAGGGAAAAGCTTTCCCAACAACTTCTGACACATCATAGATTGTTGCTGGTTTCCCAACATTTTCTGGTTTCAACATCCACTCATTCATTTTAGTGTTGTAGTAAGACTTAAATGGACCAAATACACCTCTATCTAAGGGCTGCATTTTGTGGCTTGTGTGAGGATGAAATGTTACCATTGTAACCCCCTTATCTTAACATAATAATATATATATAATTATTTACTTATATATTTATTAAAATATTTATTCATTGTTTAATACTAGGCTCAGATAACTTTGATTTTGAATTTTTACTTAGGTCTAAAACTTCAGCAAATTAATAGCCTAACATTTAGACTTAGGCCTATTTTCCTAGCCCAGCACTTTGGTTATTAAAGTAAAGAAATACTTTCTAACAACGTTTACTCTTAATTATTAATAAATTTATCAGGTGTGTGTACCTTGGAGGTACCTCCAAGGTACACAACATTAGCTACCTCCAAGGTACACTACAAGCAAGTGTTTTACAAAATGGCTTCCATATCTTCATATATTAAGAGTTAGCCATTTTCAAGCATACATAAATGTAGCTGAAAACATGCTTTTCAACTTGTGATAATCAGTTTAAAACAAAAGTTGATACTTACAGTTATGGAAGAAAAAGAATGTGTCCTTAAAAAGTAATTTTTTGGTACTGAATACAAACTTTGTTTTTTTACAGCAGCAACAAGTGTGTTGATCAATAGTAGAGCAACTTCCCATGAGCCTCTAGTAACAAATACATGCAACTAATATTTTAGTTTAAATTTATCACTCAAGATAGCTGCACAATCAATGTGCCTCCAAGGTACACCACCTTCCCCTACATATATCACTGGCGCCCGGCTAACCGAAAAGTACCAAAAATAGATATAAAGTTAATATTTTTAAATACACTGAAGAGATTTAAACTTTAAATGCAGTATATATTTTGCATTTTAATGTAAAAGAAATTAATGTTGCAATACTTACTTAAATTCACATGCCTAAATATACAGCAAGAAAAATATTTTTATTTATGTAATATCATTATATACAGTTATTTATACGTTGTCATGAAGCTTTAAAATTGTATAAGTATTAGAATTTCTTTTTCTTATAATAATTAATGTATTTAGATATAATTTTTTTAATATTGTTTGTTGAAAATATTTAAAATCACATTTTGTTTTGCTTTTCTGGAACTTATTTAACCAAATATCTTAGAGTATTCGGCCAAATATGCAACTATTCGGCAAAATATCAAATTATATTCGGTTCAATATTCGGCAAAAGGGCCGAATACCGAATAGTGGCCGAATATTCGTTACATCCCTAATTCTGAGTAAAAAAATATTTTCTGAAATTCACCGAGAATTGTGTGAATGGATCCAGGGAGGGAGGGAGGAAAGAAATTTCCCTCCCCTGACGCAGCTACAGAAATTCCTTCTTTAGAAAAATGTCTTAATCATGGTAATAGAATATCTATTTATATCTCCCTGGTCTTAAAGTCCTGTATCAGCTGCAGATCGGGTTAACTCTGCTTTCAGTTCGAGCTGAGTTTATATTCCTGCAGGTTGGGTTCGGGTTAACCCAATTTTTTAAAAGTTGATTCTGTATATTGTTTCAGATTTAAAAATTTATGCATTAAACATAGATATTTGTGTGTGATATTTTCTGAAGAGACCGCTAAGTGCAGAGCTGCAAGATTTGGCAGGAAGAGTCTGAAGTGTTGTTTTGTGTGAAGTTATGCAAGCACTTCAAAGCCTGCTTTTGGACTAGTTTTCTTAATTTTTATGTTTTTTTTTTTTTTTCTTTTTGCAGCGAATTTTCTACATTAGTAAAAGGAATCGGTAGAATCTTCGATAAAGCGAGGTGCCCGATTTGTTGATTTTTTTTTTTACGCACGCCGAGGAACGACGCGCGCCAACCGAGAAATCTGCAACCTCCGAATTCTACCCAATCAGAACACGTGCTTTTCGGCAGACGATTTATTATTTACACACTTCGTCAAGCAAATTCTTTCACAAAGTAAACCGTGAACATAGCATTGATTTTATTTCGTTTTAAGAATATTTACAAAGTTTTAGTAAATTTTACCGCCACATTTTTTTTATTTTTACATACTTTTACCAATATTTTCCTTCAGATATTTCAATTTTTACAAACTTATACCGATATTTTCCTTCAGATATTTCAATTTTTATAAACTTTTATCAATTTTTTCGTTCGGATTTTTTCATTTTTACAAATTTTTACCTATTTTTTCTGCCGGATGTTTCCGTTTAAAACACTATTTAGGTATTTTTCCCTGCGTATTTTTCCATTTTTACAAATTTTGAGCAATTTTTCTCTCCGAATTTTTTTATTTTTACAAATTTTTAACTATTTATTCCTCCGGATGTTTGTATTTTTACAAATTTTTTCCTCCTGATTTTTTCATTAAAAAAAAAGTTCTACCCTATTTTTTCCTCCGGATTTTTCGTTTTTACAAGTTTTTAGCAATTTTTCATCTGTATTATCCATTTTTACAAATTTTTAGATAATTTTCCTCTGCATTTTTACAAATTTTAGCTATGTTTATATATATATTTTTTTTTAAATTTTTATAAATATTTAGCTATGTTTTTACTTTTTTTTCATTTTTATAAATTTTTAGCTATGTTTTTACTTTTTTTTTCATTTTTATAAATTTTTAGCTATGTTTTTCCTTACTTTTTTTTCATTTTTTCAAATTTTTAGCTACTTTTTACTCTGTTACTCCAATGTTTTTCCTTTTTTTTTTCATTTTTATAAATTTTTAGCTATGTTTTTCCTTACTTTTTTTTCATTTTTTCAAATTTTTAGCTACTTTTTACTCCGGATTTTCCGCTTTTAAAAATTTTGGTACTTTTCGGTTAGCCGGGCGCCAGTGATTTATGTACATATATAAATACATATGTATATACATATACACATATCTACGTATACATATATATACATACACATATATATACATATATGTATGCATATATATACATATATATGTATATACATATGCATTTATATATGTACATATATCACTGGCGCCCGGCTAACCGAAAAGTACCAAAATTTTTAGCTACTTTTTCCTCCGGATTTTTCCGCTTTTAAAAATTTTTAGCTACTTTTTTCTCCGGATTTTTCCGCTTTTAAAAATTTTTAGCTACTTTTTCCTCCGGATTTTTCCGCTTTTAAAAATTGTTAGCTACTTTTTTCTCCGGATTTTTCCGCTTATAGAAATTTTTAGCTACTTTTTCCTCCGAATTTTTCAATTTAAAAAAATTTTTAGCTACTTTTTCCTCCGAATTTTTCAATTTAAACAATTTTTTAGGTACTTTTTCCTCCAGATTTTTCAATTTTTAAAAATTTTCAGCAATTTTTTCATAAGCAGTCTATTTTAAGTGTTAACAAAATATGAGAAATAAAAGTAAGTGAAATTTTATTTATTTTATTTGATAAATATTGTGTTTTCTGCATCTATATAAGTTTTGTGCATATGTAATGTATAGGTCAGGGGTGATTGTGTTCCGGGTCTACCCAGATTTCTGGGGTTTTCTAGCGATCCTTCTGGGTTTTTGAGATTGTTGTGTTTAAAGTGGAAAAAGCAAATCTGAAAATGTGATGTCAGAAAGAGCAAAAAATTCGCAAAATATAAGTGATAAAATTTTACTTATAGCAAGCCTTATGCAGAGACATAAATATGAATGGCTAATGCAACACCTATGGGTTTTACCTGAAGTAAAATATCTTTGTACTGTTTATATAAATTAAAATCATTAATCAGTTGAGAAATTCCAATATGCATTGCATCTTCATGCACTGTTTTCTGAAATACTGACCTATTTTATAAAAAGGGTTCAAGGCAGGTGAGTTGACTATTCCAGTGGGTTTCACTTGGCCAGCTGGAATTTTACTTATTCTTTACACTCTTTAAGCCATGCTGCAGAAAGATGATGATACCATTGTTTTAAATTACTTAGACATTTAAGATTTTTTATGTAAGAGAAAAAAATATGCAGCTCATGTGAACACTGAAATATTATATTATTTACTTTTTAAAAAGCACAATTTTACCCCAAAATAATTTCTAAATAAACAATTTATCGAGTTAAAAAACTGCACTTAACAATAATACTTTACAACATATTAATTATCGATGTACAGTAAATAGTGACATTTTAAGCATTACATGTAATGTTTAAAATGTCCGACATTGTATATGTGTGAAATTTTATATATCGATGTGTACAGTGGGTGATCGGTTAACGAACACTTTCGCGAGAGAATTTTATGTTCGGATAACAAAACAAAGCCAAGAAGAAGCAATGCTGTGTTTCAGATTTGCAGAGCTGTATTTAATTGCATCTACTATTATCGACTTAGAGAACATTTTAACAGTTGTATACTTATGGCCTAATTTATTCAAGAGCACCTGGGGGTTCAGGACCTATATTTTAGGGCCTTCAGATTAGAATGAAGAATACAAAAACATTTATTTTTATACTTTGTGTCCCTTTTTAAAGAAATTTTTAATTGCAAGTTAATTATTTTAACTGAAATTTAGTTCCTAAATTATTAACAGGCTCTAGGCTCCACTGGAGCTTTATCGGGCTATGCAGTAAACATAATCTTTTAGAGAACTAATGAAGTTTTTGATAGGTCAAAGTAATAAACTTATATGATTTATTTTAAGTACGTGACGACATGGACAAAGCCATGAAACTGCGATCTGTCCATATTAAATACGGACGTATATTAGCCCTATTAAAATGGCCAGAAAGAAAAAAAATGCTTTTGTCAAATATTTAATGCCTCAAAAACAGCATGACTGAAGGAAGGACAACACTGTATGTATGCAATGCGTGTTTTATTATTATTACATTTAAATAAATTTAGGGAGAATTTATTATTAATTTTTATATATTATTTAGCTTTTAAGAACGAATTAATTGAATTCCCATACAAATCTATACTAAATCTATGATCGGTTAACGAACAATTCGGTTAGCAAACTTTGTTTTGGAACGAATTAAGTTCGTTAACTGATCACCCACTGTACTATTTGAGGTTTTCGACATGACAGTTTAAACCGTCAAAAACCTGCCAACCCTGGCTAGGTGTCATAAAATTGCATTAAATCTATTAAAAACCCTTTGCACATAATTTGAGCTTGTTTCAAGAATACTTGGAATAAATTTTTTTACTGGTTATGGTTAAAGAATTTGAACTCTCCAAATTTAGCAAGACATTGTACTCTCCATTTGATGAAGCCATTCAGCTTTCAATTTCAATGAAATTAATGTAAGTTTGTCAAATTATGTTTTTCTAGAATTGTACATTTCAAACAATAACAGAAATTATGCTATTCTTATGTCGTTTGGTTGTTATGCAGTTACAGTATGAGTTATGATGTAAACTGATATACAGTTAATGCTCGTTATAACGACCGCCCATTATAGCGACCGTTCCATTATAACGACTAACGACCAATGCAGAATGACCTGAAATATATCCCCTTTATGCTATATTAGTTTTACACCCAATATAATGACTGGCCAGCGGCTTATTTCCCAATACAGTGACCGAATGGACCTTTCCTCCGGATTTTTTTTACAAGAAAAATATTACCATTTTCTTTTCCCAAGGGCTGATTAACGAGTTCACAAGTAAGGTCTTGTAACGATCTGTTGCTGCACATCTCGCAACTGGAGAGTGGGGAGGTTTTTCCAGCCAATGGCGTGATGTGCCTTCTTCCCCCACCCACAGTCAGGAGCGTTTCGGGTCACGTGGTCTGTCAGTTGAACTCAGAAGTGCTTACTATGTGCACAGTCTCACAATGACGTTCACTAATAAGCGGTTGATAAAAAAAATTGATGTCTATCTCCAATTGCAAAAACATTTAACATGCACTTTATTTATGATCATTAAAAACCGTGATTTGATTTTGAAGGGCGAAAAAAATTAGAGTCCCTGCTTCTCACATAGTAGATCACAAGAAGTGAAATTTAAGCAATTATAGAAGGCATTGTATGAATGGCTAAAAATTATGCGATAGAAAAAACTTCCATAGATGGGAATTTGTAAAGACCAAAGCCCAGTTTTTTGCAGAAAAAATGAATATTGATGAAGAAACATTTAAAGCGTCAGATGGATGGCTCCATAAGTTTAAAGTGAGACATCACATGGTGTTTGTTTCCATAAGCTTTGTGGGGAAAGTGGCTCTGTGAAGCAGGGAACGGTTGATGCATGGAAAAAGGACAAACTGAAAACAATAATTGACAGGTATGAACCAGAAAACATATTTAATGTGGATGAGACTGGACTGTTTTTTATGACGACACCTGACATATCTTTAGTTTTTAAAGACAAATCTAACAGTGGACAGAAGAAAAGTAAGCAACGAATTACAGTTCTATGTGTCAATATGTCGGGGACTGAAAAACTTCCACCTTTAGTTATTGGCAAATCCAAATATCGTAGATGCTTTAGAGGGGTTAAAACTTTATCATTATCCTATCAAAATCATGGATGATAGCAAGTATTTTGGAAGAATGGCTGCATTGTTTGGATAAGCAAATGACAAATAAGAGTAGGAAAATCATCCTTGTAATTGACAACTATACTGCCCATCTTCAGATTACGTGTTTGAAGTCTATAACAGTGGAATATTTTCCGTCCAATGTCATGGCTGTTCTTCAGCCTCTCGATCAAGGCATCATCCTAAGTTTCAAACACAATTACAGGAAATTACTTTTGAAAAGAATTGTTTCTGTACTAGATGAAGACAAGATTTATAAAGTGGATATACTTTCAGCATTACACCTTTCCAAAGCAACATGGAATGCAGTTACAGAGAAAACCATTAAAAATTGCTTTCGTCATGCTGGTTTTGAACTTTTGTAGTGCAATCCGAACCTGTGAAATTGACCGATGGAATGTTAGATAATAATCAGCGAATCAATGACGAAAGTTTTGACGAGGAAGAAAGAATACTGTAAGAAATTTGTGAGGAAACAGATTTGATGAAAAAACAGACTTTTAATTATTATGTTTTGATTGACTGTGATGTAGACTATGTGGAAAATTTGATGGAAAATGATATAATTTCTCTCTATTCTATACAAGAAGAAATAGTCATCGGATGAAGAATGTATGCCGTCACCGCATATACCTAATGTAAAAAGTGTTTCAAATGCTATTGACACTTTAAAACATTTTTTTGAAAGACAAGAAAACACAGAAAGTTACTTATCTCTAACTGAGATGGAAAATTTTGTTTTAAGAAAATACCAAATGCACAGAAAAACAACAATTTTGAGTTATTTTTGTAGAAAATAAATGTTAATACGCAAGTTAGATACATCAATGTAGTAAATCGTTTTTCTGATGTTAGCTCTAAATTGGTATTATGTTTTAAATCGATTTAAAGCCAATTAGATAGTAGGATTCCTGATATAAGCTTTTTAAATCTTTTTTTTTTTTTTTTTTTGCATTAAGTTGATTTAGTTAAATCGGATTGCCAAGGTTAGCTTTAAATTGATTTAGTTAAATCGGATTTCCGATGTTAGCTTTACATCGATTTACTAGTTAAATCAGAATTTCGATGTTGGCTTTAAATCAGATTTCCGATGTTAGCTTTAAAAATAGATTTAGTTGAATCGCGATTTAGCTTAAATTGATTTAAGCCAATAGATAAATCGGATTTCTTTACAATATGCTTACAATTCATACAAAGATGAGTCTGTTCCAAATTTTGTTAAAATATCTTCACTACTACAGGGTTTCTCCCCAGGTTTAAAAAAGGGCAGGGTGCTGCTGGTGAGAAAAGGACACTTTTTTTAATTCTTAAGGGCCCTTTTCAGATTCTTAAGAGCACTTTTCAGATTCTTAAGGGCACTTTTCAGATTCTTAAGGGCACTTTTTAATTGTTAAAGGTTATTCTTTTGGTTTTAAAGCCACTTTCGATATTTAAAAGTCAAGGCACTCTTTTTAAGACAACTTTGAGTCAGTTTTTACTATGAAAGTAAATTTTTTAATTCAAAAAGAAGAAAGGGAACTTTTTTTAATAAGGGGCAAGAAGGGTGCTAATTATTTTACTGGAGGGGGCAAGAAGGGTTCTAATTATTTTTAAGAAGGCTAAGAAGCTTTACATCGATTTACTAGTTAAATCAGAATTTCGATGTTGGCTTTAATCAGATTTCCGATGTTAGCTTTAAAAATAGATTTAGTTGAATCGCGATTTAGCTTAAATTGATTTAAGCCAATAGATAAATCGGATTTCCTTACAATATGCTTACAATTCATACAAAGATGAGTCTGTTCCAAATTTTGTTAAAATATCTTCACTACTACAGGGTTTCTCCCCAGGTTTAAAAAAGAGCAGGGTGCTGCTGGTGAGAAAAGGACACTTTTTTTAATTCTTAAGGGCCCTTTTCAGATTCTTAAGGGCACTTTTCAGATTCTTAAGGGCACTTTTCAGATTCTTAAGGGCACTTTTTAATTGTTAAAGGTTATTCTTTTGGTTTTAAAGCCATTTTCGATATTTAAAAGTCAAGGCATTCTTTTTAAGACAACTTTGAGTCAGTTTTTACTATGAAAGTAAATTTTTTAATTCAAAAAGAAGAAAGGGAACTTTTTTTAATAAGGGGCAAGAAGGGTGCTAATTATTTTACTGGAGGGGGCAAGAAGGGTTCTAATTATTTTTAAGAAGGCTAAGAAGGATGCTAATTCTTTTTATGAAGGGTGCTATTTTGTAAACCAAAGGGCAGGCAGGGTGCAGCACCCTTCTGAAACTGTCTGGGAGAAACTCTGCTACCAGGGGTCGATGCAGGTTTTTTTTCTTGGGGCCCATTTTGTGAAAAATAAAGGTTATTTTTGTAAAATTTATTATATTTTTCTGAAAATAACATTTTGTAACAAAAGTTGAAATCCAATTAATCAAATTTGAACCAGGCATTTATAAAAACAAACTTATTAAAATCCTTTTGCTGAAGTTTTCTTCTCTGGTGAACTTTTTTGTTTACAAACTACACATTTTAAAACATTACAAAATAATGAATAAATAATAAATAGTAAGTTTTTATGGAATAGAATTTTGTGAAAGGGCCCATTTTATCAAATTGATTTTTGTGAAGGGGCCCATTTTATCAATTTGATTTTTGTGAAGGGGCCCATTTTATTAAATAAATTTTTGTGAAGGGGCCCTAAATAGGCCCCAAATTTTCCCTATATCGACCCCTGGCTACTGTTAAGTTATGAACGAAAACTTGACTTTGGATTGGAGTGAGATGCCCTGTATTTTTAACTATGTAAAAGAATTTCAGACCCTGCTTTCCTATACAAAAATTCTTTGTAACAGTGATCCTGAATTACCCCTCCAAGTTTGTCCCATGATCGTAGAAACACCCTATATAACATAAATAGGTCATATAAGATTAGAAATTTTTTTATTGGGCTGCCTTTTCATTTTTACTTTTATGATTATTTATAATATTGGTGCGAAATTGCAATTTCTTAAGACTGAGTTATATGCCAGTGCCAAAGCCCCTATAACAAAGAAGTACCAAAATTAGTGCATGAGCCCTGTTCAGGCTCGTTTTATTTAAATCACATTGATTACAAACTTAATTTTAAAAAAAAATATCATAGTTTTAAATTACATAAAAGTACAAATGTTTTTATATAAAAAACTTTTGTAAGTAATAAAAATAAAAAATATTAAGGATTTAAATTTTTTTAATTGGCTGTCGATTGCACTGTTGTGGTCACTTGTTGTGTAGCCATGAACATATAACCTTGGCTCAAATATGTTAATAGAGAAACTAAGTCTAATGTATATTGATAAGAAGAATAAACTTTATAATGTTTTGATTAAAGTTAGTTAAGTGAGGCATGCTTTGGAGGACAGAAACGAAAAACGCAAAAAAACATGGTAATTTAAAAGTTTTTTTGGAAACATTTTCGCACTGCGTTTTGGTGCGCAGTATTTATGAGCTCAGGTGGGTTCTGGCTAATATTTAACTCTCTGAGTACCTGAGGGCTTTCCCACATTTTTTAAAAAATTGTTTGTAAAACTAATATTAATTTAAATTGTCTTTTCCTGTTTGTTTCTAAAATGCATTTTATATCTATTATTAGCAAATAATCTCTTTTATTTTACATATATTTTAAAATACAATTCTGTTCAAAATATTTTTGTATACAGCCTATTTAAGTTGTTTTGGAGAAACGTAAAAATATGGTCAAACCACTCAGAGTTAAAATTTTAATATCACAGTAATCTCTCACTTATACGTCGCCTCTTTTATGCGTTTCTCTCATTTATACGTTGATTTTCGGTAGTCCCGGATAAAGGTGTAGCGATGCAGGATTACTTTTTTTTTTTTTCCGCTTATGTGTCTCAACGTGAAAATATATCTTTCACTTATGCGTCGAAGAAATTTCAAGTTTCCTTTGCCATTTCTTTCCATTCTACACATGTCCTTTCCAAGAAATTTTAGAAGTCTTTTTACATTTGTTTTTTGGACACTATTATAAGCTGCTTAGGTCATACCCCTTCACACCTGCTATTTCTAATAGAACTGTTACATAAAAGTATGCTTCATTCCAAAGAAATTTGAAAATAATGCATCTTGTGCCAAAGATCAACCAGTATTAGATGAAGAATGGAATGCCGTTTCTTGGGGAATGATTAATTTTAATGATTTTGTAGATATTGACGAAGATGTAATAACAGCAGAAAAGAGGAGTATACACGAAATAGTCACAGAAATTAAAGATATGCTAATAAAAATGAATACGATAAAAAAGAAAACATAAACACCATCCACCAAGTTTTGCAAAGGCAATAAATGCTCTGGAAACCCTCCGTCACTACATCCAACGAACTGATACATCTGGTTCAACATATTAATGTTTCAATCAGGGGTCGATTTAGAAAAAGAAAGTTGCATAGTAGTGATGCAACGAATAATGGTTTGGCCGAATAATGAACTCGTTTTCGTCTAAAAACAAAATACAGTATGCACTATATGCTCAATTCTTGTACATTTCACAATTAAAATATATTTTGTTTTAAAAAAAATATTTATATGCAAATTTTTAGTTTTTTAAAGTATTATTTTATTTTGAAAAAATATTCGGCTATGTTCAGCCTAAGAATTGCCTCAGTAACATAATTCTGCCAAAAAAAAAAAAAAGTCTTAGCAAAAGTTTCTCATTAGGTACTGTCTAGTTATATTTTAATAGATATTATGTATGTTGTTACATTTTTAAATAATGACAACATTTTAAAAGTACTAGAAAATATAAATTTCAACTTACAGATGAAAAAAAATAAGAAATCTTAAGAAAAATCACTGATTAACAAAAAAGCCATGTATTCATTTATTTATTATTATTATTCATTTATTATTATTTATTTTTTTATTTATTTATTTGCTATGTTACTAGACAGCACTATTAAGAATTGTATAATGAATGTTTTCAGATTCAGAGGAAGGAAATATCTGTAAGGAAAAGCAAAATAGATATAAATTTCAAAATATTGAATATGTAGTATCTTAGGTACTGTATTGTTACATCTTAATAGATACTATGTATGTTGTTGCTGTTACATTTTAAAAGTACTAGACAACATAAATTTCAAGTTTCAGATGAAAGAAAATATAAATTAACTAGTGAAAGCCCAATAAAATACACATAAATGGCAAGAACAAAAATTGGGCTCTGCAATTTATCTTACTACCTGATACATACAATATTTAAAATCCATTTCTTTTTCATTTTAACCTTCACTTTAGTATGGATTAAGCTTTTCAAGATCAAGAAGCACATTTGTTGGTCTCCCCATCCCACATTGGAAAACTTGTTTTTCTATAGAGAATGTGCATGTGACGTCACGAAGCCGTAAAGAACGAACGGTAGGCAAAACATACGAATGCCTACTGTATAGTTAGCTGTGTTATATGCGTATTATTCATATTTTTTAAATTAATTATTCATTAATTTTGCCTTTCTTAATTGCAGCGGATAGCCCAAGGTAGATCCTGATGCACCTGAGGCTCAGATTTTTTATTTTTGGAGACCCCGACCCCCTGGGGCCCCTTTAAGATTTTTGCCCTAAATTGTTAATAATTTACCCAATTTTTATCCGATCCTCATCGTTTTTGGGGCCTTTTTTCCGTTTAGCTTTCACCCCCATTTCTACGTTCTAGTTATGACCCTGGCCCCCTAGGGCCTGGTACGGGGCCCGTTGAAGTTTTTGTTTCCTAAACTGACAATTACTTGTCCGCTTTTAATCCGATTTTCTTAGTTTTTGGGGCCTTTTCTTCATTTAGTTATTTCCGCATTGCTACTTTCTAATTAGGACCCTTCATATTAGGGCCCTGCTCAAAACTATCGGCTGGCCCCTTTTTGGGCCCCCTACTATAGTTCCCCTAAAAATCGTCCGATTCACTAACTTTTTTTTTCTAACAACTTAGAACTTCCAGCTACTACATGAACAATAAAAACAAAAACAAAAAAATTCGATGAAGATCCGGGCCCCCTGGGCCCCTTGAAGTTTTTGCTCCTTAAATTGTTAATACCTTGTCCCCTTTTAATCAGATTTTCGTTTTTGGGGCCATTTCTCCATTTAACTTTCCCTCCCATTTCTTTCCCCCATTCCAGTTAGGAGCGTTCATCTTAGGGCCCTGCTCAAAACTATCAGCTGGCCCCTCTTTGGGCCCCCTACTATATTTCTCCTAAAAATCGTCCGATTCACTAACTTTTTTTTTCTAACAACTTAGAACTTCTAGCTACTACATAAACGACAAAAAAAAAAAAAGAAAAGAAAAAAAAAAAAAAAAGGAGAAGATCCGGGCCCCTTGAAGTTATTGTTCCCTAAATTGTTAATACCTTGTCTCCTTTTAATTCGATCTTCGTTTTTCTCCATTTAGTTATTTCCCCATTTCTACATTCCAGGTAGGACCGTTCATCTTAGGGCCCTGCTCAAAACTATCAGCGGCCCCTTTTGGGCCCCCTACTATAGCTCTCTTAAAAATCGTCCAATTCGCTAGCTTTTTTTTCTAATAACTTCTTAGGATTTCCAGCTACTACATGAACAGAGTTGTATTATATAGACGCATGCCGTGCGCGGAAAATTTTCTGCAAAATTCGGAGCTTTGCAGAAAATATTTTTAGAATTTTTTTTTTTTTTTTTTTCTTTTAAATTTTAAATACCAAAACCGAATGTGCGCAACAATGCGACGGGCGTCGCAGACTTTTTAGGACACCTGCAGACAAAAAACATTCAGCGGACGCGCTATAGCGCATAAATTACGCAAAAAAAACGGCAAACTTCGTCGAAGGATCGCAAAAAAATGGCGAATTTCGTCGAAGAATCGCGAAATTTATTTAAAGATCGTGAAAAATGGCTAATTTCGTTGACAGATCGCGAAAAAAACGCAAATTTAGTCAAAAGGCCGTGAAAGAAATGTGAATTTCGTCAAAAGGCCGTTAAAGAAACTTTAGTTTCGTTGAAAGATCGCGGAAAAATGTGAATTTTGCCGAAGGTCTACGGAGAAAACGCCAACTTCGACAAAGGAGCGTGGAAAAAACTGTTAATTTCGTCGAAGGAACACGAAAAAATCGTAGAAACGGCAAATTTCATCGAAGAAACGGCAAATTTCGTCGTCGGATCGCGAAAAAACGGAGAATTCTGCTGACAGATCGCGAAAAAACGGCAAATTTCGTCAAAGAATTGTCAAAAAACGGTAAATTTCGTCGAAGGATCTCGAAAAAACGGTAAATTTCGTCGAAGGATCTCGAAAAAATAGTAAATTTCGTCGAAGTATCTCGAAAAAACGGCAAATTTCGTCGGAGGATCGCGGAAAAAATGCGAATTTTGTATGATATATTGCGTATTGCAGACTATTTTTGAAGACATTATTAGCGTTGCAGACACTTGGAGATAGTTCTGTCACTGGGCCAAAAAATTAAAAATATTCCCTAATTTATGTATGATTTATTTACTGTTTGCGCACAATTCAAAATTTTAAAGATGCAAAACATTGTTGTGACTTTACAGACGCTTGCGAAGAGGTCAAAATATTAAGGATTGGGTTGTTTCTAAATGCATTGAAAAAGTTTAATTGATAAGAATTCAGCTCTTCCTATCATGGATTTTTAGTTCTATTATTATTTTTAACCAAAGTAATAATTCTTTAATTAATATTAATTAATTTTAAATGGTAATTATTTTAATCTACTGTTTTTAATTTATATCGTCAAAATAATATAACACGTAATTTTATTAAACATTAAATTAATTTGCAGAAAGTTTTTGTCTCAATATTTATGTGCGCAGAAAGTTTTTGGTTTTATACAAGTCTGTACATGAATGACCAAAAATTTCTCGTACAAGATCCGGGCCCCTGGACCCCTTACGTTACCCATAACTTCTTAATTATGATATGTATCAAATCCGTTTAAAGTTATTATTATTTCTAGGAAAAGGGCCGAAAATTTATATATGACAGATTTTTGATATCATTAAAAATGGCCTCAAGTGGTTGGGGGGTGGGGGGGAGGTTTAAGGAGTAATAGGTAATAGGAGTTTAAGAAGAAAAAAAAATCATAACTTTGTCAATTCATAAGTTATCAAATCCGCTAATTTATTACAAATCCTCTTAATATTATCTACAACTTTTATATTGACAGGTTTTTTTTTATAAAACCAACCCTTACAGAAAAAAAAAAATTGTGTGCTCCGCCTACAGACACAGGTAGATTTCGAAGTGAGCGGTCCCAACTGCCGCATCATGGCAAAAAGGTCATTTCTTCTGCAATTGCATCTTCGAAATTTACCTGTGCCTGTAGGCCAAGCTGTCAAGGATATTTTTTTAAATATTAATCTTCTTTTTCAGCATCAACTTACGTTTACTCACCACAGTCGTAAATTAGAAATCGCGTTACTGTTAAAGATAAGGGGTTAAGTTTAGAAAGTGGGGGGGGGGGGAGGAATGCATCTGTAAATTAAATATTGCGTTTATGTTAAAGGAAATTCGTTAAATTTACAGGGGTGCATATTCCACCGCCTGGGGACTAATTTTTTTATTGGGTTCAAAGGGCTCGATTTCAACAGGGTTTGATTCATTCGACTCGATATTGAAAACTTGAGTTTTTTTTTTTTTTTTTTTTTTAAATTTATTATCACGGGCGCTTAGTCAGTTCGTTATTAATAAATGTTTGGTTCGATTTTGAGTAACTGGATATCATATTTTGTTACAAAATGTTATTTTTCACAAAAATATAACAAATTTCAGAAAAATAAATTTTATTTTTCACAAAATGCCCCCCCTCCAAGAAAAAAAACTGCATCGACACCTGATTAAATGCTTTTTAAATGGTAAGGTTTTTTCAAAAACATGGCATCTATTTTTTTATTTTATTTTTTTTTTTTTTTTAGATTAAATTATATAATTCGCTTTTACAAAAAAAAAAAAAAAAGAAAGAGTAAAATGTTTCTTAAAAAAATATCACCCTTAGTACTTCATTAAATGTTTCATATAAGTCAATTTTTTGTTTTGTCCTGTTTTTATACATATTATTAGAATAGTAAAAATATTTTTTTTTTAACCTAAGGAATGTTTATTTAGTATAAAAATTATTTCAGCTAATAAAACCGATTTCTGACAAAACTTATGCTTCAGTTTCATAGATTTCCTTGTCATAATACAACATGTTAAAATTATATAAAAGTGTTTCAGAAAATAAGCAGTTTTGATTTGAGAACACTCATAGGTATCATTTTAATCGATCATTTAATCTGAATATAATGAGATTTGTAAACATTTTCCGATTAGCTCAAGCAATAAAAAGTTACCATACGAACAAGAACAACTTGAACTACAAGTAGAAAAAAAGTAAATAAAACGTTAACTTTACGACATAATTTAAAAAAAAAAAAAAAAAAAAAAAGAACTAAAATCTAAAATCTTTCTCCTACCAGCTACAACAAGTTGAAATGCTTCTTGAGCACTTGAATTCTTCCCTGGAAACTTTTTTAAATAAGTTTCAATATCTGATGAAGCAACCGATGGCCAAAAAGCCATATCTGCATCCACAATAATATACGGATCATCTAAAATAATAACACTATTATTCGGTTTGACAAATCTAAGCTTTGTTAAATAATCTTGATTAGCAACAGAATCTAAGTTCCGTGCATAATCTGATAAAAGAAAATTTGTTTTTGAATAAATATGATCCATAAATTGAATGCAAAAATTTCGCTTTCTCATAGGAAACCGTAGGAAATAGCGCATTGAGCGAAAATGTTTTGCCTACCGAAGAGGCGTGGTCTAGTGAGGAACCAGTTTGTTGACAAACATGCACATTCTCTATCCCTGAACCTGTTCTTCCCTCACTGTCCTTTGTCTGTATTCCTTCCTCCCCTATCCTTCAAAAGAATGGGATAGTTCTAGTTAAGTGGACTGGGCAGTGGGCACATTCAGTGTTAGTGTTAGTAACTCTTTGCAGGTGTTATTTTATTCTTATTCTCTGTGTTTTAAGTTACATATTAAGCAAAATGAGTGGTTTTGGTAACAAAAATAGTATAGTTTGGAGGATATTTGAACCCTTATCAAATGATAATACTAAAGCAAAATGTAAATTGTGCAAGAATGTTTTATCAAGAGGAAGAACTGGGAAAAAAAGCAACAACATCTTCATTGATGTATCATTTGAAAAAAAAAAAAAAAAAAAACATCAGAAGAATATAATGAAGCTACCTGTGATGCAGTTTCTGAAGTAAGTGCAGATTCACAAATGGCACCAAGTACAAGTCAAGGAGTAAAAAGGAAACAAGAGACTTTAGATACAGTTTTTGAAAAGAAAAAACTTTGGGACATTAATGATAAGAGATCAGTAGAATTGCATAAAGCAATTGCAGAAATGATTGCCTGTGTTTTCTTTTGTTGAGGATGAAGGGTTTGTTAATTTAATGAAAAAAAGCTCAACCACATTATAAAGTTCCCAGCAGGGAATATTTTTAAAAAAATGTGATTCCATCTCTCTATCAAGATTGTAAAAAAAAAATGTTTCATCTTTATTATTAGAAGTAGAAATTGTGTCGTTAACTTCAGATATCTGGACTAGTACTATAAGTAACCAAAGTTTTATGAGCTTTACAGTGCACTGGATATCTAATGATTTTCTTGAGATTAAACATTTTCCAGGAAGCCATTCGTGATATGTTTAAAATAGTGATCAATGAATGGAATTTAAATGACAAAATATATGTTGTGCTACGAGATGGAGCTAATATTGTAAAAGGTTTACGTATTGCAAATTTGGAAAATGAATCTTGCTTTTTGCATTCCTTGCATTTAACAGTATCTGATGCTCTAACATCCCAAAGGTCAATAAATGATTTAATTACTGTAGGTAAAAAAATCGTTACACATTTTAATCATTCACCATTAGCATGTTCAAGATTAATTGATATACAGATTAATGAGTTGAAAATTCCTAAGAAGAAATTAGTTCAAAGTGTGGCAACACACTGGAATAATTCCTATTATATGCTAGGGAGATTACTGGAACAAAAAATGCACTTTCTCTATATGCAACTAAATTTGGAGAAATAAATAATCTGACAACAAACCAGTGGACTATTTTAGAAAAATTGCTCAAGCTATTAAAACCATTTGAAGAAATAACAAAACAAATTGCCTCATCAAGATCATTAATTTCTGAAGTCATCCCGATAGTTACAACATTAAAATTATGTTTATCTAAATCTGGAGATTTTTTTGGTGTAGGCACCATGAAAGACATTCTTCTACAAAATTTGGAGAAGCATTTTGCATCGATTCAAGATAAAGGAACACTATTCCATTGCAACTGTATTGGATCCCAGATTTAAAATGTTCTTTTTCAACAAAGATGAAGCAAAGGATGTAGATGTAAAGTCCAAATTAACTGCTATAGTAAATGCATAGCAGTAACTGCTATACAAAGTCAGTTTTGAATAGCAGCTAGACACTTTTGTATAGCAGGTAAATAATAGCAAACGTAACTTTTAAATCTTGAAAATTTACAACAAAATTTTTTAAAAAAGCAACATTTAACAAAAGGCATAAATGAAAATAAATAAAAAAATACAAAGAATAAAAAAAATAAATAACTCACCCAATATAAATTACTTAAGGAAATCAGAAGCTGGCTTTTGAATCACTTATACGTAGGTCAATTCACCTTCACCACAGGTCAATTAAATATATGTATCTAATTACCATAGTACCAATTCTTAAAAAAATATATTTGTTGTGAGGGGTCATTATTTTCTAATAAACTATAAACTCAGAAACATAATTTTTGTAATTTTAAATAAAACATAAAGGGGAAATGAAAAAAAAAAAATCTTCATTTAAATTAAGTGCACTACATTTATGTTTCCCACAGAATATGTTACAAACAAAAAATGCTATAATTTAATAATGCTTATGCAAATATATTTAACTGTAGAATTTCATAATAGGCTTAATTGTTTTTCGTCAATTCATGTGACTAAATAAATTATTACACAAAAAAACCCTCCTGTTTAAGTGTACATGACATAGCAAAGAGTGCATGAAATATGCATCGCAATGATTGCGATTTAATGCATTTCTTGGGTCGCATTTTAGTTAAATTTGAATCACAAATTGCGATTTGAATTGCAAATTGCGCCGAATACCGAATGTTCGGCCCACAGGTAAACTGAATACAGAATATTCGGCTAACCGAATAGTAACAGTGAGGCTGAATATTCGGCCAACCGAATCGTAACTATTCGGCCGAATACCGAATATTCGGCTGGCCGAATATTTTAATATTTTCAGAGTTTAAAAGTTAAATTGAATTATAAAATAATTTTACATAATATTGAACACAGATTCTACTATTTTATGAACTAGACATTTTTGCAAGAAACCTTTACACACACATAAAAAAAAAAAAAAAAAAACTGTGCTTTGAGTTATAACTTAAAAAGAGGAAAGTCTTAAAGCTTTTTAAATTAATAAAGCTTTAAACTCTGTAGCTTCTTCTGTGAATTAAAATAAATTTATAAAATGTTCTTATATTCTGAAATTTTTTTTAATGAATTAGAAGAAACCTTCTACAGTAATATAGTGTTTGTCAGGAAGGGACTAAAGTAAAACAATACTATATATTAAAATGGTGGCAAATTGGCAATAACTTTCCTGCTTCTTTTGATTTGGCAAAGAAGTTTTTAAATGAACCAGAGAGCAGGTGTCTGGAATGGGCAATCATATTCAGAGATTGTAAACATACACAGGGTGTTCATATATCTTGGAACCAATCGTGGAGGTCATGGGGGTCATGACCCCCTCTAAACAGACTATAGAACAATACATTTTTTTTAAAACATAAATATGTATTTTAAGGGTGTTTTCATTTTTTTTCTGCTTAAAAATTTTAATCTTTCTGATAAATTAATGGAGTTATTTTTAAATAGAAATGCATGAAAATTGCAGGCATTATTGTTTAAGCACTGTAGAATCAAAATTGTTTTTCTTTTTCTTATAAATGTGGTACATTTTGAATTGTATTTGATTGCTTCCTGCAAGATTCTTTGCATTTATAAGAAAATGGGAAACTCTGATTTCTTGGTATCTGAATAAAACAAACATGCATATTTTGTATATTTACAAATATACCTGAAGGTCTGTAAGTTTCATGCACTTATGAAAGAAAATGAATTCGGGTATGTATCAGAAAAATAGTCAATTTGGATGTAAGATATAAAAGCTGCTAATGAAGACATGCGATCTCCCCCCCCCCCCCCCCCCCCCCCCCCCTTAATGAAGTAATGACCTTCCTCTAAATGGCAGGCCTCTGCTTGAAACAAACTTTCTGCGTAGATAATGTGGTCAAGGCAAACATTTTTTGAGCAAGAAACATTATCTCAATCCTTTTATTCCATCAAAAATACAATGCAGTCAATCAAAAACACAGGTTGTGTTACCGCAAGCTGAAACTGAATTTTTGTTCACATTTTTAACAACAATGAAAATACTTTAGGGAGATTTGCTAGTATTAATTTTGCTTGTAGCAAATATGATATTATTGGAAGTGGCTGAATTTTGGACAGTGACTCAGTATAAGTAGTAGTGTCAGTTGCACTCTGAATAAAGGAATATCTAGCTCAGTGTTGTTTAGATATGAATAGTGCAATTTCCAGTACTTCTTGTGATTCACAGAAATCAAAGTAACTGTATTGAAAATATAGTTACAATATCTTCAATATTATTAAAGTAACAAGCGACCTGGAGTGAGATGCGCATTAGTTTTGATTGAATAA
Source organism: Maratus michaelseni (assembly GCA_963931845.1). Taxonomy (NCBI): domain Eukaryota; kingdom Metazoa; phylum Arthropoda; class Arachnida; order Araneae; family Salticidae; genus Maratus; species Maratus michaelseni. Next base: position 10,211,861 of record OZ007590.1, on the reverse strand, counting down.
GTGTGTTGCAATCCTGGTTTCCTGGACAAAAATTGTCTGTCTTGATGTCTATTATCACCTGTGAAAGTTTTTTTTTCCTTTTGTTTAGTAACATGTTTGCAAAAAAAAACAAGCAAGAAGCAGATAATTTACTAGACAGTATTCAGGAACTTGCATTTATTTTTATATCATTAATTCCCATGAAGGTCAGCATTTAATGGTTAATTTTCTTAAGTGACACATTTCAAACGGTGAATAAATAATGTAAAAGCATTCTCTTTCATTGAAATATGATTCTATTTCTAATTATTTTGAATATCTTTATTAAATGACAGTTAAAAGTAGAAATTGTGGGTTTTAAAAAATATTTTTTAAAGTATTCGGTGTGGCCGAATATTTCGATATTCGGCCGAACCGAATATTCGGTAGGCTGAATAATTTGATATTTTACCAAGCCGAATATTCGGCAAACCAAATAGTTTGATATTCGGTAATATGGCTGAATAGGCACCAAATATTTGGTGCGTCCCTAATCATAATTATGTAATATATTTTTTCATTTTCCTCACATGCCCTATCCCCAAATATTTTATAATAAATTAGACATTATTGTACATTGATAGTTTTAGATTATATTGTCATTTTTGTTGTAATCTTTTAAATTTGTTTTTATTGTAGCATGAATGATTTTTTTTTTTTTTTCAGTACTTTATGAGAAATGGGACCTAAGAAGCTCAATTTAAATGTAACTTACAAGAATCAGTCTAAACCTTTTATCTGTGAGCAGCATGAAATTGCCAAAGTAATTTCATCATATTTCAAGATAAATCTGAATGATGTGACTATGTACGCTGTTAATAAAAATAAAAAATATCCAGTTACACCGAAGGATATCGTAGATATGATGAGAATTGAAATTGTTCCAAATAGAAATGGACAAAAGTAAGAATTTTGACCTGCATATGTTTTAATATTTTTAAAAAAGTTATTTTCATGCCAACTTTTTTTTTTTTGTGTGTGTTGGATTTGTATTAGATAAATCTGAAGGTATTTCCTTTTTGCGGGCCTTGGCACTTTTTAAAATGGTGCACAGTTCGGACTTATGAAAGTGAGATTCATGTCACAAATGAGATTATTAGGGTGTATTAAAAGAATTTTTGTATTTTGAATGCTTTTATATCAAAATGTGTAGCAGACATCTTTTTACTCCTACTGTTTTACATAAAATGTAAAAGGATATATAATATGTCCTTCTATATTCTATAATCATACAGACTTCTTTCATTCATTTTTATGTTCAATAATGCAGGGGACGCGCTATAGCGCAGCATTTAAGCAAATCATTGGAGAAGGGATGCATAAATATACTTTTTATGTGTCCTACAGGATGCATAATTTTTCTGTTGAAAGATTGCAAAAGTGACATATGTTGCATAAAATACATTTAGTCTGTCTTATTTCTGAAAGAGGACCCATTTTTGCAAAAAGGGACCCAGTTTTTTGGAAGTGTCTGGGTCCCATCGACTCTGGATTTAAAAAACATAGCGGCATCACTGCTGATCACATAAAGAGTGATAGAAGTGTTGAAATTTTTTACATTTGCATTATTAAACTTGGCCTTAAAATGAATAAAGCTGTTTGCAAAATTCGTACAGTTGGAGGCCAGAACAAGGGTAGCGTCCGGACAGTTCAAAACAAATCCAAATATTTCAAGGAAAGGGACCTAAGACAAAAATCCACCCACTGACTCCTTGCAAGTTTGTTTAAACTTCTGTAAAACTTGTCATATGGTATGCTATATGTGTTCCAGTTCTTTCGTCAGTTTTCGGATGTCAGTGGGTGGATTCTCTTCTGATTTCCTCGGGTCGAAATTCCCAACTGATGGCCTGTCACTTCTGGGTTTGATTTCAAGGCTGAGGTCCCCTTCTTTAAAACATTTGGATTTGTTTTGAACTGCCCGGACACTCCTCTTGTCCTGGCCTTCAACTGCACAAGTTTTGTTAGCAGCTTTATTGGTTTTAAGGCCAAGTTTAAAATAATGCCTTAAAATGCATACAATCTCAACATTTCTACCACTCTTTATGTGACCTAAAAATGAAAGCAAGGAGTCTGTATGATTATAGAATATAGAGGGACATACAGCCTCTTAAATAACATTTTATGTTCAACAATAGGGATGAGAAAGTGCCAGCTACAGGCTTTCATATAAAAGCATTCAAAAAATGAAAATTCTTTTGATACAGTCTAATGTTAAATAGCTATGAAAACAAAATTGATGAACTGTTATGCTTTGTTTATGTATGTACTACAAAAATTACTTCTGATTACATGCATTAGAACATTTACTTCTGTTTGTATATATAAATGGCATCTATGTGTAAATCTAAATATAATAAAACAAAGTGTGTTGATTCCAGTACGAACACATCCATATTACAACAGTGGATTAGTACTTCCATTCTTGCTGAGAAAAAAAGAAATAATAAAAAATATTCAAACACATGGCTTTTGTGGACGTATATTTTTTAAATTTTCAGGTTTCTGCCAGGGTAGCTGCCCGGGCACCCACTCAAGTTGGGTTTAAATAAAAAAACTTTTTTTTTACAATCCTGGTTTCTGCACGTTTTTATAAATGAATAAAAATTCATTTTTACTGTGACATCGCGAGAATATTGGGTACTTTTCCGTTATACAAACACCATGCCAAAATGTATGTGTAATGGTTTACTGGAGTAATAAATTGGAAATTCAAAATTAATAATATAAATGTAATAGAAATATTATAAAAATAATTATTGCACAATTAACACTTATTAAATTTAGATAAGTATTTAAAATATACATAACTAGCAGGCTACGCCTGCTGCGCTGGTCGGTTTCTCCAAACGAACCTTGAATCAAACGAAATATACTGGTGAATTTGACTTTGTATTTTAAAGTTATCTGTACCCTTAGCTGGAATATCCTACTGAAAATGATACAAACGCCATTGCACTGTTATATTTTCTAACGTGCAGTCAAAATATTTGCTGTTGAGGACCAACTCTTTTTTTTTTCTTGTCATTTACAGTAGGATTTGGTAAAGAACAATAGAACTATATGCAATATACTAAAACCATCCCTAAAAATTATCTAACTATTCAGAAGAACTTTTTAAAAAGGCTAATCTTTCGTAATCGGGTTCACCTGACTATATAATCTCCTCACCTAATTCTTTGACTAAGCAACGTTGAATGATATGCAATACATTAGGACATTCTTGAAAAATTATTTAATGATTAATCATAACGATTAGTGATGATCTTCATAGGAATTAAACTTGTATAAATGCAATTTCTTGAATATTATTTAGTCTAACTACTGTTTCTTGCTTTTTTGCAGACAGGGTTAGAGATGCAACGGATGTCAATTTGGCCGGACACCGGACATCAGGCATAACTTGCAGCCGGATGTCCGGCCATCCGGCTGCAGTATGTTTTGATCTGTTCTTTTTAAAATTTTAATTTATTTTTTGAAGAAATTAAATGTGGGTTTAGATTAGCTAGTCATCACTATGTTATTTTCTTTTTATCTACTTTTTTAATTTTCTATTAACAATTATTTTTATAATAATTTCAGTTTTAGTACCAATATATTATAATTACATTATTTTAAATTTTTAGTTATAATAGTATCAGCTAAATAGTTTAGAATAATAAATTAATTTTATGAGAAAAAATTACTACTGAATACTTTGGAAAGACAATATTTAATACTTTTTTCTTTAAGAGTATGATGTTCAAGCTGTAAACTCCCCTCGTTATTGCTTTAATACTTATCCTCGTTATCTTTTATTACTTTACTTAACTTAAAAAATTTTTGTGTTTTGATAACAAAACCTTGTTCTTGCTTGTTGCTACTAACATAACAACTGAATTGCATAGCAACAAAATTGGAATTCTAATAGTAAACTATTAGTTTAGTAATAGTAGATTATTTTCACAAAAATAACTTAAAACTGAATATTTTTGTAGCAATTTTTTTTTTTTTTCTTGAACTTCATTTTAATCTATGCACAAATTTACCTTATAAAAACAAATTTTGTGTTATGGGAATAGAAAACTTCTTGCTTGCTACTAACACAGCAAAAAAGGTTCTTATTTGATGAGTCATTCTGCCACTTTTTCCTTTTTAACTGTGTTTGTTCTTTGTTGCTCATATATGCAGGCACATGTGTATGAATAGTCATAGTTGTCTGCATGTTTGCTCTTTTTATAGGTTTAGAAACACAATTTGCCATAAATATAAGTAAATTATTTTTAGTTTAATAAATTAATGCTTTTTATTTTTCAAGATTAAACTTTAGGCCTTATAAATCTGGAAATTTTAACAATAAGTTCAATGAAATAATTTCCGGCCGGATGTACTGCCAGATAATCATAATATCCGGCTACTGCCAATTATCCGGCATAGTGGCCGGATCAGCCGGATACAGTATGTTGGCCGGATATCCGTTGCATCCCCAGATAGGGTATTTCTAAACAAAATGGTAAAAACTTCCAGAGATGATAACACTAGGCATCAAGACAAACAATTTTTGTCCAGGAAACCATGATCGCAATTTACTTATTCAGTCAAAAATACAGTGCATCACACTCCAGGATGAACTCAGATTTTCATTTATTACTTTAATAATAGTGAAGATATTGTAGAGATATTTTCAACACTGATTTCTGTGAAATATGATGGCATGACAAGAAAAAGTGCTGGAAATTTCCACCATTTATAGCTAAACAACGCTGAGCTAGACGTTCCATTATTCAGAATGTAACTGACAGTACACATATACCAGGGTGTCTAGCCACCTGGATAACCTGAAAAAGTCAGAGAAATTTATGTGGATTGGGAAAGTCATGGAAATTTACCATTTCTGAGAAAAAGTTAGGGAAATTTGAAAGCTGCGAAAAAGTTAGACAATTTTGAAACTTCCAAGAAAAAAATAGGAAAATATTTCTTTTAAACTAAGGATTTTAAATTGCGGTGCTATTAAAATCAAACTTTGATCTTCAGAAGCACTCTAAATAGTATTTCAGCTTGTAGTGACACACCCTGTATTTTTGATTCAGTAATATTGTATTTTTGATTCAGTAATATTGTATTTTTGATTCAGTAATATTGTATTTTTGATTCAAAATATTGTATTTTTGATTCAATAATATTGTATTTTTTATGGAATAAGTGGATTGAGATGTTGGTTTCTTGTACAAAAATTTGTTTGTTTAGACCACATTATCTTCCCTAAAAAAAAAGGGGGGGGGGGGGGGGTAAATGTGTTTGGAAGGAAGGAAAAAAAATTATGTTTAACTGCACATTTATTTTAACGTGTTTTTTTAAGTTAACTATACATATTAATACATGACAAAATATCATTGAAAGGGTTTACATAAATTTTTCAGAAAATTTTAACTAAATGTTTTTATGCCCTTCCGTTATAATCGGGTTTTATTTAGTTTTTGTGGTCTTAATTTTATAGTGGTTTTATAAGTGTATATCATTTCTTCTCCCACTTGTTTGTTCCAAAAAAGCAAATTTTCAAAAATTGGTAAAATTTCTTGAGTGGCTTTCTTGGCGAAATTACAAAATTTTGGGTGCAAATCTCCCATCCTATTCTGAATTTCATTTCAGGACCTGATTTATTTATTATTTTTTTTAATCAATAAGAGCATAATTTGTTGCTGATTCAGGGCAGGATTCGCGCCGAAAATTTTGAAATCCCGCCCAAAAAAATGTCGTGGGCAGGAGCCTCCCGCCCAAAAAAATTTAATCATTTTTCAGGAGCATTTAAATATAAAAATTTAATCATTTCCCCCCCCCCGCAACCGTTCGACGAACTTTGCGTTTTTCCGTGAATGTTTGACGAACTTTAAGTTTTTTTCCATGACTGATCGGCGAACTTTGTGTTTTTTCCGCGATCAATCGACGAAATTCGCATATTTTTTCATTTTTTCCTTTCGACAGATTGACGAAGTTCGTGATTTTTTTATTCCTGTGTCTGACTGATAAATTTCACAATATTTTCCTGTGACTGATTGACGAATTTCGCGATATTTCTCGCGAGCAATCAACGAACTTCATGTTTTTTTCCTTGACCAACTGACGAACTTTGCGAATTTTTCAGTAATCGATTGGCGAATTACTCGGTTTCTTTTGGCGACAGATTGATGAAATTCACTATTTTTTTTTTCGCACGCCTCACTGAAAAATTCCAAGATTTTTTCTGCAATTGACTGATGAATTTAACATTATTTTCTTGCAACTGATTGGTAAACTTTGCCTTTTTTTCCCATGACTGATCGACGAATTTAGCGATTTTTTTTTTTTTCTATGAACACAGACATAGATAAGGACTTCTAATAAAATAGCCTTTCCTGTTTGGCAGCCGTCGTCTGGTAGGTATAATAGATTTATTAGATTGTATTTATCTGTATTGTTGTTTGTAGGTGGCGTTACCTTAGCACAGTTCTACACTGGCTGCCATGTAGTTTCAAAGTTGGAAATCAATATTAACACTATTTCATTAGAAGTCCATATCTATTTCTGTTCATGCGTAAGACAAATTTCATTATTTTATTCCCTCAATCAATTGACTAAATTCACAATTTTTTCCAATGACCAATAGACGTATTTAAAGTTTTTTTTTTTTTTTTTTTCTGAGACCGAAAAGAGAAAAAAGGACAAAAAAAAGGCAGTAAAAGCCAACGGTCTCTGCACTCTGTCAAATTGGCCTAGAGTCAGCATTAAACAAAAATGAGATTATAAGAGCTGCGAAGATCTTATTACTTTTACTCCTTGAGGTAAAGGAGTAATCCTTTTCAATCCTTGTGAAAGAGTAAAAAGGTGCCTTGTGAAAGAGGCTTCAGCACTCTAAATCAAATAAAATCTAAATTCAGAAATTCATTTAACAACCCAATTGTTAAGTGTCCCTAACATTTAAAGGAAATTTAAAAGTACACTGCATATATAAAATTTAACGTTCATCCTTTTCTTATAATAAAAAAAAAATAAACATTTTACTTAATCATTCTGAGTTGACAATTTTTTTAATGGTATTTTGTCATGTCTGCATTAATGTAATTCTTTAAATAGCACGTAAAATAATAGTGGGGTTTAAAAATATTTTTTTTCTCCCTCCCAAACATTACAACTCCCCTCCATTTAAAAATGTTGGGAGGGAGACTCCCCTCCTTGGAAAAATTGAATTTCAAGCCCTGTGATTGTAGGTTTTTAGAATATTTGACATGCAACTGATAGTATTTGTTAACATGAATGTGTATGATTTTAATTTCAGAACTATACAAGCTGGTATGGAAGCATCTAAAAAAATGGTTGAAAACATGGTATCTAAACTACGGCAAAATACTTCTCTTACTGGACAAGAAAGGAAAGTTCTGATAGATGCATTAGAAACACATTCAACAGCGTAAGATAACTTTTCCTATAATGCATGTTTATCTGAAAAATTTTTAATCTTGCAAAAATAGAATAAATGCTACAGAATTATGTTGTTACTGGGACTAAAAGGTTTACTTCATTGCTTAAATTTTAAATCATTAAAATATAAAAAATACTGAAATCAATTTGTAGACTCACCCCCCTTTAAAAAAACAAATCTAATTTGGATCGACTACCAATAAAAACAAAATCATAGAATTATGTAATAACTCTAATTGTCTGGTGTAGTGGATCTAGTGATGGGTGATTCTTGATAATTCAATAATTGAGAAAAATCACCATTGTAGAAAATAAAAATTGAGAAAGTCATCGATTAATTCCTAAATTCTACAATCGATTATCTTTGTGAGAGTCTAAAAATCAAAATTGCAAAACTTAGCGATTATCCTGGCAGAAAATTTTATTGTAGTGACAGGGATTCCCCAATAATTCTGCTATTGCAATGATTTGCTCCTGATTGGGGTTTGAGAGACAGGAAATAGTCGTAGTGATGAACAATGGCTTTTTCGATGTTTAGAAGGGACGACCCAGTGAAAAAAACACTATTAAGATACCCTACAAGTAGGGTCCATTGAAGGTTTAGTTTAGTTATAAAATATAAAGAATGGGGGTGATTGAAAAATTAATAGGGCGACGTCTCTTGCCAAAAAGAGCCAAGTTGCTGAGGGGAGGGTAAGAATGAATCTTGAGAAGAAAATAATATTCAAAATAAGAACGATTTGCCTAAGTGCTAAAAGATAAAAAAGAGAGGGGCATAGCTAAGGGCCAATGTGCTTAAAATGAAAAATTGTGAATATGAGATAAAAATTAAGAGGGGGAAAATGAAAAGTTAGGGACAAAATCTCCATAATCTCGGAAACCATGTCCCCTAGTGATAAACTAAAGGCAGATTTAAAGACAGTGACCTAATGGTCCTTTATTAAGATATCCTATAAGTGAGTTCCATTGAAAGATTATTTTAATTACAAAATACATACAAGGAAATTGAGAAATAAATAGGGTCGATATCCCTTGCCAAAAGGAGCCAAGTTGCCGAGGAGGTAAAGAGGGGGGGGGGGGGGGGGGATGAATCCCGAGAAGAGAATAATATTCAAAATATGAATGATTCTCCTTGAGCGCTGAGATAAGAAAGATTAGCTAAAAAAAAAAAAGTGGATAAGTGTGATTGAAGATTGCACAAAGGGTTTCGTTTAATATTCCTTTCAAAACACTTTATCCTTTCTTTAATAAATTTCATTTTCCAAAAACAAAAGTCATGTTTTTTATGAAATAAAAATTTAGTCTATTTTTAAATTTTTTTCGAATATCTGAACCGGTCAAATAGCGGGCTAAGCCCGCTATTATACTCTGTCATAATAATACGTGTCATGTGAACTAAATGCAATATTTAAAAAAAAAAAAAAAAAAAAAAAACAATTTCAAAATTAAACATGTTGTATGAACTTCAAACTGTTAAAATATGCCACTATTTCCATAATCAGGTTTTTATCATGATTCAATACGTTCCTCAATCTCATATTACGTTATAATCACTTGCTGACGTCAGATCTACTTGCTTTCTCTATTACTCATATTGTCATATTGATACTCTCTTTGTATTATTCTCAAACTTTTGAAAAAGTCTGTTAAACTTCCAATATGACGTCAGATTAATTTTCTTTTTCTCTACTGACGTCTTATTAACCTGCTTTCACTACTTACATATACTCATACTCCTTGTATTATTGAGAAATGTTTGAAAATTTCCATTTTATTATCAATATGACATATCATATTTATCTTTTTTTCAATTGGTGAAACTTTTAATTCATTTTCATTTTTCACATAAAAATCTTTTCAGTAGAAAATTATTGTAGAAAGAATTTTATTGTGGATTTTTAATTGTTGGCTACTGCTATAACGAAAAAATGTTTAAATTTAATAGGAAAAGGCTGTTAGATTTTTGGTTTTTTATCTCTCTATATTAAAATAATACGACTTTTTCAAAATTTTATGATCTTCAGCATGACAGTAGGTATTCAGCTGTAAGTACACAAAATTTCAAGTGTGTAACTTATACAGTTTCTGAGAATCGGCTCTGTGACAGACAGAGAAGTGAGACGAATAGGGTTTTGTGAGATGAACGAAACTCTGAAAAAGGAGGGCTAAACTGTATTTTAGCTAGAATTTATTGTCCAAATTAGACAAAAATTAGAAGTAGGAAGGGCTGAGGCCCAAGGTGCTTAAAATGAAAAATCATGAATGTGAGATAAAAATTAAAACGGAAAAAATAAAAATTATGGAACAAAAGCCCCCTAATCTCGGAAAGTATATCCCCCTAGTGATAAACTAAAGGCATATTTAAGGACGATGACCTAATGGTCCTATATTAGGATACCCTACAAGTGGTGTCCATTGAAGCTGTATTTTAGTTACAAAATATATTCAAAGAAATTGAGAAATGAATAGGGCTGATGTCTTTTGGCAGAAAAAGCCAAGTTGCGAAGGAGGAAAGAAGGGATGGCAAGAATGAATCCCGAGAAGAAAATTATATTTAAAATAAGAATGATTCGCCTCAAGTGCTAAGAGATAAGGAAGAGGTGGGGAGGGCTATGGTCCAAGGTGCTTAAAATGAAAAATCATGAATGTGAGATAAAAATTAAATGGAGAAAAATGAAAAATAGCAGACAAAATCCCCGTAATCTTGGAAACTGTCCCCTAGCGAAAAACTAAAGGCACATTTAAAGACAATGACTTAGTCATTGACTTTAGACTGTACATATATAACGTTATCAACATTTTGGTAATTTTCGACTCCCCTCATATGTTATCATTCCTCGACCCTATTTAAAAGTAGCTTATTTTTATATAATACATTCAACAGTAATAGCAATACTTGTCTTCTTGCACGGGGAGGGTAAAAGCAGAACTTCTTATCAACAAAACAGGTGGACAACATTGTTTCTGTTTCAATACTAGTAAACACAACAAATAATATCATTTCAAACATATGATATTTCTCATTTGGTTTTTCCAACACCGAATTATATGCGCATATGGCAAGAACAGGAATGTTGAACATTCAGGTATTCCATATTTTGTAATGAAATGATTTTAAAATCATTTAATGGCTTTAATAATAACTTACTTATGAAAAATAAGACTTAAAAAATAATCAGACTATTTTGATGTAAAGAAAAAGTTTAAAAAAAAAAAAAAATGTTTGGATATAGTATTATAACGATATCAAAAGAAATATCCCCCTAGAGATATCTTATGGTATCAATTACCAGACCTCCCATATCCCCTAAAGTGATAAGTGCCTTTTACTACAGTGGAACCCCGATTTTACGTAACCCGTTTCGTACGTTATCCCGCTTCCTACGTTATTTTTCGTCGGTCCCAGAAAATTCCTATTCCGATAATGATAAAAGTACCTCGATTCTACGTTATTTACTCTTAACGTTTCCCGCTTGGTACGTCATTTTAGGCCAAGTACCTCAGGAATTTTTTTCTTTTATTACTCATGGGAAATTTTTCAAAAGAAAAAAAATTATTTCCACTTGGTCAACTGGTTGTTTGTTATCAAAAACAGTTCTCCTCCCTGTTAATACTCTCGTGAGAGAGTAACGATGAACTATGATTTGTCAAAAGTAGGATGTCTAAAAGAAAATGTTTCTCTGTAGCCAAAAAGGCAGAAATTATCGAAACATGCAAAGTTTCCAAATAAAGTGCATCTCGTAAAATAGTTCGGTATCGCTTGTTTCACGTTACAAACCATCCTAAAATAAGAGGTCTCTGTGGAATTAAAATCTGAAAAACTGAAAAATTTGTCAAAGAAAAGAAAAACATTGAAAATCTCTCTTTTTGAGAAACTGGGAAAGATTTTATGTGACTGGTTTAAACAAGCCCGTTCAGCCAAGATTCCAATCAATGGCTCAATTTTGTAAGGAAAGGCTCTTGAAATTTCTTCTCGACTTAAAATGCAGAATTTCATGTCATCCAACGGTTGGATCGATCGATTCAAGAAGAGGTATAATTTGTCTTACAAGTTTATTTGTGGTGAGGCAGATGGAGTAAATACTGCGGTCGTTGAGAAATGGATGGAAAAATCTTTGCCTTCTCTTGTGTGTGATTACTAGAAAAAGACATCTTTAACGCAGATGAGACCGGATTGTTTTTTAATCTCTTCCCTGATAGAACATACACTGTGAAAGGAGAAACGTGTCACAGTCGGTAGCTATCAAAAGTGCGATTGACAGTTTTGTTATTTAAGAATGCAGATGGAACTGAAAAGCTAACACCCTTTGTGATTGGTAAATTTAAGATAACCCGATGCTTCAAAAACGTTAAAAGTTTGCCGACAGATTTCAATGACAACCACAATGATTGGATGACTCTAAATCTTTTTTGAATATTTTGTAAGAAAATTGAATATAAAAATGAGCTTACAAAAGCGATTTTATTCGTAGACCAGTGCACTCATGTTAATCTGAATTTAAATAATGTGCGTATGGAATTTTCCCCACCAAACTGTACCAGTTTACTTCAGCCATCTGACTTGGGAATAAACAGATCCCCCAAAATTATAGAAAGCAACTGGTAAGAAAAGGCCTTTTTTCACTTGATTCTGGTGAGCATCACGATGCTTGGAAAACAAATCTAAATGTGCCGGATGCTTTTCGTTTCATCTCATCGGCGTGGAATTGAGTAGATGAAAAATGCGTGTCAAATGCTTTTCTGAAGGGAGAATTATCAAAATCCGAAATTAACGGTCAAGTGCCGCTGGGAAGAGGAACCTCTCTGGGAAAAAAGAACCTCTATGAAAGACCACACAAAAGAGGATAAATTTATACTTGCAGACATCAATGTTTATGAGTACATTGATTGCGATAAGGATGTTATCGCTACCACAGACATTCAGACTATTTCTGATTTGATTTCGCAATACTGAAGTGAGGATGATATTGATGAAGATCCAGAAGACATCGTGCCCTCATCGGCAGAGGCCATTGCGAGTTTAAAATTTTTAAAGAAATTTTAACTGAACATGAATATTAAGAAAGAAAATTTGGAAAAACTTGCATGTATTTAAAATAGAGTACATGTGAAATTACACTTAAAAAGAAAACGCAATAAAGAATAACACATTTTTTTAAATACTAATATGGTATTGTTAAGTTTATTTTTGTATAATTTGTTTTCTTGAAGTGTTTTTCTCTATTTGACCCCGATTTTACGTTTTCCCGTTTCATACTTTTTTTCTGCTGGTCCCATGAAAAACGTAAAATCGGGGTTCTACTGTAATGTATTGTGAAGTGATGTCTAAATATGCAATTTTACTTTTAACTATGTACTATATTTCTGTTTCCTTTTTCAGAATTTTAACAAAGCGAAAATTAGATCAGACAGACATAGTTAGACCACTAGCCGTTTGCAAAAAAGTTCAAGTTAACATTCCTGCTGATAATAAAGAATCTTTTTGTCAGACTGGTAAGCTACAGCTAAAAATAAAAATATATTTCCACTTGAGTTATGTAATTTCTACTTTAACTTGAAAAGTATTGTATTTGTAATTATTAAATCAGCTTTTTTATTTTTTAAGAATTGTTTATATTATATTAGGTTGTGTAAAAAATAATGGCAATTTCTGTTATTAAACTTTTCAACAGGAATATTTTCATTAAATTTTGAATGGATTATTATATTGTTGTATATTATTTTGAATTGCAGGCTTTGATTTACTGACATAGATGCCAACATCTTCGGAAATTTTGGATAAAATGTGGTAATAAAATAAAAAATACTGAAAACTGTCTGCCGCCCCCCCCCCCCCCCCCTCCCTAAAAAAATTAATTCTCCATTGAACTTATTTTAGTTTCCTATCAAATTTGCATGATTTTTTGTAAAATTCAAAATGGGATTTCAACCATGCATTTGGACCAGGGATCACAGGTAAATGTACAGTTAAACGTTGATTCCAGCAGTTTAGTTTTGGAAAGAATAAGCTTGAAGATGACGACGGTTGTGGGCAAGATTCTGTCATTGGCAATGAGCAATTGAAAGCTTGAGATAAAGCTAATCTGCATACCACTTGCTGTTGAACTTGGAGTATGTTTTAAAACTGTCTTACATCAGCCCAAAGAAATTGTTTACAAGGTTAACAGAAACCACCATTCTTCTTTACACAATCTAATTATATTATTAGTGATTAGCAGTAGTCTTTTAATAATTTATATTTAGCTATTTTGTTTGTTAATTTAATGTATTTGTTTTATTTATAAATTATAACTGACAAACCTGTCTGACACTGTCCGTGCCCATCTTGGGGTTCTCCTCATAATAAACTAAACAAAAATGAAATACACTAATGATACACTAAAAATAGCTATAGTGTGACCTTGTGTCTACAAACTGAAAACAACAATCACTCTAGTAGGGCCCTCACTATAACAGGTCCTATGCTATGCTTCACACTCATAAATCATTAACATGACAATCATTGTAACGGAGACTGTCATTATAACAGAGCCTGTTAAAATATAATTATGTATGAACTTTTGTCACATAATATCTTGTCGATATATATATTTCAAATTATGCAATTTGTGCATCTTACTTTTTTTTTTTTTTTTTTTTTTTTTTTTTTGTAAAGAATAACTAATGTCTTATTGTGCAAACACATTAGTTTTCATTTGTGTTTGTACATTAAAGGGCAAAATTAGTAGTCACCACTGACCAAAAATTGCTATTAAATGATTATCCGCCAATCATCATGTTTCCTATTTGAAAAAACATTCCATATGCTCCAAAATATGCACTTTCAAATCTTCATCACAGAAAGTTTGCAATAAATTCTACTTTCTGTCTCCAGAAAACATCAATGCCTGTGAACTAAGTAAGATCTTTATGACCTTTCACCCTGCCACTGCCTATTAGAACAAAAGAAATTTTTCTTGCGTGTCATCTTCAATTCCTCTTGCTAGCTTCAAAGTATTAATATTTATTTAGCCTATTTAATTTTATATTAATAATACTAAGCTATTTAAAAAAATAAATAAATGACCATTAATTAAAGTCGTTACTAATAAAAGAGATGCCACTTTTCCGCCTAAAGGTGGAATTCTGCTTTTTTATAAATTTCGCCATTACTGCTTTTTATAACTTTTGCAATTTCTGCTTTTTTTTTTTTATAAATTTTGCGATTATCGCTTTATAGAAATTTTGCAATTTCTGCTTATATTTTATAAAATTTGCAATTTTTCCTTTTTGTATAAAATCTGCGATTTCTGCTTTTTTATACAGGGTGGCTATAGATTCTAGAAATCGTGGAAAAGTCAAGGAGGTTTATCAATCTGGAAAAATCAGGGAATTTCGTAAAAGTACTTCAAAATCAGGGAAATTTGTCTGTATATATGCAAAAATATTTGTGTTTTTCCATGAGACTAATTCGCAGGGTTGCTACGCCACCTGGAAAACCTGGAAAAGTCAGAGAATTCGGAAATTAACACAAAAAGTCAGGGAACTTAATTTTTCCTCCAAAATCTGGAAAAGTCAGGGAAAATTTCGCAGCGATTGCCAACCGAGCGAAGTCTGCGCCGATGTTGGAACCCCAAACAGGCATTTTTTCAATCCTGAATGGGAAGATCCTGATCTGAATCTTCAGTGGAGCCCGTGGTTAAAACATCTTCAATATCAAATGTATCGGCTCAGAAATCAGATATTAACACTTTTGTGACAAAAGACAATGTCTTGTCTGCAGAATTAATATGGGCAATGAAACTTGTGTTCTCACACATTTCCTATAACTCATTTAATGATGCTGCTGCTATATTAAAAAAAAATGTTTGATGACAGCAGTAAAGCTAAATCCCTGACCTTGGGGCGTGCTAAAACTGCTGATAAAGCAAAAATGCAGTTTAAAGAATTGTTGTTTAAAAGTAAGGGAATCTGGAAAGATACTTTCATTAAGTATTCCTCCACCATGCGTCTAGATCATTTTTACCGAGAGTTAATCAACAATTCAGACTTTATAGAACTTTGGAAGGTTGTGAAAATTGTTTTAATTTTATCTCATGGTAATGCCACAGTAGAGAGTGGTTTTTCTGTTAATAAAGATTTCACAATGATTTTTTTTTTTTTAAACTGTTAATAGTGGAAAAAAATTCATTGTTTCAGTAAGTTTCATTAAAACTATTATGAAGAAATTGTGTGATTATTTTATTCTTTCTCCATGCATTTCTTTTATTTGGTGTCTAGATGAAATATAATTTCCTTTTATTTTTATTAAACGTATGTGATTATATCTCAATCAGTAAGTTATATTTTGAACTGACTAAATACTCGAGTTAAAACTTTATATATTTTTTATTAAATAACATTGTTTGATATTATTTTTGTATTTTCTTTCTTCACTACAAGATTCAAAGGTAGGTGGAATGTTAAGTTAATCTTATCTGTACGTAGAAAAGTTTATTTTTTTCAATTGATAATAAACTTAATTTGCCTTCACCACAACCAATACGTATTACCACACTTGTCGGGAAATTTTTAAAAAATAGTCAGGGAATTTTTTTCTCCTGCTTGAGTAGCAACCCTGTAATTCGTCAACAAACAGGTGATATTTAAGCCAATAATCGTATGCAAAAAGTAAAATTTATATATATTTTTTAAAAGAGACACATGATATGAGTATTTGGTATTTAACACAAATGAAGGTGATCAGATATCCTCATTTTCTGTGGATAGTGCTTATATTGAAGGCAATCTACACATTTTTCAAAAATTTTATGATACATTAGCATCAGGTGGCCAGCTTAATTCAATTAGCTATCCCGTCAGATATAGACATGTCTTAGAATTGAACATTCTTCAGAAAAGGAGGAAATTTTTTGGTCGTCATATAGTCACTGGCCACTACATGAAGTTGTGGGGGTTAAATTTTGAGTTTGGATTTATGAAACTGTGAACAAGTACTTTATGAATATTGTGCGATTTTTATGTTTTTCCCTTGTTTTTTCTCCCAAATGAAGTATTAGCAAGTTGGATAAATGTGTTATACGAGGAAGCAGCATACATTAAAAAATACTGTATCTGTATCGTTAATAATGGAAATCATGGAAAAATCAGGGAACTTTTTTTGTTTTTTCTGTAGTCATCCTGTTATATATCAAATCCGTGATTTCTGTGGATTCTCCTCCATAATTCCATGATATTAGCTTTTTTTTTTTCTATTGCCCGTAATTAAAAAATATTTGCATTAAATCATATGACTTCCTTGAGTTTCATCTCACTATGGTTTGCTACACAGCAGTGCATTTTCCTGGAGATGTGCAGGAGTCGAGAGGGATGAAGTTGTACTCTCCATCCTGCCTGTTATCAGGGAAGGATGCCTTTTCTGTTTTTCTTTTTTTTTTTTTTAATTTTTTTTTAATCTGTTAGCAATTTCTGCAGAATTGTAAAAAAAAAAAAAAAAAAATCACTATGTTTGCTTGGAAAAAAGCTGAGAATTATGTCAAACGATCCATGAATAAAATTGTAAATGGTCAGTCACCCGAGGAAAATATCGTGATTTTCTTCCATTGTTGGATTTTAGACGTCAAAAACTAATTTTTGACATGACAAGCATCAAAAACTGGTTTAAACCGTTGAAAACATGTAACGTGCTTTAAAACATTTTAACAACGGGTATACATTAAGTAAGTCATAATGATTTATTTATCTTTTTATTTAGTAAAATGATAGTAATTTAATAATTACAAATTATTGAAATATTGTAATAAAATATTTTTATTTTTTGGAAATTTTCAATCAGAAGAAAATCATTGTACAATTAATAATCCAGATCAATTTTACTTGCCACATCTTGTAGCATATAACCAGTTTTGCACATTAATTTACATCCAAATGATTTCTGTGTTTAGAGGTATGAAGCTAAATAAAGTTTGAAAATACTCTGAATTGATGCTGAGCTAGCAGGACTTGATAGCAAAAGCATTGCTAGTTGAGCAAGTTTGGAGGCAGACTCAGTTGAACATCTATTGTATCTAATAATACCTTTCCACCAAGTCATAGGGTTAACTGTCCTCCCTGTAGCCTGAAATAAGAAGGGAAAGGAGATTCTCCAGCTTTGTATGCAATCAGCACAGGTAAACATCCATCGTTCTCTCTGTAGTCCATGTGCATATAGGCCTGGGCGGTATCTCAATTTCAATATCATGATATATTGTCAGCTACATATCACAATATGACAATATACCGTGATATTAAAACTAAATATACAGAATAAATAAAAGAATATTTTAAGAAGAAGAAGAAAGAAAGGATAAAAAATCAGTTTTACTCGTATTTCCACAATAACGCTGGCTTTAGACGAAAGCGAATTAGGATGACCGTTTGAGTAAGATATAATTCGTTTCAATGAATAAAAATTTCACCTTCAAGGGACCAGGACTAGTAAAAGCACATTTGGCACCAAAAATGGAAATTTTAAATACCACCATACTCAATTATTAGAACAATTACTATATATAACATCTTTTAGAGAGCATTACTTGCATGAAAAAATTGTATAAATAATATAAGTTTTACTAAATTATTTGCCAATTTGCGCTTTATGAAATTTTAGCTTCTTGTAAAATCTCTTAACAAAGTAATGAGACTGATTATTACAAAAATTCAAACAAATATTTTCGGTTTGCTCATTGTAATTATTGGTACGTTTCACACCCTCCTCCACTCAATTTATAATATAATAAATTTAACAGCATATATTACAATTACATTAAAACAATCAGCAATTTCCTGTACTGATATATTCAAAATCCCAAATAACTGAAATAAACACTCAAAGAAACATTATCTATCATTCATGTCAAATATTTAAACAGATTTTTTTTTACTTTAGCATTACAGTCAATGACGAATCCACATTTTCGTTTAATTAATGTCCCAAAAGTGCAAATCTCCCCCCCCATACACACTCTGAGTACTAGAATACTATAATGCCATGGACACCGATGAAAACAGGGAGATATAAAATATTAAAACAGTTGTTCTGCTAGTATACAACGTGCAATACAGAAATTTAACAAATAAAAAATATTTTTTTTACATTTCGTTTTCGTCAGAGGAGATAATTTTTCAACACCAACTCAAAATTAAAAAAATTAAAAATTTGTTCTATGGAAGTACCAGCGGTCAGATTTCCAGCATGAAAAATACTTACAAAATGAATAATCAGCATGTTGGATTATTTTTTATCCAACAGTACATTAATATTTTACAACCTAGAATTATGAAAAAATAAATATATCTTATTTTTTTTCTTGTTTGGCGCACCATTGCGTAAACTGTTTTTTAATCTCATTTGTGAAGATACCATACTAGATCTCCATACTAGGTGGGTGAAGGGGACAAACACACACCAAAACATTTTGTTGCATTTGTTATGTCACATTTTTTTTTTTCATTTATCTTAGACATGAATAAGTGCAGTACTTGAGAAGTATGCAAATATATTGTTCTTTAAAAAATAATCTATTTAAAATCACAAAGATTGATTTAAAAATTTCAATTAAGTTACCTGTAATTAGATTGTGGTATCTATCATTGCCAAAGATAGAAAAATTTGCAATTTTATGGGACTGAAGGCAAAGGATAAGGTAAAATTTTTACTAATTTAGCAAATCCCCCAAGTCTCTCGCATTTAATGGGCTGAATGGTGAATTGAGCCTTCCCAAAGTAGGAAGCTGCTAAATTTTGCATTTTTTAGATTATATAGATCATTTACAGAATATATATTATATTGCAATTTTTAGTTACTTTGGCTCTTTCAAATTATAAATATCAAATCAGGGTAAAGAGGAACAAAGAAAACAAGAAAAAGTTAGGAAATTTCATATTTTCAGAAAAGTTTGGAAATTTGCTTATTGGTCAGAATTTTTTTTAAAAAGTAGACTAAAAAAGTCTCATCTGGATGTAGATTTCTGTTTATAATGTCATCAAAATCTTCTAAACCTCTATTTAAATATATATATATATGTGTGTGTGTGTGTGTGTGTGTGTGTGTGTGTGTGTGTGTGTGTGTGTGTGAATAAAAATCTGTCCTATTTATTTCTCACTGTCTCTAATAACAATAAATGATAATCATCTAAATTGCTCTCACGCCCCCTTCCAAAATTTAGCCCCTCCCCCTTTCTCTCTCTAGCATATGAAGAAATTAAAAATCCTTAATTTTATATTTAAAAAAATGTCCTGTTCTATTTGTTGCTTTCTAGTGACAATAAATAAATAACCAGGCTCGTAAATTACACACTTCACCAAAATTCCCACTGCTCTCATCACCCCACCTCCAGCATATAGAATTTCAAATCTTTCAAAACTTTATTTTAATGGGAAAAAATTGCCCTTATTTGTTGTTCACTAAAAAAAAAAAAAAAAAAAAAAAAAAAAAACATAACCAGTCATCCACTCCTCCCTTCTGAATTAATGCCCCCCCCCCCCCCCATCAAGTGTACAAAGAGGCTTAAAATCTTTACTTATAGGGGGGAAAAATGCTTTCTGCCCTATATTTGTTGCTGCCTAGTGAAAATGTATAAATAATAAGCCATTTAATTTATCGCCCTTCTGAAATTTTGGCTTCCCACTTTGCCTCACCCTGCATACAGAGTTTAAAATGATTAAAACTCTTTATTAAAATAATAATAATAATAATCTGCCATATTCGTTGCTCTTTCAAAATTTTTGCTTCTACCATGGAAAACTTTGAAATCTTCAAAACTCAAATTTATTAAACGTTTTTGTCCTAATCTATACTTTAGTAATGAAAAATATCAGTCACCTAAATTCTCTCCCCCTGAAATTTCCACATGTAAATAAGTTTTCCTGATTGATTTCCGTATAATGTATGGTTTGGCACATCACCCTAAATCAGAGCTTAATAATTCTGTTGTAGTTTGCTAGAAAAGATGTTATTTAAAAAGTATGCAGAAACATAGGGAAAATAAAATCTTTCCTTACATTTTAGTTTACCCTAAACTGCAAGAAAGCTTTCATGAAGTTCATCAATAAAATGCTAGAAATAGCCTTTAAATCTGCATCTA
Source organism: Maratus michaelseni (assembly GCA_963931845.1). Classification (NCBI taxonomy): domain Eukaryota; kingdom Metazoa; phylum Arthropoda; class Arachnida; order Araneae; family Salticidae; genus Maratus; species Maratus michaelseni. The sequence continues at coordinate 10,191,309 of OZ007590.1, read as the reverse complement.
ACAAGATCTGTATCATGTTTTGATCCGAAATTTGAATCCAACTCAAATGTCAGGAAAACTAGAATAGAGTTACTTTTAACAATTTTGTTAGATTGTAACTGTATAATACTGTAAAACAGTATTGAATCTTTGTGTGTTGAATTGCTGTAGTCAGGAAAACTTAATCATTTTTAAGGAAAAGTGAGGAAAAAGTCAAATTCGTAGAAGGGAAATTGCTAGACACTCTGATCTGAACACAGTATGTGCAACTATTTTGCTACTAAATCGGCATGGTAAGCAACTAATTTTGCTACTATTTTTCGCTTTGAAGGCTACTAAACAATTATTTTGAATACTTTTTGGTATGGCAGCCCTGATTTTGTCAATCGCTGGAAAAAAATAATTATCGGATTTCGCAAATGGTCATGGAAAAAATAGTAAATTTCATCATCGGTCGCAAAAACAACCTGCAAGTTTTGTGAAACAATTACAGGAATTAATCGTGAATTTCGTCAAACGATCGCGGAAAAAATCGCAAATTTCGTCAATAGATTGCAAGAAAAAATTGCAACTTTCATTGCTGGTCGTGGAAAAAAATCGTAAATTTGATCCAAGTTATGGTTTTTTGTATGTACAACAATGATAGTTAACTATTTAATATTCACGTTATTTGCTTCTGATTAGAATATATGAAACCAAACTACATTTGAATGAAAGAATGTTAATGTAGTAGAAAACTGTACATGTTGATAGATTGTCCTTTTTTTTAAAAAAAAATCAACTATGAAAATGCAATATATTTATTACAGAAAATATAAAATATTTTAACATGAGAAATTTGTTAATGTATTTATTTTATATTCAATACGATATAGTTCACAAAATTCATGCATAATTTCCTCCTTTTTGTTATTTTCTGAGTAGCATCTGTGTAATAAAATTATTACTTTTAGTCACCTTCTACTTCTTACTAATAAAATTTCCCAATTTTATTCTTTATTCTGCATGTGTAAACTAATCAGGTTTACACATTAGTTCAGTATGTGAACATTGAGTAGGGGAACTGGGGGATGAATGGGACATTCTCAATATTTCAGGCCATAAACATTTTCTTTTAGTTGCTTCCTATCCTCATAGATGACACTATCATAGTGTGCTTCAGAACCAAAAGGAAGACCACATGGCTGTTTTCAATTTCCTTCAAAGTTGCATTTCCTAAAAACTTTGCTTAAAAGTAATTTTTTTTTATATTTGAAGTTGTTTACATATTTTATGCAATATAAACAATTAAGATATGTTATAGTTATTTATTTCAAGGCTCAATATTGGTAATTAAAATGAATGAATATTAACCTTGTGACAAAATAATTTCTGAGGAAAAATGGCTGACAATTGAATATATGCATCATGGGGATGATTGGGACATTTCAAATGGGGATGAATGGGACTGCTTCATTCATCCTTAGAGGATACTAAATTTTTTTAAATTAACTAAATAATATTATATAAGTTGATAAATTGATAATTTATGTTAATTATTCTTTTAACATTTCATCCTCATTATAGCCACCGTCGTCTTCAGCCATTGGATGTTTCTGTTTATGGGCCTTTAAAGGCAAAGCTCAGATCAGTCCAAGATGATTGGCTGACAAATAATCTTGGAGAGCATATTACAATTTATAACCTCTCAGCTTTTGCCAAGGAGGCATTTTTGCCTGCTTTTAGTACTAGCAACATAAAAATAATCAGTGGTTTTGGGAATTTCTTTTTTAACAGCAATACATTCACTGAAACTGATTTTATACCAGCTTATGTGACTGATAGACCACATTTATGGTGTTACTGATATTTGCACATCCGTGCAACTTTAACTTTGTAATTCACTAAAATTTCAGTTACAATATAAATTACAGTTTTTTAATGCATAATTAACTGTGTTTTCACATCTAACACTGATATTTAGCAACCATATAAGATCATATATTACAAACGTAATTACATATATGTTTATAATTATGAATTTTAATTTGGTATCATTGAATACAGAGAGGAAAATATTTGTGTCCCATCCATTCCTGCTGTGGGGATGATTGGAACAGAGAGGAACTTTTTTTTACTTTCATAATATATTTGTGTATAATAATAATTTTGAATAAATATTGTGCATAAGATGTAGACAAACACCTAATGTATGAAATTAGATATATAATATTAATAATAACTTAAATAAAATATTTAAAACTAGCTGTTACCCATGACTTCGTTCACGTATCATTAAAAGAAGAATAAATGCATTAATTAAGCAAAATATTTCATTCCCGATAATTAGAAACGTAAATGATTAACTAACTTTTAATCACATTCCATAGGAGACAATACAGTATTTCTGTTATAGAGGCCTTGACATAACTAAGTTTGAAAAAAGTGAAATTTTGTGACAAATAATCACGAAAAGGAAACTGCTACCAATAAAAAAAAGGCGGGCCAAATAAAATCGTGGAAATCGGTAAATTATGTAAAAACATATGTCAAGTTTACCTGGTAAACCATTTTACTTTTAACGCCTTTGTGAAACGTTTTAATAGCAATCCTTCAAAGATAATGGAAATAGTATATTATTGTAAACCTAAATGCAAGGAGCTTAAATTTGCCTCCTTGATTTAATCTATAACTGAAAAAAAATCTTTATTTCTAAATGAAAATATGTTGACAGACTATTTTTGTTCTCCAGAATAAATTGATTCATGAAGTTTGAATATGTGAAAATATGTTTTTATTTTTGAAAAATTTTACTGTATTCCAGATTTTTTTTTCTTTCACCATCTATTCAAATTGAAAATAAATTCTTTTTTTTTTTCAGTTTTAATGAGAAAAATATATTAATCCGTTTTATTTCTTCTTTTTTTTCCATAAAAATGGAATAATTTAGTTGCCATTTTTAGAGAAACTTTGTTAAAATTTACAAAATAATAATAATAAAAATAATAATATCTCGGAATTTAAATCATTTTTTTAAATTTTGAGAGTTTGTGACATCCTTGGATCAATGATAACCGGTGTTAAGTAAATCGCGTTGCACTCGACAATCTGAAATGAGTAGTTGCGAAATACAAACAGGCGGTCAGATTTTTGTCTTCTTTTTTATCCACAAAAATGGCACAGAGTAAGAAGATTTAAACAGAGAATCAACTCTCATACACTGCGATGGAAACTTCTTTAACATGGGATTACACATAGGCAGTAGCGATATATGCGGATGACGCGGAAACTACGGCCATAACAGAAGCATGGTTGCTAATACAGCGATATATCGCTTTATTGGCGACAAATGAGGGAAGGGAAAAAAAACGGCGATTGCTTGTTGCTGCTTGTTCTTTAAACCTCATTTTCATATCATTTAACATAGTACAATCCGCAATTATTATTTTTTCAACTGCATGCATATTTATAAGCATATAAAATGTTCCAGAAATTAGAATCATTAAATTAAACACAGTGTTATTATACAATGATATTCTGAAATTCTCATGAATTGCTTATTCTTTTAATTTTTTTAAATAAACAGGTATTCACCTCACCATAGTCTCATTAAATTTACATTCGTTTTGATTTTAAAAATAAAGATATTTCACCAAAATAATGAGAGTTCCTTGAATTTTATTATTTTATATACTCTTTGAAATACAGTTACTAAGCAGCGAAGAAATTAAAGTGGGAACTAAAAATAAACACTTTTAAAAATTGTAAAAAATATGAAAATAAGACGTTTATATTTCCCGAACAGATGCAAAAACATTTTCAAATATTTTAAGCAATTAATTTCTAAATTATATTAAATTTATCAGTAAAATTTTAAAACTATTGGAAATCCATATCGAAAATTTAGCATTCATAATTTTACCTCTAAATCCATTATGCATAAAAATGAAATTTGGAAATTCGTCTGCATCCCCATAGGAAAGCATTATGACCTAAAAAAGAACAAAAATAACACATGAAAAGAAATCACAACTTACCGATCCTTGGGACTAAAAAATTACTTTTCAGTCTTGTTCTTACAAACAATAAACGTATATCTTCGTAGCATTTTGAAGAATTATAATGACCTATTTGATCTTCAGAATAAGTTAAGAGTAATTCAGATAAGAATAATTGTAATAATGAATATTAATCAAGATTCAAAAATCAAATAGCGAATGCCGAAAATTTGCACATTTGCAAATGACAGCAGCAAAAAGCGCCAAGCAGAATAGGGTTACAATTAAAGATAAATCACGAAGATAAAAATCGCCAAAGCGATGATTTAGTTTTTAAGTCATCCGCTGCAGTCGGTCTTTTCAAGCAAAGTTGGGACTCTGTTTAAATTTAATTACTCTGTGAAAAATGGAATAATTTAGTTGCCTTTTTTAGAGAAACTTCGTTAAAATTTACAAAATAATAATAATAATATCTCGGAATTTAAATCCTTTTTTTAAATTCTGAGAGTTTATGACATCCTCGGATGAATGATAACCGGTGTTAAGTAAATCGCATTGCGTTCGGCAATCTGAAAAGAGTAGTTGCGAAATACAAACAGGCGGTCAGATTTTAATATACAGTAGAACTCCAATTATCCGAATCAATTGGGACCGGACCCCATTCGGATAATCAAAAATTCGGATAATTGGTTTTTTCCGAAAAAAGGGTCTATTTTAATTAATTACTGTATGTATGTTGAAAACGGGAGAAAAAAACTATTTTTAAAGGAAAAGATCTTTTAATTTATTAAATGAAAATGCAACACTTTTACATGTTAAGCTTACTTACAAGTGCTGTACATTAATACAATGATCACACTGTATCAGCATGTGATCACACTCAGGCTGACGCTCTATCCACTTCAACGCAGTTTCAAGGCCGGCAAATGCTTCACTAGCTGATGGTCCCGTGTCTGCTTCAACTTCGATACTAAGGTCTTCTTCTTCCTCGACACTTTCTTCTCTTACACTTTCAATAAGTTCATTATCATTTAGAATTTGAAACCCAGGTGGGCCGGGCCGGCCACCTGGCGACGGACGACAGCCAATAATCGAACTGCACTATGAGACGGTGACTCATCATCCCAATAATGTTCGCAAGGACAATAGCGTGCGTAGACAGGATCCTTATTTTGGGAATCCCAGTACGTTTCCATCTTAACTTTTTTTTCTGAAATTCTGAAAGCGATTCGGATAATCAGCGATTCGGATAGTCGGAGTTCGGATAATTGGAGTTCTACTGTAATAGATTCGTATTTATTTTTATTTTTCTAATAATCATGGTGTGGTTTTTGGCAAAAAACTCTCATCTGTATGTAACTGATATTCATGCTTAACAATCGGTATAGATAAAAAAAAAATTCAAAAAATGTCGTGAAACTAATCTACTTTCTATACTTCTTTCTATACTTACTGATCCTTGTATTATTAATGTACGGAAATAATTTCCGTTCCTTGTAAAACACATTTAAAAATTCCCGTTTTATTTCAAATATGACGTCACGTTTTCCTTAGAGAAATCTCTTTTTAATGCCATAATTCTTGTTAATTTTCTTTTTCTGGCAATCAGGATGTAAATTTTAGCGGAAAACTCACATTTGTATGTAACTGGTACTCAAGCTAATTATTAATCAGTACGATAAAAAATATTTCAGTTTTTCATCTTAAATATTACGTCCATTATCTATCTACTTTCATTATACATTGATATTCATGCTCCTTGCATTATTACGACTATTTGAAAATACATGTTTTATTTATGACGTCATATTTGTCCAAGCCGAGGAGGATCCTTTTCATAGTTCCATGGTCCAAGTGAAATCTATTTTTAAGAATATAATTATTGTTCACTTTTCCTTCTAATTATAACGCAGTTTTTTGACAGAAAAAGATCTTTTTAATGTAACAGATATTCATACTTCATGTATAATAACAAATACTCCATATTTTTGTTTCAAATATCACGAAAATTCATCTTCTTTTGAATTTTTTCATTTTTCACGTGAAAATCTTTCAATTGAAAATTAATTTTTGAGGAAAAATTATTTTTCCGTGTTTTTATTTGTTGGCAACGATCAAAGCCCTAGCAACGATAAAGTAAAATGGTTAAATTTTATGGGAAAATGTCCATTTATTCTCTATGAAAATAACGAAATTTTGAATTATTAAGAAAAATATTTGAATAAAATGAAAAAAACCCAGCCTATGTTCATCTGAGGGTTATAATCAACGTATATGCAAAGATACAGGATCATTAAATGCTCTATTTTGACGCTGGCTTCAGCCTAACATTTGCACACAATCAGATTTATAATATTACTAGCTGTTACCCGTGACTTCGTTCACGTAACATTAAAAAAAGAATAAATGCATTAATTTAGCAAAATATTTCACTTGATAATTAACAACATATATAATTAACCAAAGCTTTATCGCATTTTATAGGAGACCATACGGTATTTGTTTGCTATAGGGGCCTTGACATAACCCAGTCTTAAAAAAGTGAAATTTCATGCCAAATAATATATACAATCGCGAAAATGAAACTGCAACTAATAAAAAAAGGAGGACCCAGTAAAATTGTGAAAATCGAGGAATTCCTTTTCGTAAAACGAAAAACAACACTGGCAGAATTCTTCTATACAACAGTGCATTTTAGGTGGTATTTTGTGTACAATTTGTATATGTGTGCATTGCTAAATGGGCATTATTATATTGTTTATTTGCATAGACATATGTTATATATTTCTTACTACATTATCTTGTTTATGTATATATTAAATTAAGTGTTTCACGCTAAGTGGTGTAAATAGTGAACAAACTGCTTGTGGATTTTATACATTGATAGATATTTCACAAAGATATAACAATCTGATGCAATTCTAAAATGTAAATAAAGGCTGCTAGAAAGTACTTTAAATTCTGCCCAATTTAACCTTGATATTTTCTCTATCGCGTCAAGAACACTATTAGCAAATAAATACCGACGACACAAATCTGATTATCTAAATTTACATATTTTTGTTAGTATATATAGGATTATTTTAATTTATTTCATGCGCTTGAAATTTTTTACGCTTTCTCTAGGGTTAGGTGTCGAATAAATGTACTTTCTTGTTATTTTATTTTGCCATTTATATTTATTCTATTTTCCATTCATTCCATTTATGGTATGGATATTGATTTAATTTACGTATTCGTGTCAAAGAATATTCTTTAAAGTTATTATCAGGATTAGGATAGGATACGATTAGGGTTAGGATTAGGAATAGAAATTGAACGACAATGGCATGACCGATTCAGGTTTAAAGTATGAACCATCATGAAGCAATAAGAAAATTAGAAAATTATCGGTTAATAGTTTTTAATATGTTTTACAGTCATAGTTGGCATCCAAGGTGAGTGGGGAAATGATCATCTAAAATACTATTAAGTGTTTACCACGCAAAAAACAAATCTGGTTACAGCAATGTATTTAATTTTGCGCCAAATTTCACTTGATAAAAAAAAAAAAGCAAATTGACCATGGACTTAATTACAGACCCCTAACCTTGTTATTCTCGGAAATTTTCTACCTATATGTAAAAAAAATTCTATATAGAACGCGCTTTCACGTTTATAATGTTATGAATTGGCACAATCGGCTGGTTCACGTTTACACAATTCGGCTGGAAGAAAAGATTCATTACTTTTTGATTTCTGATTTTTTTGATTTGACGCTTTGCTTTTGCATTACGCGAATTTGTTGGAAAAATCGATTTTCTTTTCGATAACGTTGTTTTTTAAGTTTAAAAAATATTGTAATTTTACTTAAACATTGCTTTAAAATCTATGCAATTTTTCTTATCCTACAAGACTTTACAAAAATCTATTATGAAACAACTTTAAAAAAAACTATATTTAAAAAAGACAACAAAGTTTTTCCTATTTTAAAACTAAAAGAAATGTAAAATTAAATTCCGGTTCGAAATAACGATTTACAAGCGTGTTTCGATTGTGGGAAAATGATAGAGGAAAAATGCTGTTACTTCGACACAATCATATTAAATCTTTATATATATATATATATATATTTTTTTTTTACTTTTTAAAATTTAAATTAAAAATATGGTATCTTTATGTTAGCCGTGTGCAGACGATCAATCGCCAACCCATCCCATCATTCGTATTGAATTCATTAAAAATATAAATCTTTCACTCATTTCATTTAAAACACAGAACTTTAATTTACAACACATACATTTAAAATACATATATTACGTACATTTAAAATAATTCCTTTCATGTCAAAAAGAAAAAGAAAAAAAAAGAGAGAAATTAATCACAAATAATTTGATAACCCAAGATCATTTTATTTCAACATCAAAACAAATCCGTTTTATTTTTCTATATATGACATCATATTCGCTTGCTTTCCATACTTACTCGTATTTATGCACTTTGTATTATTATCAAATATTTGAAAACGCACGTTTTATGTCTAATATGACATCATTTCATATTCTGTTTAATTCTTAAATAATTAATTTCCTTTTCAATTTTCACGTGGAAAATTTTCAATTGAAAATAAATTGTTGATTAAAAATTATTACTCAGAGGTTTATTTTATATTGGCAACGATAAAGTATTAGCAACGGTAAAATAAATTTAACCATTTAAAAATAAGCTGCAAAACCGGGCACTTTGGGCCAAACCAACCAACCATTTTAAAATATACGAAAAAATGTCCATTTATTCTGTATGAAAATAATGAAATTTTTAATTTTTAAGAAAAATATTGATATAAAATAAACAAAAACCAGCCTATATTCATTTGAGGGTTATAATCAACTTATATGCAAAGATACAGGATAATTAAATGCTCCATTTTGACGCTGGCTTCAGCCTAACATTTGCACACAATCAGATTTATAATATTATTAGGATTAGGATAAATATTTTTGTGAAAATGTCCCAATCATCCTCTATTTCCCCTACGGTGTTCGACCAGTGTTTACATATTGACCATGACTGAGCAATGGTCCAGTGTAAGTATTGTACCATTTACTTTTAAAGATTAATAATAGATATTAATCTACTAATTCTCACTTTTGGATCACCTGATGATATTATGTTATGTATTATACCAGGTATTCAGTCTTTTGGTATTATGCTAGTAGTAGAGTTAATCATCTGGTTCTTACTATTTTTTTTTTCTATGATTTACATTTTTTGTTTTAAATCATATGAAAGGCGACTTGCTGTGTAAATACAGGGTTCCCAGCGACATGGAAAATCTGGAAAGTCAGGGAATTTCAAAGTAGTCAGGGAAAGTCATGGAAATTAAAAAATATGTAGGAAAAGTCAGGGAATTTACAAATATTTCCTAAAAAGTCATGGAAAGGTCTGGGGAAAATGTTTTTAATTTGAAATCATTTCTTTTTCAGAAAAGTGTTACTATATTTCTCGCTACATGGCGCCTCTGAAAAATCTCTTGACTCTTGTCGGTTTCAAGATCGAGAAATTCCTTCAAATGCAATGCAGAAAAACCATGATATGGACAAAAGTTTTCTACATTTTTTAGACTTTTTCATGACATTTCACATTCTTGACTTTGTCGTATGGCATTCATTTGAAAACTGGCAAAGATGAAGTTTTTTTTAATTATAATGTTTTATAGAATTTCATTTTGCAATTTTCTTGAAAGCTGCTTGAATTTTCTCCTGGGAAAAGAGTATAAACCCTGTTATTGCGATATGAATTTCTGATTTTTTTTCTTTTCTTTTATGCTGCTTGTTATTTTGTGTTATTTATAGCAGATTTTGTGTATGCCCGTTTGGTCATGGAATTTTCTTGGATTTGGTCAGGGAAAATCATGGAAAGTCAGGGAAATTGCCAGACATGTTTTGCTGGGAACCCTGAAATAAAAAAGTATGCATTTCTATTTACATTTTAATTCTCTTTAGATCCTCTTGACATTCCTTCTGAAATTGAAAATCCTATCAGTGATGAAGATCCCAAGCAAACATTGAAAAGATTGTGTAGTCTTGAAAATCCACCCAAAAAACAAATAGAAGAGCTAATGCATAAAACATATGCTGATAGGAGAAATTTTATCACTGTTCAATGTCCACCTGTACTTGTCATTAGAGAGCACTACCCAGCATTGTTTTGTGTTGAACAGGTTTGTAATAAAAGTTTTTGTTTAGAATTATAGTTTTATTTTCTTTCTTGTTTTCATATCTCTGTAGTATTGAATATGTGAAATTAATTCTCCAATATATATATATATATATATACAAATTTCCCAAATCTCCCCCTTCCTTTTTTTTTTCTCGTTAATTATCCAAAATTCTGCCTTTAGTGTATGAAGATTGTTTTCCTCCCTTTTCAATTGAAACTGATTATGGATATATTTATCAATTTTTAAGCTACAGTTTTTAGTATTTTTTTACCTTTTTTAGTTTAGATAGAGAGGTATTGTGCATTTTGGATCTAATTTATTATTTGTTAAATAAACATTATATTTTTTCAAAACATTATTAACTCTAAAAATGTCAAGATTCTTTTAAAGCGGAACAAGCTGAATAAAATGTTAAGTTCTTTAATCAGAGTGTCTAGCCACCTGAATAACCTAGAAAAGTCAGGAAAATTTGAAAATTCTGAGAAAAAGTTAGAAAATTTTGAACTTTTAAGAAAAAAAAAAAAAAAAATATTTTTTATAAAACTAAGGACTTGAAATTGCAGCGCCATTAGAATCAAACTTTGCTCTTCATAAGTAATGTAAAGAGTATTTCAACCTCTCATCCAGATCATTTTGTCTACCCCCTTTTACTACGTCTTTGTAACTCAGAAATTTTCAGTTCCACCTTAACTGAAATTTTCTACTGAATGTTGTAGGATTGATGATTAGAAATTTCACTCTGCTTGCATATTTTTGTTTGGGAACTGAACATTTGTTTACTTAATTTATTGAATATTTATTATTTGTATTAAAATATGTCAAAGCAATCTGTATTTAACTGTGACTGATGTGATAAAGGATTTCATCCTGATTTAACAAAATGGATAGAACCTGATGCTAAAAGTGTATCTACAAAATGTTTAGCATGTAAAACGTTCAACAATTTTTTTAATTTTGCAAAAAATTATGTAACAAATCAGTAATTAGTAAATCATTAATGTACAAATCAATAAATTATTGTGTCTCAGAATCAGTTATGGAAGTTCCACTCTCAAATTCGCAACTTTTAAGATTTTTTGTGCGTAACATCACAAAATCTCGATACCTGGAAAATTTTTTTTTATTGGTATGGGAAACCTGGAAATGTCAGAGAAATTCGTTGCTCATCTGGAATAGACACCCTGTTTAATAAAACAGCTGATCTTGAAATCTATAAGAACAAAAAAAAATTAAGATGGTTAAATCTCTGAAAATGATATTTTTCAAGATATGTACCAAATAAAGACATGCTTGCTATAGAAGATTTTCAGGAAGATTATCACCAAAAAATTGAAGATTTTGAGCTTTCGAAATCTCGTTTCTGTTTTAATAGATACTCGCTTGTCACAGTTTTTAACATTTCACCACCATTGTTTATCCGTTTGCAGATTAAGTATCCCAGAATATCATGCTGATTAATGTACTTTTTTGGTGGCAGAATCCCATAATCTTGAAATAAGTTTATCCCATCAAGTTCTGTAGATGAAAGATCCCAGATCTTTTTTACTGCATGAGAAAACTGAGAAATAGCAGTTACCATATATTTTTCATTAGGGAAAACTAAACTGGCTTATCCCAAAAATAAATAAAAATGGAATACATACATCATGTGCTACTGCTGCATTTGAAATCCAATGGGGTATTATGCTTTTTAATTATTGCCTTTAAATTACATTGTTTGGCGACAGTTTTTTTAAAATAGAAAGGGCTCGACAGATAAGTAAGTAAGTACTGTCTTAATACATAGTTGCAACTTAAGATTTAAAATACACACACACACATATATATATATATATATATATATATATATATATAAAGAAAATTTTATGAATTGGAAACGTACACAGATATGCAGCAGAGTATAATTAGTTTAAAAAAAAAAAAAACATTTTAATTTTAAAATTGTGAATTTTTTCTCTCCCCCCTCCCAAACAATTATAGAAAATACATTCTATTAATGTAACACCCAAGGAGACTATTTTGAAGAATTTTAACAATATGTACTGATCAGATCGATAAATAATTTTTACCAGACACAGTCTCATTTACTTTACAGACAAAAACCCTGTATGAGCTACTTTTTTTTCACCTGGCAAAGAAACTCTACTCTATTTTTATTAAATTCCTACTATTAGCTCACACTCTCCATATATATATCTTGTTGGAATTTTCAATCGTTAATAAAATATTTTCTATTCATCCATTCAAGTTCAAATAAAATTTTTTAAACTTGTTGACAATTGATGTTAATACTGTTTTTTTCAAATATTAATTCATTAATTAGATTTAATTAATTTTATATTTCATTTCTGTTCAAAAGTAGACTCACTCCATATTTATAGTCTCACCTTCACACGTAAAAAGATAATGGGGCTGTTCACGGCCGAAGATCAGGCGGCTCGCGGCCAAAGGAGACTATAAATGTGGAGTGAGTCTATACTTTTGAACAGAAATGAAGTATAAAACTAAAATTAAATAATAAAATTTAATTAATTAATATTTGAAAAAACTGTATTATCGCTAACTGTAACATCGCTATGGCACTTTATTGTGAAGTTAGGTAATTTTTGAAATTCAATATGAAAAAAAAAAAATTTTACCTTTCTAACGCAGTTTGTCTAACAATTTTGTGAGAAATAATTTTTTAGCTATTAATTTTTGGTATTTTAGCTATTTATTTTTTATTTAATTTTTAATACATTTAAAAAATTTCTCTTATGTAAGGTATTTAGCAGGATATAAATTTAGGAATAAATACCGTCAGTGGCGAAGCGTGTAGATCACAGGAAAAAAAAATCTATATGACCTAAGTAGGAATTGACTTAAATTTTTTTTTTTATATATTACTTGCTCTGTTTCATTTTGACACAAATTCATTATGTTCATGTGTAATTTTGTGATTTTTTTTTTTTTTTTTTTTTTTAAATACATCTGACACTAGTTTCTTGATGTATTTTTACTTCAGTGCTAATTAATTAGTTAAAATCAACTTTCCTATTTTCATGAAGTGTTTGAATATTGTGGTGAAAGAACAGGTACAAGGAAAAATTTAAAGAGTATTTATTAGCAGATATTAAAAAGAGGGGGGAAGGGGTGATTGGAATCTATAATTTTACTTGTTTTTTCCACAAGTCATGTTTTGAACCTGGAATTTATGCAATAAAATGTCCCTTCTATCTATGTTGTAATTATTGGATTTCATTTATTAAGTAAGATGTCTTGTTCAAAATATGTTTGACTAGAAAAAATGTGTATACCAGTGATTTATTTACATTTATTGCCGAAACGTTAGTTGAGGCTCACTGTGGAAAGTTTTTGGTTTCTGTCTCTGTCTGTCTGTTCCGTGATAACTGTCGTAAAAACCATCCTATTAGGTTGATTTTTGGTGAGTATGTTGGTGAGGTACCCAGAATTAGCTGTATAGTTTTTAGTTACATTTGGTTCATTCGTTCGATAAATATAGAACATTTCTTTTTAGGTCATAAATGCATATGGGAATGCAGACTATTTTCAAATTTCATTTTTAATGGAAATGAAAATCGCATATTTGAATAACGGATTTAAACGTAAAATTATTAATGCTAAATTTTCGATATCGAGGTTTTAAATATATCCAATATCTTTGAAAATTTACTAATACATTCATTAGAATTTAGAAATTGTTTAAATTATTAGAAAATTTTTTGCATCTGTTCATCATTGGGAAATATAAAACATTTTATTTTCATATTTTTTGCAAATTTTAAAATGCATTTCTTATTACTTTGCGCTTCTAATTTATTAGTTGCTTAGCAACCATATGTCAAAGAATATTAAAATAAAAAAATTAAAGTAACTCGCACTATTTTGCTGCAATATTTTATTATCAAAATAAATTATTTTTGTATTCTAGTGCCATAAATGAAGAATTTATTTTTATACGAGTTTTTTTTTTTTTTTAATCTAAAAAGTTACATGAGTAAGAAGTTCATAAGAATTTCAGAATATATTGCATAAACTGTGTTTAATTTAATGCTTCTAATTTCGGAAACCTCCGAAGTATTTTATATACCTATAAATATGTATATAATATAAAAAAAATTAAATTGCGTATTGTAAGATGCTAAATAATATGAAAAGTGAGATTAAAAAACAATGACATTTAAAGCTGACGTTGAGGCTCCTGATTTGCAGATTTACTAGTATAGTACATATACAGTCCTGGGTTGGGGGGGGGGGGGGAGAGAAGAAACTTCGTAATGACTCAAATGCAAATCATATAAAAACGTGACTGGTACAAATCGATTAAAAATGCTTTCTAGAAATCTGCATGGGTATGGATTTTTTTATTTTTTTACTCTATTTATTTATTTATTTTTGTAAAATCAAATAATAGTGATGATTTTCTTTTGTTTAAAAAAATCTTCAGAAATTAATTAGGTTTAAAAAACTGCAGAGTTTTCTTTTTTTAATCAACTTTATTTTTATCATTTGTTTAACCACCATTTTTTTCTTTCATTCTAAATTGCGTTGATTTTCTTATTAAATCTTCATTCGAATGTAACTGTCTAAGCCATTGTTTAGCTCACAGGCTATCAAAGCCTGAGAGCTAATGTGCTCACCTGTTCTGTATGTATGTAACGCGATAACTCTTGATAGAAATAACCGTTTTGTTTCAAATTTTGTTTATAGGCTCATTGTGATAAGGCACTTCCCTGATTAGTTTTGGGGGTTGCAACAGATGGCAGCAGGGGCGTTGTAGAAAGTTTATAGTTTATTATCTTCGATTTTTTGTGCGAGCAAAATTTGTAAATTCTAAATAAGAGTTGAGAATTCATTTGAAATTAACAATATTACTCATAATTAAAATGAGGAATCATCTCAGACGCTTTGGATTTTGTTCATATTATTTTATTTTTAATAATTGCTAGCTTGAGTTTCACTCTTCATTGCTCTGACATTGAGTGCCATATTGGAGGCGGAGCTAACATAATCTTGTCTGTTCATTGGTCTGAGCTCTAGAAACTACGGTTGTTGCCAAAGATAAGGTAGAAATTCAGCCCTATTTCCGCGCCACGTAAGACAAATATATATATATAGATGTTGTTTTTTTCCATGCAGAACAGATTTTCTTCAAATTTTATATGTAGGTTCATTGTGATAAGGCGCTTTCCTGATTAGTTTCGGGGGTTCATTGGTTAAGTATAAAGGGATAAGTGTGTGGGGGAGCTAATCCTCCACCCTTAATTTAGATAAATGGTTTTTTCATGCAGAATTATCCGATATTCTTCAAATTTTGTATATAGGCTCAGTGTGGAACTATGCTTCCCTGATTAGTTTTGGAGTCTCATTGGTTAAGTATAAAGGGGGATACGGGGGGCTAATCCCCCTTTATTTAGATAAATGTGTTTTTCATGCAGACCTATCGGATTTGCTTCCATTTTTTTTCCAACTGGCTTATTTCAAATTCTTTGAAATAAGAGTATAATATACAATTAGTGTGAATAGCCTGTGAGCTCAATGACCCTAGTTTAACTGGGCAATTTTCTTTTTTATTTTAAATTAGTGTTTAGGTATGTAATTGTCTAAATGTTCTTAATATTATTGTTATTTTGTATTTCATAGATTGCAGATATATAATCGGAAAATAAAATCTATGCATAAGTAAGTGTGCTTTTGGAAACATTTTAACTGTAGGATAATGTTGCTTCAGGAATATTGGCATGTTTTGTAAAAATTGAGTTGGTTGGGCCGGGCTGAATTTTTAGATTTCATAACTGGCTGTGCTGGACTCAGGCTGCCAAACCTTTAGCTTTTACATCGAGCCAGACCTAAAGGGTAAAACTGGGAAATTTCATTAGTGACCTGTGCCAGCAGATAAGTGGCCACTTTTTTATTTAATATTTCGAAGCAGTAAACTATTGTTAAAATTTCAATTAGTATGAATGTAAAATTAAATAGCCCAAATAAATATGTTATTATGAACATATTTCAACCAGTAAAAGTCGAATCCTTGATGAAATTCAGAAAAATTTTACTCTTTCCTTGTAGGAAAGTGGCCAGAAGGTGGCCGCTGACAGACAAATTTTTAATAGCCACCTTTTTTCATATAGTGGTCGGTTTGTGGCTAGTGCTAATTTTGCCCTTTAGCCAGACCAATAAAGTTTTTTTACAGGCCAGGCCCTGGTCTGGAAATTTTGCCCATGCAGACCTCTAACAATGAATGCTGTACTTAAATTTTGCTTAGGGGTTTGCAGACTTGCCAAGTGTCCTGATTTTGGCAGGAGACTCCTGATTTTCACATGTTTTCCCATACTCCTGATTTTTTAAATATTTCTCCTGATTTCTCATATTTTTCAATATTCTATTTTACCATCAAATGTATTGCGATTCAGGGATGAAAATTGCCATACAGGTGTACTTTTTCTTTAGCATGATTGATCAGTAGTATTTTATGTGATAAACTACACTTAGATTCATTATAAGTTTTCTTTAAGGCTTTTTGACTTACTATGGACATGTTTTTGATTATCAATAATTTGTCCTGATTAACACATATTTGAGACCTTCACTATATTTTATATGTTTATGGAGAAACAAAACGTTATATACTTCTTAATCTTCAATAATAACAAAGTCTTGTTTAAAATTAAACTTCTGCTAAACATGTTAAAGTTTGGAACTTTTAATGTTAAATTCATTTTTAATCATTGCAAAAAAGATTTCAATACATGCGGCTTTTTAAGTATAACTCAAAAACTACTTGGCAGAAAATCGGCCTCCCTTGGACCTGGGAATTCTGCACTTAAGGAGTTCCTTCTGCAGAATTTTTTTCCATTTAGAGATGTCCACTATTCAGAGGTAAAAGCATATAGATAACTGAGTGTAGTGGGTTGAACAAGTGTTTGCTTAATTGAGGTGTCCACTATTTGGGAGGAGATTTTACTTTGTATTCATTGTATGTGTCTTTACCTACCTATAAAAAAAAATTTAAATAAAAGAAGTTACAGCATCTACTGAAATTTTTTTAGATTTTCTGTAAATGCATCATTTACTAATTTCGCCAAAATTACTGGGGATTAGTCTTGCATCAGATCAGGTAATTCAATTTTATCTGACTCACTGATTCGATTAATCTAATTCTTTTTGTTTTGGGTTGATTTGCCTGTAATGTTTTTACTTTCTTCTATCTATAATAGAAGAAAGTATTGTAATCGAAATTTTTTTCGACTTCCGGTTTTCGACGGATTTACACGTTTTAGAGGTCAGAGATTCCGAAAAACATGTTTTTACAAAATGTCTGTCTGTCCGTCCGTCCGTCTGTGTGTCTTCATTGTACCATCTAAAAGTGTATGATGGTATGCTTCAAATTTAACCAAAATTTTTTTCTGTGTTTTTGGCTATGGCAAGCAGGTTCTATCAGAATTTGGGGATATTTCGACGAAAGGGGGCACTGTGATCTATATTTTTGTTCCATTTTCACTATTGTACCATCTAAAAGTGTATGATATGCTTCAAATTGAACCAAATTTTTTTATATGTTTTTGGCTATGGCAAGCAGGTTCTATTAGAATTTGGGGATATTTCGACGAAAGGGGGCGCTGTGATCGATATTTTTGTTCCATTTTCACTATTATGAAGTTATGCTTCAAATTGAACCACTTTTTTTTTCTCTGTTTTTGGCAATGGCAAGCAGGTTCTATTACAATTTGGGGATATTTCGACGAAAGGGGGCGCTGTGGTAGCCATTTAAAGATTTAAAATTAAAAAAAATGTGCAAATTAAAAAAAAAAATAGAAATCCTAAAAAAAAATTTTTTTTTAATGTTCGGCTTTTATCCGGAGAATCCGGAGCAATTTTTGTTTTGCTTCTATCTTAAAAAATGGCTGAAATAGAGCGGTTTGAAATTTTAGGGCGGTTGACATTTTCAAACAAGACAGCAGAATTCATCCATAAACGGGTTTAATTTATGAGTTTTAGTTAACAAGGTTTCAGCAAATTTTCTTTCATTGTTGTAACTATTAATCCTATTATATGCTTATCATTATATATTTATATTCGCCAACGTCAAATTATTGCCAAACTTGGCGACAGTTTGCGGAATATTGCCAAATTTGGCGACCAAAGTAAGTTGCCATAAATGAAGCCAACTTGGCTGTAGGGGACTAATTTGGCGATATTCTCATTCAAATTCAATTTTAACGAGAACTGGGATTGAATCTTTTTTATTTAGATTCCACGCTATTTACCTTCGTGTTTTCCAGTAAAATTAGCTAAAATCGTAAAACCAAGGAATAGGGAGGCTATCTGCTCCTGTCGGTTCAAGCCAGAAGGACTTTTCGTAGTTTAGTATACATCGATTGTTCGCATCCCTGTAACCCGACGATTCGCAAGCAGCTGACGTTCAACAGAATGACGAAATATATTGATTTTATTGGCGATTGCGAATTTTGAAGTATTAACATGACTCAGATAGAAGAAAGTTTTGGGATTGGCACATACGACTAGTTTAATCTTGTGTTTGATCTTTTTGTCCTTGTTTTATCAGGTTCAGCTATACCTGATTTTTCAAGACAAAAAAAAGCCAGAATATTTTTATAGATGAAAGAACTATTTTAATATGAATTTATATATATATATATATATATATATATATATACATATATATATATATATATATATATATATATATATATATAAATAATATATATATATATATATATTAGTGTTGACTCTAAGCCATTTTAGCAGGGCGCAGCGCCCGGCATTCCTTTTTATTTCTTTCATGCGCCCGGCGTCCCTTTTTATTTCTTTTATGCGCCCGGCGGCCCTTATTAATACTTCCTATGCATCTCGTGGCCTTTAAGAGAGTTTCACAGCACCCAATTGCTTTTCTTTATAATCAAATTCCGCCATTTTCTTTCCTTCTATCAGCATTTGCACGAAAGCAAGTGTATGTTTTTCTGCCCGGTCCCATTTTTAGCAATGTGTTAACGAGAATTTCGAGCATGGAATGTGAACTAATCGGGAATTGGATCGGATTCGGATTTTTTTCCGGCAAATTTACTTCAACTCTTCAGATTTTGAGTGAACACTCTAAGGAAAATATCGCAAATTCTATTAGGGGACTCTAAACAAGCCAGTTCAAAATCGTTTTTGTGAACAAGGTACAAGTGTGCCCTTTTTGACAAAATATGCCATTTTTTGAGAATAGTGTTCCCTTTTTGAAAAAATGTGTTTTTTTAGAATAGTGTTCTCTTTTTGAAAAATTTCCGCCCGGTGGCCCTTTTTTTGTAGAGTCAACACTATATATATATATATATATATATATGGAGAGAGAGAGAGAAAGAAAACATTTATAGTATTCATTAAATGTTTTTTTTTAGTAATTCTTCTTTTTTTTCTTAGGTTAAGAATGAGCTAGATAGAATCTTTTATCCCGGGAAATGTAAAGAGTTCTTAGACAATATGGCTATATATACAAAGCACATATTGCACTATAAGGAAAGTAAGATTGACGATATTCTTGAAATAACCGAAAAAGCTCGATCTCATGCTCGTACTCCTAAACAGAAAGCATGTAAGTAATTTTATATTTTTCCATGTATCATTTATTGATGGAATGTGTTGTTAAATAGTTGCAGGTTTTTAATTTATTAAATCAAAAAAGTTTCCTTAAATGATTTTAGTATTAAAATTATGCATATTTTTAATATTTTCTTTTAGTCATTGATTTATATATATATATCAATGTTAGTTGATTATAGATGTGAACTTAAGTTTTTGAATATCTACTGTACCCCCCCCCCCCCCCCCCCCCCAATTCTGTTATATCTTGTTGCATCACAGGCTTTTCACTAACTTTATCAATTTAGCTAATCTTCAGAGAAAATTTTAGCCTAGTTAAAATACTTTTAGCAGTAGATTCATTGTGAAACACTTATTCTGAAATAGTTCTTTAACCTTCTACCATACCCCTGGAATTGCACACAAAAAAAAGGAAAGTCCCGCATAATAAAAAATGCTGTGCGATATTTCCTCCCCTGTAATTCTTTTACAGGCCCATGATTTTTTTCTCGAGTATTTTTTCATTTTCTTGGAAGTCCACAATTTTTTCTCTTTTGCGTAATTTTGCAAAATCCATTCATGTATCAGTTGCAGAAAAGACGGTGAATTTTAATGTCAGGATTACAAAGATAATCCCAACGGAGTTGATAAAATAAAGTAGAGTGCTGATTGCCTGTGAAAGCATATAGTTGATTTTGAAACCTCAAAATAAAAAGAGATATTTAAAATAGCTGTACGTGGTAGATACAATGAAGAAACAAGTTTAAAAATGAAATATATTTATTAACTGTTTTAAACATTAGAAACATAAATTAAATGAACTTTGAAAAATGTATTTAATAAGAATTATAAGCTTTAAATTATAAACGGCACAAAGTAAAGCAAAAATAACTTAAAAAAAACAATAAATACCAACAAAAACTATGTAACTATGAATGCACAGGAGCTATGAATAGGTTACTTTGATTATTGCTTAGATCTCATTATAAATATATATATGAAGCTTTATTAATACCGGAAGATGAAACTTGATTGATTCTAAAATACACTGCCTCTACTTTCACCAGAATGTCAGAAGTAAACAAGCTCAGATAATCAGTTTGTCATTCTACATTATTACGAGATGCGATGGTGGCGATATCATCAATGAAATAGAATACTATGGTAAACAGCAAGAGAAAAAATAAATGGTGAGGAACTTTGGATAAAAACACTTTTACAGGGTTCTCACAGACTCCTTAGACTCCTTGGAAACTCCTTAGAAATGAAAACATTCCCAAGTAGTACTTAGAACTACTTAGATAAGCAAACGACTCCTTAGAAACTCCTTAAATTGTATTGCGGCTTCGGACGCAAGCGATATTGCTGCTAAGGGAAAAAAATTAGGATTGTAAAACGCACAGTAAATCCTTTATACACGTCATTTATCTGAAGCACAGCATTGATTGGTTAGGATAATCTTATAGCAGGGCTCTCACTAGGTCCGTTTTTCAATTATTAGGTCTGTAAAGTCCGTTTTTCAACACTGTACTTTACTTTAAATGTTATCAATGTTTGGCATTTAGCCAAAAATCTCGGAAAAATCGCGTTTTTCGCAAATATATCCCAAAAAATACTGTCAAATTTTGTCAATCGATCGCGGAAAAAATTAGTAAATTTTGTCAAAGGATTGTGAAAAAACTAATTTCTCCAACAGATTGAGAAAAATGTGGATTTCCTCAAAAGATCGCGAAAAATGCGAATTTCCTAGAAAGATCGCGAAAAACACGCGAATTTCTACAAAAAATCGCAAAAAACAGACGAATTTCTTCAAAAATTCTCAAAAAACACATAAATTTCGTTAAAGGATCGCAAAAAACACGCGAATTTTGTCAAAGGATCAGGAAAAACACGCGGTTTCCATCAAAAGATTGCAAAAAAATGTCAGTTTCATCAAACGATCGAAATAAAATGCGAATTCCATCAAAAGATCGTGAAAAAACGCAAATGTCTCCCAGAAGATCACGAAAAAAACGCGAATTTACCCCCAGAAGATCATAAAAAAAAAAACCCCGAATTTCTCCCAGAATATAGCGAAAAACACACGAATTTCCTCAAAAGATCACAAAAAACACGCAAATTTCCTCAAATAATCGTGAAAAACACGCCAATTTCGTCAAAGGATCGCGAAAAACATGCAGTTTCCATCAAAAGATCGGGGGAAAAAAAAGTCAGTGTCGGATTCCACTTCTCCGTCCACACAACTTCGAAATATAATCCGGTCTTTTGATATGCTGCCACCACCGATATGAATACGTGATATCAGGCACGATACGTGATGTATATTCAAGAAAAACCTAACTCTTCCTATTACACTTAAACAAACACTTTATTAACAATATTTACACTTAAACTCGGAGGTAAAGTATCCGGTTTAATATTAAATCAAAATAATTACAGAAACGCTTTACGTGTACCGTTAGACTACGTTCATTCACTCAGGACCGAGATTTCTATTAACCTCACACACACTATATCTCTTCCTTTCGAGAGATCTTCTACACACGTGTCCAGAGCTGCTCTCTGAGCAACCAACCTACACTCTCCAGTCCTGCGTTCCAACTCAACACCGGTCTCCGAGCTCCAACTCTGAACGACCTTACACCTTCGCTTCCTACGTTAGAACTAACTTTTTCTCTCTCGGAAACTGCAGAACACCCTCCTTTCTATGGGGTTTCTCCTCTGTTTTTCAAGGGTCCTTGACAACCCTTCCTCCCTCTTGACGGATCTGTCTTCCTAAATAAAAGGGTGCACTCTCTTTCTTATCTATCAAAGACCGCATTGCAATGGAAATACCTTTCATTATGTCCAAGTCGCCACCCTTCGGATTAAGATTTTTCTTAAACCAGACTCTAACTGTACACATTAGATACAGATACAATACGCTAATCCCTTAAGAATAGCTTTCAACTCTTGCAGCTGTAAGAGGACCCTGACACCCCCCACCTTAGCGGAAAATATGCCTTTTAGGGGCTAATTTTCCTCAAACTATGTAATGTCTGAGAAGAGTTCAACAGTTCCTTGATAGGTTTCTTCATTACTACAATTACATAAATATTTCAAGGTGTCTGAAAATTTAACTACTGACATCTCTAATGAACCATATACTAATGTGAGAAATACCAAAAAAAAAAATTACACAATATGCTAATACACTGTTATAAACACAAGATGCAAATGCAATTATAAATACACAAAAAAATAAAGTTATACTAGTATTATGTCATTTCAATGTCAGTCCTTAGGCTGATATTGCTGGAGGTGGAACTTTTTCCTTCCAGTGCTTCCTCGTTAACTTAATTGGTACATCTCTTTCCGCAATGCACCCGCTTGAATGGCTAACTTCTGCCTCTGATGTCCCAATTAAATCTTCCTCTAACCAATCAGGCACTTGCCTGTCCAAGTCCTCTTTGTACGTAATAAAGACATTGTACAATTTCTGCCTTATCTTACCCCTCTCCGGTTTACGACCAATCCGATTTTTCTCCATTTCTACCAGTTCGATAGGACCCATAAATAATTCCTTATTTTTCCTTAAGATTGATTTTATGTCCCCAACTTGAATATTTGTTAACCCTTTTATCTCAAATCCCTTCCTGTCTTTATTTTCCGGTTGTTCTCGGTCTAACAACAGATATTTCCTACCGTCTTCAAACTCCCCGTCACTATCCAAGACAATATCGACTACTTTATTTTTAGCCATAAATGCTCTCATTTCATCTTGATACACCAGTTTCTTACTCCCGTCCCCTAACTCAACTATAACTGCAGGTCGACATATTTCCTCTTTCTAATTATTACTCACATTCATTTCCCTCCTTAATCGACATTCTACACATGATTCGCAATATATTTTAGCTTCTTTCGCCATATTTTCCCAATAAAATGAATGCTTGATTCTTTCTAACATTTTCTTAACCGCGTGATGTTCTCCATATAAGGAGGTATGCGCTAGTTTTAGAATTTCCTCCCTTCTAATTTTAGGTATTACTAATTGAGCTACCGTTTCGTCTCCTAATTTCTCTTTATGATATAACATCCTATTCACAATATAATAAGACTCTCTCTCATTTTCAGCCAATTCCCTAGCTTTCTCTAAATCCTTACAACTCATTTGGGATTCCTGAAATACATTTAAACTACTTTCCGTAACTTGATTAATCTTACTTTTCTCTACCTCGGCTTTTTCCTTCTCCTGACTTTGTAAATTTTCCGATCTCGCGTCTACGACATAACAATTATTATTACCATTTCTAATCCTTTCCCCTTCTTTCACTTTATTCCTACTATCTTCCTTACATTCCCTTTCTACCGATTCTCTTAATGATTTCTCGTTGTTTAACCCTGACAATTCATTAGCCACGTCAGGATGTAAAATGACCTGTTCCTTACTATTATCAATTATCGCGCAAAGTACATCCTGATGGATTACATTAGTTTCTCCGCGTTTTGGAATAGCTAAAGGTAATTGAATTAACGGCGATTTGACTGCCTTACCAAATATCCCTTGTAAATAGATGCTCCCAGCCCCTCTTAATTTTTCTGCTGGTACTAAATCTTTATGAACGACGCTAATTTGGCAACCAGAGTCCACCAATCCCTTTGGTATCTTTCCATTTACACTAACTTCCACTTTCTCGAGATTATTTAACTTCTCTCCAATAACTTTAGTTCTCCAATTCCCTCTTGCTCCGATTCTTGCCATACTCGCTCCCCTTGGTAATTCTTTAATTCCTCGCACAGAGACATTATTGATACTAGCCCTTGGTTCTTGTCGGTTATTAATTTGATTACTTCCCTCATTATTTCCTTTTGTACAAAATCGCTGTACATGTCCTCGTAAACCACACTTGAAGCAGGTAGGCATCGCATCGTTAGGCTTCTTATATTCCGGTTTTCTACCCAAAAATGGACTAACTTCATTATTCCCATTTTGTCTCCAATTACTACTAAATACCTCATCTTTTGCCCTTCTAGAATCTTCATTATTAACATACCTTTCTTTACCTTTATAACCCTTATAAGTTACCGCATAAGATTTTTGTTTAGCATCAAAGAAATTATCACATTCCTTAGCAATTTTAGAAACTTCTAACCAATTACTGTGCTGCGTTAATCCAACATGCGTCGCGGTTTCCTCATCTAACGTAGTTAACAACTTATCCGTGACAATTAACTGATTAACCTTCTCATACGTATCTGCACCTCTAATCTTACAGTAATTTTCCCACGTTGCTATTAAACGCGATACAAATAATACATGAGTTTCATTTTGATTCCTTCTAGCCTTCTTGAAATTTTCCAAACACGCCTTCGGTGTCGTCTCGTGTTCCCTTAAAACTAATTCCTTTAACTTCTCATAACTCTCAATTTGTTCCCTAGTAGTGTATATTAGCAAGTTATCGGCCTTATCTCCTAACATATTTAGCAGAATTTCGGCCTGCTGGGTTTCCGGTACATTTTTTGTTTGGAATGCCCGTTCTAAACTGCTAAAAAACAGATTCCATCCCTCAGTCCCTTCTGGAACTTTGATAGACAAAGTTTTAACACTTTTAATCAATTTCTCTAGGCTACTCTCGTGATTAGATTCTCTAGTCCCATTAGCGTTATTAGCCGAACTTTGAATCTTTATCCTTTCCAACTCTAACTCATGTTCAAATCTCAATTTTTCAGCCCTTTCTTCTCTATCTAACTTCTCACGGTCTAACTCCCTTTCTAACTTTTCTCGTTGTAACTTTTCCTCCCTTTCCAAGCTTTCTTGTTCTAACCGTTCCGTAACAATAGTGTTAGATAATTCCATAACGGCCCCCTCTTCATATTCGTCGCTCTCCACTATCTTTTTCTTAAGCTTAAACCTGGTATCATCTTCCGAGACCTCAATTCCTAACTCTTCACATATCGCCTGAAGATCCACCCTTTTTATTTTTAGTAAGAAAGCCATACCTTCTACTGATAATTATCACCACCCTACAACAATACTTAATCACAATATCAAATTAATACTTCCTCAAATCCTACCCTCATAAGTTACCTCCACATATTAGACTATTTAACATATTTCAAATAAGTAATAATACAATAATAAATTTCCTTAAACAACGTTACCAAACAATTTGCTTCCAATAACCAAGTAACAATAATTTCAATTTGATTAGTATGCAATACAGATTTTAAATTTATCATAAATAATAAAATACAATTTACACAATAATACTGATACGTTGCAATTTGAATAAAACACTGATGCCAATCACTACATAAAAATATCCACCTAACAATAATTTGCATGAAATACACATAAATTCCTAAATTTAATCTCAATAAAATATTTCAATTTCAAAATTAGTTCTCACATTAAAAAGGTAAATCACAGCACTTTTTTTTTTTCCTTGGACCTGAAATTCTTCCTTGAAGGTTATTTCAATTTAATTTAAATTCTACACAAATTTGCCTTCTTCATTTACTATCAATATTTCAAACTTAAAGCAAACAATATCACTTAATTTAAATATTACTTTAATAATAATTTAAATTTAAGAAATTTCAATTATTCCTTCCAACTATTAACACAATGCATTAATTTTAATCATTAATCTTATCCGTTTAAAACAATTAGAAAATCACTTCTAGTAATTAATATAAGATCCTTTTCTTAAAACAATAGTGTAAAATGGTTGTTAATATCTCATTTGATTTAGACCAATTATTATATTGCACATACATTATTATAAATTAACCACAACATTCACTTAAATTACCATCAATTATACACAATAAAAAAAAGTAGGTTCGAGAATGTCAGTAGAGTAAAATGATCAAAACACCTTACCTCGTACTTCATTCGCTGGGGCAATTCTCTGCTCACTTTTCCACAGGGTAAATCTTGCACTCTCGGGCCACAATCACTGCACCTTGCTTCACAATGCACAAAAAACACTACGCACAACACTACACTAACACAGCACCACCACTAATTCACTTCACTGTAATGACGATAGGCTAGCTGGCACTGGTCTACGACGATAGAGCACAAACACTTCCACTAGACGATCCGGCATAAACTGACTTAATACGGCTAACTGGCGCTGGTCTTCGACGATAGAGCACAAACACTTCCGCTGGGCGATCCGGCACAAACTCTCTGTAACACGGCTATCTGGCACTAGTCTACAACGATAGGGCACGAACACTTCCGCTGGGCGATCCGGCACAAACTCTCTGTAACACGGCTAACTGGCACTGGTCTTCGGTGATTCAGATCCCGTCGCTGCCAACATTGTCGGATTCCACTTCTCCGTCCACACAACTTCGAAATATAATCCGGTCTTTTGATATGCTGCCACCACCGATATGAATACGTGATATCGGGCACGATACGTGATGTATATTCAAGAAAAACCTAACTCTTCCTATTACACTTAAACAAACACTTTATTAACAATATTTACACTTAAACTCGGAGGTAAAGTATCCGGTTTAATATTAAATCAAAATAATTACAGAAACGCTTTACGTGTACCGTTAGACTACGTTCATTCACTCAGGACCGAGATTTCTATTAACCTCACACACACTATATCTCTTCCTTTCGAGAGATCTTCTACACACGTGTCCAGAGCTGCTCTCTGAGCAACCAACCTACACTCTCCAGTCCTGCGTTCCAACTCAACACCGGTCTCCGAGCTCCAACACTGAACGACCTTACACCTTCGCTTCCTACGTTAGAACTAACTTTTTCTCTCTCGGAAACTGCAGAACACCCTCCTTTCTATGGGGTTTCTCCTCTGTTTTTCAAGGGTCCTTGACAACCCTTCCTCCCTCTTGACGGATCTGTCTTCCTAAATAAAAGGGTGCACTCTCTTTCTTATCTATCAAAGACCGCATTGCAATGGAAATACCTTTCATTATGTCCAAGCCGCCACCCTTCGGATTAAGATTTTTCTTAAACCAGACTCTAACGGTACACAATAGATACAGATACAATACGCTAATCCCTTAAGAATAGCTTTCAACTCTTGCAGCTATAAGAGGATCCTGACAGTCAGTTTCGTCAAATGATCGAAATAAAACACTAATTCCATTAAAAGATCGCAAAAAAACACTAATTTCCCCCAGAAGATCGCGAAAAAAGACACTAATTTCCTCCAGAAGATCGTGATAAAACACACAAATTTCCTCAAAAGATCGCAAAAAGCATGCGAATTTTCTCAAAAGATCGCAAAAAAACATGCGAATTTTCTCAAAAGATCGCGAAAAACATGCGAATTTTCTCAAAAGATCGCAGAAAACACGCGAATTTCGTCAAAAGATTGCTAAAAACACGCAGTTTCCATCAAAAGATCGTGAGAAAAACGTCAGTTTCGTCAAACGATCAAAATAAAACGAGAATTCCATTAAAAGATCACGAAAAAACATTAATTTCTCCCAGAAGATCGCGATTTTCCCCCAGAAGGTCGCAAAAAACACGTGAATTTCGTCAAAGTTTCACCTTCAATGAAATAGATTACAGCTGTTCTAAAAGTATAAATTCAAAACTTTTTTCTTGTATGTTGCATTTAGCATTTTTTTTTTTTTTTTTTTTTACCTTTTAAAATTTTTTTAAAGATGTATCATGTATGTGATGTACATAATAAGTGTTTGAGGTTTGACTAATCTCTGTTTATATGACCATTGGTCGCTGCATAAAAAAGTTGATTGTCTATTTTGTATTTAAACTTACGAAATCAGTAAGCAATATTTTATGAATACTGTGCAATTCCAGCACTAACAATTAGATTCTAATAGAGTAAAATTTGTTTTTGTCTCCAAATTGGCCATTAAATATTGGAGTGTGCATACCACATAACGATGCAGCACATAAAAACAACAACAATAAAAAATTGCAAATCCTTAACATTTTTTGGACTCCTTGGATTTTTTCTTCCCAACTCTGTATGAACCCTGCTTTTAGAAGCTGATGTTGACGATATCGTATTACTTCCTTTCTCCCCTCCAGAGATTCGCTACTCAAGGAAGGTGGTCTAAAAATGGCGATATCTGCTTGCCGAGATTTTGCCTGATAATTAGAAATATCTCTTTGCTTCTTTATAAAAAGGGTTGATGATATCTTTAACCAACGCCTCTCGTACGTAAATTCTCCTCGCCTCATTTTTCATTTGAAATTTCGAATTTTTTAGAAACGTTCAGAGTGAGCTTTTACATCTTAAAAGTAACCACCATGTCAAATTCCAAGTTTCTCGTTATCGAAGCTTTTAAACAACTATATCATAGAAATTGCAATTTTAGGACATATTTTATTCCTTCACATTCAAAAAATTTTAAAAACTGTTCTGAGTGTCTCTAAAACAGGGTTGTTGTGGGTACCTGCCTGGGCTGGGTTTTTTACAACCGTTAGGGTTGTAGTGAGTAGCTGTTCGGGTACCCCTGCCTGGGCTGGGTTTTTTACAACCGTTAGGGTTGTAGTGAGTAGCTGTTCGGGTACCCGAACAGGCTAGGTTTTTTTTTTTTTTTTTTTTTTTTTTTTTAACCTGTGTTTTTTACAACCTAAAATAACAGCCATGTAAAATTTCAAGTTTTTATGCCTAACAATTTTAGATAAATCATAGTTTACGAGGTTTTTAGAACATTTCCTACTGATTTCACTCTTTTAAATTTTAAATTTGTTTAATTCGTTTTTAGCGAGCATTTACAATTTAAATGTAACTACCAATCTAAATTTCAGGCTTCTATACAAATAGTATCACAAAAATCGCAATTTTAGAACGCTTTCTCTTGCACTCTTTAAATTTGCATTTTTTTTTTTTTTTTTTTTTTTTTTTTTTTTTTTTTTTTTAACTATTCTGTGTGTGCATTTGCATCTTAAAAATGGCAGACATGTCAAATTTCAAGTTTCTATCCTTAACAATTCCACAGAAATAGTAATTTAGAACGTTTTTAGAATGCTTTTCCCATATTTCACCCTTTTTAAATTTTGAATTTTTTAGAAACTGTTCTTAGAAAGAATTTACATTTTATAAGTAACTACCATGCCAAATTTCAAGTTTCTTGTATCTTCAGTATCACAAAAATTGTAATTTACAGCTTTTTTTCTCCTGCACCCTTTTAAATATCAAATTCTTTAAAGAAGTGTTCTATGTGTGTATTTGTGTCTTAAAAATAGCAGTCATTTCAAATTTCTCTCCAAGGGGCTAAGTGCTCCGGCCTATGTCACTGAAGTAACATATTATTTTTGTGGTTAACACATCGAAACAATGGACTTGAAAAATTAGGAATCCATAAAATTTTCAGGTATTTGCAAAATTTTATTAAAAATTTACAAATTTAGAAAATTTTTCAATGAAAATTTTTTCTGGATTTTGGGTTTTTTCAGATTGTGGAATTCCGGAGGGTTCTGTACTCTATTTTGCTATTCTTTCTCACCAAAATGCGATATTTAAATTTCTATATTCTGTTATCAGACTAAAAAAACTTTTTTTTTTTAAATATGAAAAAAATAAGTTTTACTAGATTCAGTTATGTTCTGGTGAAACGTAATTGTTGTATCAACAAGTAAGGAATAAAAATATTTAATTGAATAATTGAGTTCAAAAGTGAAATTCTTATCAGCTTTCTTTGGTCACTATATGGTTGAAAAATAGTTTAGATACCAAACCCATTGTTTGATTTGTTCGTTAATG
The DNA here is from genome assembly GCA_963931845.1 of Maratus michaelseni. Taxonomy (NCBI): domain Eukaryota; kingdom Metazoa; phylum Arthropoda; class Arachnida; order Araneae; family Salticidae; genus Maratus; species Maratus michaelseni. The sequence continues at coordinate 10,160,851 of OZ007590.1, read as the reverse complement.
TATACAGTTCTTGCAGTTGCAGTAGTGGCCTTATAACATATTTACCAAATAGAAGATCAATGATAACAAATAAGAAAGTTATCTACTATATGTTTGTTGCCCTTCCTTCAAGATAAATAAAATCCTTAAATAGGATAAATGGTTTTTGTGAAAGTCATTCTTGTTTACATCAATGATTTATTATTGATATGTAATTGTTCATAAACACATAGATTGGTTGTCTTTATGTAACTTTATTTAACTTTATAATAATGAATTATTGTAGATGCTGAAGTAGTTGGATCTATTTTTGTTCTGACTAAACTCTTAGATGAAGACTTTGGATTCATTCATCTGCATGATCACGTAAGTTTTATGTTATTTATAATTATAATATTATTTAATGTTGCAGCAAAATGTACACAACTCTCACTTTTTTACAAAAATATTTAGGTTGGTCTAATACATTTTCTGACAAAATCTTGTATAATTTGACTCTAAATCGATTGATTTTAATGAAATATGAGAGTTATTAGTTTATCTTTGGCATTTTGGAATCATCAAAGATCTTGTTCTGTAACTGCTGCTATGTTTGATCAGTATATCTAAAAGTAAGGGTGTAAGGGAAGGAGTCTTAAAAATATGCAGACTTAACAGACTGATTAAATATTCTATTAATATTTTTGATTAATGCATGCTTTTTTAATGTTATAATACACTATATCGGTCACTTGCGATTTTAGACATTTTGTTAACTATCGAGAAAAATACATGAGGAATTAACCTGAAACTGCAGGTGTGTAAACAATATAGTCTAGGTTATATATTTCCGTGAAGATTTTTTCCCGAAACCCCATAGGGGACTGTCAACAAATTGAAAATAAGAGGGACAGCATGTTGAGGATAGCATGTATACTCGTAGAGAAATTAAGGTTTTTATACAAAGAAAAATAAATTTCGCCAAGTTTTTGGCTTATAATTTGCAGAGTTCTTAATATAAAAAAAAGTTATTTTGAAAAAATATGTCAAACAACATTGTACACAATACTCTGCAATCAGAATTAAAAAATAATAAAAATTAGATGAAAAATGAGCAGGTTTACTAAAAAGTGTTTCACTGCACATGCGCGAATGCAATCAAAATATAATGTGCATAATGTATTATCTAAGTCAGGAGTCGGAAAAACTACTTTTTGTTTGTAGCGAACTACAACTACAACTACTTTATGAAAAATGTAGTTAACTACAACTACTTGTTTTAAAAAGTAGCGACTACAAACTACTTTTTAAAAGTAGTCACTACTTCGCTACTTTTCGCTACTTTAGTTATCATCGCTAATTAAATACACCGCAAACGATTTTTCCCCAATAGACCATAATGTTAACTTCTTTTGTATGTCTGTAAGCGAGATATAAATGCTACACATTTCATTTTCAATACTGAACATTATATGGTAAACTTCAATAACATATAAAACTTTCATGGCAATCCGAGTATATTTACGAGAGTTAGAGCATGGACAAACAGACAAAGCGAATTCATAGACACTTATTATGTTGGAAAGTGTTAAAAAGAGGAAATTTGAAAACAAAAATTGTAATAATCTTACAAATTGATGAGAGTGATATAGCACAGTAGCGCTTAAGGTGGTTCTCAAATTCCTTGCTCAACAACGCGAAACTTTCTGATACATTATATGACTTATTTTTAAACACAAAGGCATAAAATTGGCAGGTCTGACTATTGAAGATATTTGGAATCGAAATGAATTTTTCATTTTTTGATAAATAAATTACTTATCAGGTTATAAGCGATTCGTGTCACGTTTTTTTCCCTTTCACCTGCTGCGGCGTCGGAAATTCGGTTGAAAAGCCGACTTTGAAAGTGTTTTCTGAAAAATCTTCTGTCCTTACCAAAATATAAAATAAAATAAAATAAAACTAGGGGGCCTACCCCCTGCGAGCTACGCTCGCCAACCCCCTCTCAGAGGTCGAGGCCTCTAAAAACATGACAGCGTGCTTTGTTTTAAAAAGATTGGTAAATCTGTAACTGGGTTGCCATGCTTTTTACGTTTTAATGGGACATTTTTTTTATTATTATGGCCTCAAACACAGCTGTTGCGACAACCGACGACTGTTTTCGGGATTGATAAGTAAAATCAATTACAACTTGAAAACCAGCTTGTATAAAATGGTTAGGTTTAAATTGTGGCTACCTCTCGGACTTGTATAACAATGATCTGTATTCTATTCTTTCTTTGCGTTTAAGGATGAGAAAAATTCCATCTGCTTGTGAATAACATTAAGAACCACGGTATTGAAAAGTACTATGTTATAGATATTTTCAGTAACAGGTTTTAATTTTCTCTCTATTTTAGTGCACCATCATGCATATTTTTATGTTATTTTAAATATGTAAATTATTTATTTTAATTAATATGTATATACGAATTTTCTAATAATTATTTATCATACAAAATTAATTAAATATTTTGTGCATGCATGCCTGCATTTATTTAGCATTAATTGATGAGATATTTAAACAAATTTGCTAGCCATCCGCGATAATTTTACACCATGTTATGTCACTTGAATATTGTCCATAAGAAAATTGGGTACTTTTCCAGTATAGAATCCTTTGCTTTTAGGTTTGGCGTAATTCGAGCTTCAAAAAGGGATAGATTCGTTAATATACATAGATTTGTTGCCAAAAGTTATGAAAACAAACCCAATGAACTTTTGGTGCTTTTCTATTATAGGGGTCTTACGCTTTTTAAAAAAGCTTGGCGCAATTCGGGCATCAGAAAGTGAGATTTGGTGCCAAATGACATAAACAGCCATGGAAACAAATTCTACGATTTTTTTGTTTATATGCGTATTTTAATTATACGTATATTATTATTGTTTTTTCTATACAAATTACTTCTGATTATATATAAAATAGGATAAATGACATTTTACGCTAAACAAAATCTATAAATATTGAAAAAATGCTTCTGTATACGAAATGACAAAGTGAATAGGTTGACAGAAAGTATGTTGCCAAATTTCCTTTTCCGCCAAGGCTATTTTCCCTATTTCGTCAAGTCCTATTTCGTCAATACTGAAAAAGCACCGAATAAATTAAATTAAATTCTGACAGACGATTGAATCCTGACGATAGAAATGTGATTTTTTTTTCAAATTTTCCTGAAAAACATAATTTAATCACAATCTTGTCTTCATTATCGATTGAAATAAAAGATAAATTCAATTTCAATTTGAAAATGACGAATAAAAAGAAATCAATAATCCCTATCGGGATCCTTTTCAATTTTTTTCTCTTTTTTGTCACAAAAAAAAACTAAAACTGAGTAATTGGTTGCCATCATTATAGAAATGTCATTAAAATTAGAAAAAAAATTGATATCTCGAAAACTAATTCCAATTTCAAAATTCTATTACCAGTTTTGACATCCGCGGATTTTTATGGACAATTGGTATTAATTTCACTATCAAGCGTTTAATATTTTATTAAAAATTGCCCTGAAACATAATCAGTCGTTTAATCAGTCGTTTCATAAAATCGTTTCATAAATTCGTTTCATAAAATCGTTTCACAAATTTGTTTCATTAGGATTTTATATATATAGGGTAGATAAAGAATAGTGGAAAACGTCTTTTGATTACAAACTTTCTGAATAAGAACACCTGCATTTTCAAGCGTTTCCGAACAAAAATGAATTAAAGACTATGTCATAAAGTAGCCAGTTTGGATTTTAGAACAACCTTAAGAGCGGATAGCTCTTAGTAAATTTGAATATACATTATTTTTTTTAAATAGAGCTAAATAGTCCTATTTCTTTACAATTTAAATATAGTTTCTGAAAGCAATTTAAAAATTGAACAAGATCATATAGACTTGCATAAGTAAAATCCTAGCTTTTCTTTTCCTTTAATCTCTTTTTGTTTGTTTCCCTTTGAAAACCCGAATTTCAACACACTGGGCTTTAGATTCATTCTGGAGACAAAAATAGAGATATTTCATTAAAACAACGACCTAACCAATATCAAATCAAATATAAAACATTAAAAATCAATTATTTTAACGATAAAAAACCTGAGCAGCTAAAGTAAAAATAAATAGCCATAAAAATAAAATTAAGCATTCTTAAGCATTTTTTAAAATAATGTATTTTTATTTCCAACCATCTTTGTTTTATCTATTGGAATCTTCAAAAGGAAATATGCAGTAAATTAATTTGTATGCATACATTGGACAAATATTTCACAACGATCAAAAGATGTATTAATAAAATATTTTTTGCGATAATAAACAGTTCGATAAGAATATTTTCTGAATCAGGGATCTTAATTCGAAAATACTCTTTTTAATGATTTAGGAATTTTAGTGAATAACGATTTAGATATTCGGTGCGAGATGCGATCCAGTAATTATTATTAATAAAGAAAATGCTAACTTACTTCTATCTCCAACTTCAAGTTGTAAGCAGAAGATTTTGATACTGATAACTTCTTATTAATTGGACAAAGTTTACATGTTACAGAAAAATTATCACTTTCTTGTTGTTCTATAACGTCAAAATATTCATTATATGCGATAAGGACAGTTCTATACTATTTTTGTCTGTCATTCTATTACATTAATCTCAAAAGGAGCATCCCCACATTAAAATACAAGATCTAATAATGAGTCAGAAGACAAAGGGTTTGCAGCAAGAAAATTAATTTTTTTGATGAGTGAGTACTTTGCGGTTTTATCTGTAAATCCAGCAAATAATAGATCACGGGCATGCTGACACTACGCTTCAGCTGCTAGTTTGTTTGAAGGCACAAATCATTCCTTCCTAGTGCACTTTTAATAATAAAATGGTGTACTTGTTCTTTTTCTGTGCTTTCTCGAATATATATATATATATATATATATATATATATATATATATATATATTTAATTAGAGTTCTAACGATTTTAAACTGGCAGGAAGCTAGCAGAAATTTTGTTCAAAGGGAAATATTTTAGATGATTGATTATTTATTTAGTTTTACCAGACAGCAAAGAATACGGAACTTAAAAAAAGAAGAGTTTTAAATTTTGTATATGGAGAGGTGGGGGAGATTTTAGGGGAAGGGGCATAATTTATAATACTGATTATTTATCGTCACTACAGAGCCCGATTTAGGGCAGAAGATTTTTTTTATATAAAAATAAAAATAACTTAAAGATTTTACATTTATTTGTATGCTGGGGGGGGGGGGGTGGGAAGGAGAGTAAATTATGGGAGGTTAGGGGACAATTTAGATGGTTACTTATATATTATTATTAGGTAGAAACGAATGTGGCCATTTTATTTTTTTAATAAAGAGTTTTAAATATTTGAAACTGTATGCTAGAGGAGGGCAAAAAGGGAAGCCTAAATTTTGGGGACTAGGAAATAATTTTTATTTATTGTCATTAGAGAGCAACAAATGGAATGAAAGATTTTATTTTTGTATAAAAATAAAGATTTAAAGATATTTTAAACTCCTTTGTATGCTACTAGGGGGAAGCGTGAATTTGATAGGTTAGGGATAATTTAGATAATTTATGTTTAGATAAATCCGTTCTTCTTTTACTTTCTTTTTTTTTTTTTTTTTTTTTTTAATAACGATTTTACATTTCTTTGCTTGCTAGGGGTGGGAGGCAAAAGGGAGAAGAAATTAGTCAGATAAAGACTTAACATAGCCAGACGACTATATTTTGGTAAAAGTAATCTTAGTCTTATAAAAATACATTATATTGAGACGAAGTTTCTAACACCCAAACTGTGAAAATGACTGTTAATTTGTTACCGTGCCCGTCGCCTATGGAGAAATATATGATACTGCAACTGAGATTTGTCGCTGACGTTCGCAAATTGTTGCAGAGAATATATTTCGCACAAAAGAAACGAGTTATGATCATGTGATTTGAAGATTGGCACTTTTTACTTCCCTCCTAAAGTAGCGTCAAAAGTTGCATCGATGCTCGTTACAAACTGCTGATATTTTGTATTGCGCTACTCGCTACACTACACTTTTTTATGTAGCGCGCTACACTACAAACTACTGGAAAAAGTAGCGGCTACTGTAGTTTCGCTACTTGTAGCGCACTACTTCCGAGCCCTGATCTAAGTATATAGAGCAACATTTGTAAAAGTCTCAAAATCATAGCTTGAAAATTCTGAAAATTATCGTCGATAGAATAAACTCGAAATCCGTTGTTCCCAAAAACAAGCAAAAAGATGAAAAGTTGTATCAAATACAGTAAAACCTCTAAATAACGGACACCTCGGGAGCGCAGAAATTGTCCGCTATTCGGAGGTGTCCGCTATTGGGAAAACTTTAGAGCTTCACTAAATCGCTAAGAAATGCTTAATGTTTCATTAATTGGCTTTTATATGTCCGAGAACTTCTATTATATGATTAATCAGAAATTAAAATTACTTTTTTAAGCAATAAAACTGAAAGGAAATTGTACATACATTTTCCCACTGTTTATTACATTCTTAAGGAAAAAATCTGTCACAAAAGTTTGCTTTTGCTTGCGATTACATGTAGTTAGTTTTCTTATGCAACGTTTTAATGCTATCAGTAATTTTAATCCTTCTGAATCATCTTTTTTTGGAAAAAGAAAAAAATATGTGTAACTGCTCACTGTGTTTTGCCGCTTCTTGGAAATTCTCGATATTGCAGGAAACATCCCCTGGTTTCAGTATCTGATTCATATCACTAATAGAGTCAGCTTTTGTCGAAGATTCTGAAGGAATATAATCGCCTACGTTAACTGTTTTTTTTTTTTTACAGTAGGTCATTATCAATGTTCATGGACATTTCGGCATTTCTTCAGTTCTGATCCATTTTATTAATTCACTTATTGCGATAGTTCTTCATTTCTATCGGAAAAAAGTGTTTCAATTTCTTTTAATATAAAACCTGCTTTTCTGAAACATTGTCGTACGCATTCCGGTTATATGTTTTTACAGCTGAAGAAATCCGAATTCGAGAGCATCAGGAACATTAACTAATTTTAGGCTGTTCTCAACTGTATTCATAGAATAAAACTTCGAAAGAATATGGCTTAATAAAAGCTTTCTCTACCAGGCTTTACAATTGTGTATAACGCCTTGATCAAGGGACTGGCATACGGAAGTTGTCTTTGGGGAACACAGTTTTAACATTGTCCAATTTAAAATGTTTTGGATGAGAAGTTGCACTTTCCAAACACAAGATAACTTTTTTTGTTTTTTCATCGTATTATCAAAGGCAGGGTTCATACAGACTCCTTGGACTACTTAGAAACTTCTTAGAAATGAAAAAGTTTCCAAGGAGTACTTAGGACTCCTTAAATAAACAAAATACTCCTTAAAAACTCCTTAAATTATAGTGAAGTATAATTTAGCATTGAACAATGATTTAATTGAAGGTTACAAGAGTAGAAAAGGGAAAGTTATATATTACACGGTAAATAATACTACTTAAGCATGTATGGCTTGGAAGAGATTAACATTTAAAGGAAGTAAAATAAAAATATGTTTACAAAGATAAAGTTCAAGTGATTACTGACATGCAAAAAAAAAAAGTTACTTTATTTTTTTATATGTATGCTGCATGGTTTCTCCCTTCACGATTTACTTTTAAAATCTAGGTGCATATGATACATGATGAATATTTGGGATTTGACTGGTCTCTTTATATATAGCCATTGGACACTGCATAATTGCTGAGACACTGCATTTCACTGGCAATTTTGTATTCAAATTTATGAAACCAGTAAGCAATGCATTGTGAATACTTTGTAATTTTAGCACTACCTATTGGATTTGCATAGAATAAAATCTGTTTTCTCTCTAAAGAAGATAGTAAAAATTAGGGTGTGTTGTGTGTGTTACACACAGCACGGCGTACATAAACAAAATATATGGCAAGTCTTTTAAAATTTTTGTACTCCTTAGAATTTTTCTAGACTCCTTGGATTTTGTCTTCTGAAGTCTGTATGAACCCTGTCAAAGGAAGTTAACCATTTAATCACCAAAAAACTGGTTATCCACGCTTTTTTATTCGCTCTATAACACCTATTTTTTTCATTGGATGGTCTTTGAGAAACAGAGATTTTTGAATTATAAGAGGAATTTAAAATTCCCCTAATACATTGCAACATAATAAATAGTGATTCGCTCTAGATTAATCAGATTTAAAAAACATAAATTTCGGAAGGGTAGATTTAGCCTCCTAGGTTCCTTCCTTCCAGTCAACGTATTCAGTTCTGTTGGCAATGATTTATCAACAGTTTACGTTTGTATTTATACAAAAGATATAGCTAAGATTATTTTCAAAGAGTGAAAATACTCCTTGACTTTATTAGAAGGAGTAAATTTAGCTTTAAAGATTGCCAGTGCCGAAAAAAAATTCTGCTTTCATGAATGAAGGTGGAGAGGAGGAGAAACATAAATTGTTCTAAATTGTACTTCTTAACATATTCAGTCATAAAATGTGGATATCAAAGGGGTGCACAACTGTTGTGGTGTTTGGAGTTCTTTCTAAAACACAACTTACTTAATTTAAAAGGCTCATTTGTTACTCAATCTTCATTTGACAATTAACTGATTTAAAAAACAAGTATACCCTGATTAGCTCCACTGAAATCTGTTGCCATGGAAAAGGGAGCAAATTATATTAAACTAATCAAAATATCAAAACTTAAGAATCTGAATAAGTTAATACAACATGATAATTTTGTACTCATCATTTTAAGACAATATTAAATGTAGTAAGGGGCAACAGATTTCTAAATCAAGTAGTATACTGAATTGCATAAAGAACACCCAACTCCACTCCAACCCGATCAAGCTCAAATCTCCATACACATTAAATTAACAAAAGTGTAATCATCATATAATTTGGAAAAATGCAGACAACCTGAAATTCCTCCAATATGAGGACCAAAAGGAGAAAGAGTTAAATCCGTTAATAGAATAAGGATATGATGATGTACTAAAATTTTAGAACAACCATGGAGATTCTGAACAAGACCAGATCGGTTAACCAAGAATCGTATAGTGGTATAAAATAACTGAATACTTTTTTTTTTTTTTTTTTTTTTACTTTGTTAAAAAACAACCATATTGTTGTTTGTTTTGAATAATACTTCAAAGAAAGGATAATTAAAAATTAAATTAATCAATTATGAAATTAGACTTAATTTTACTCTAGCATCAATTATCAGTATATCTAATACTGAGATAGGAACAATAATTACATCTAATAACCTTACATAAACCTCAATTAATTTTCAAATAAACTATTACTATGAATTTAAAATTTAAGAAATTTAAAAATATTAATTTAGTAAGATCATAGCTTTCATAACCTTACTCACAATAATTGAGTGGTTAGGCCTCTCTTATAGGATTGCTGTAAATATGAAAACACTAATTAAAGATCATATAGAAAAAAAAAACATACCATATTTGAGAATAAAAAAAAAACAGTCTTTATTTGAATAATTAAAATTTATAAAAACAATGTAATTCTCAAAAAGAAATACTACTATAGTAACAAACAATATAAGTTGATCAATGTTGATTATTAAATATCTTTAAATCAAATATTAAGGTTCTCAAAACTAGCATAACATCATAACTAGAAGGATGATCAACTCTATAAAAATTAGGTATTAATTATTTTCAATAAAATATTGTGATTCTAAACTTTATCAAAACATTTCTTCCAAGCTTAATAACACAAATAAGCAACCTATTGAGTTTATGGAAAGAACACACTTAAAGTATACTCTTCGGATATATATATATACATATATATATAAAACATCAATAATAAAAAAACAAGTGAAATCAACTCAGGAAGTGGTATTACTTACAAATATATATATTAGGAATCTGATACTCCTGGTAGGCACATCTTAGAGGAGTCCCAATTTGATTTGTTTAACTCATCAACATAGTCTGTCAACCCGTGGCCAATTACGTCGACAATCCGACGAAGATTCACTAATCTTTTTTTTTTAAAAAAACACTCCAAAACGGTTCACTGTCTACAGTAATGAGTTTTTAATATGAGTATGATACTAATGGCAGGCACATCTTTGAGGATACCAATTCATGAAACACTATATATTCAGTCGAGTTTTACATCACTGCCTCATCTTTAATCTTAGCAGTATATTAAAAAAAAGGATTTGCGACTTGCTTCACAAACCTATTTGTCTGTTATGAAGATTGCTATTCTCCAACGATTTCGATAGAAAGGGTATAACCCGCCGACTGGGGTTTTAAAAACATCGCGCGTTCCTCGCAGGCGAAGCCCCACTCTTCTTTCGTTGCTGCACTGACCGTATTGAAATTAACAACCCATCAGAAATATCAACAACTCCATAGTTTAGAAGTCAAGACAGTAAGTAGAGGATCTCACTCCAAGTAATACGTTACTCGAGTAATCATTTACTAAAAATTGGTAGTCATAGCAATAAGTAATCTGCTTCATTCTAAGTACCGTCATAAAACACTGGTACTCGTACACAAGCCGTTCAAGATCCACAACCACCACACTCCGATCAAAAGCAACAAGTCCTTAAACATTCACTCTCCCACGCCACTTACAAAAAACTGGACGGATCCACTCTGTTCAGGGGGGTACGGGAATGGAAACAATAGGAATGGACTAACCCTGGTGGCGGCACTGTGTCGCTCATTCCCTGCCGGCCGCTACATGGGGGAAGACAACCATGCTTCACCCCCATGGCGTGTGCTGAAGGGGGTCCCATGAGCTTATGTTTACATGCGCGTCAGCCAGACGCTATGGACAAGGACATTTCTTTTACTGCAGGTTGTAACACATAATGCTTAATTGCGTCCATAGTCTATTCACCAGACAACGTAATACCTCTTGGGGTGTACTCGCTTTCTTTTAGCCAAAGATAGACACAGTGTCACCAATCCCTGATTCCAAGCATGGGAAAGTGCATGGCTGTCTCCAAATTTGCCACCTGTGTGGTCTTTAACTGACAAACATCCCTCCTTGCTATCTACTTTTCGTATTTGAAAAACAGGAAGCTAAGCTAGACTATAAAAGTTGACATTACTTTGTTTAAAAGAAAAAGAAAGAAGAAGAAAAAAAAAAAAACGTTTTTATTATTATCATTATTACAATTACTTTTAATTTATTTATTTATTTATTAAAAACATAAAAAGAGTGTTGTTAAATAAATGTTGAGAAAGTGATTTAAATAATTTAATGTAGATAAAAAGGAAACTTTAAAACTAACCGTAACACAACCTTTATAAGAGGAGGGGCAGTCACAAAATGTGGATATCAAAGGGGTGCACAACCTTTATAAGAGGAGGGGCAGTCACAAAAATGACTGGATTGTCGAGAGCCAACATCCATAGGGTGGACAAAAGTTTGTTTCGGGCAAGGAGGGGGGGGGGGGGGGGGGGGGATCGGCCTAAAAGTTCATAAAAATGGGGGAAGGGGTAATTTTAAAAGGAGGGTTAGCTCCCTATACTCAACCACCTCCTTAGTCGGCATGACCCAATTCAGTTGGAAAGGATGGAAAAAACTTGCATTTTTTTTTCCATGCGCGATTGACAATATTCATAGTTTTTTCCTAGTGATTGACGAAATTCACGATTATTACGCACACGTTCGGCGAAATTTGCGATTTATACGCACCCGATCAGCAGAATTTGCGATTTTTACGTGCTGATCGGCGAAATTCATGATTTTTACGCACCCGATCGGCGAAATTCATGATTTTTACGCATTTTTATGCGCCTGATTGGCAAAATTTGCACTTTTTACGCATCCGATCGGCAAAATTCGCGATTTTTACACAGACGATCGGCGAAATTTACATGCACCCAACGGCAAAATTCGCGATTTTTGCGCATATGATCGACGAAATTTACGATTTATACGCACCTGATCGGCAAAATCTGCGATTTATACACACCCTATTGGCGAAATTCATTATTTTTATGCACCCGATCGGTGGAATTTTTAATTTTTACGCGCCTAATATGCAAAATTTGCGATTTTTCGCACCCGATTGGCAAAATTCGCAAATTTTACGTGCCATTCGGCAAAATTCATGATTTTTACGCACCCGATCGGCAGAATTCGCGATTTTTATGTGCCTGATTGGCAAAATTTGCGCTTTTTACGCATCCGATCGGCAAAATTCGCGATTTTTACACAGACGATCGGCAAAATTTACACGCACCCAACGGCAAAATTCACGATTTTTGCGCATATGATCAACGAAATTTTCGATTTATACGCACCTGATCGGCAAAATCTGCGATTTATACACCCCCTATCGGCAAAATTCATTATTTTTACGCACCCGATCGGTGGAATTTTTTATTTTTACGCGCCTAATATGCAAAATTTGCGATTTTTCGCACCCGATTGGCAAAATTCGCAAATTTTACGTGCCATTCGGCAAAATTCATGATTTTTACGCACCCGATCGGCAGAATTCGCGATTTTTACGCGCCTGATTGGCAAAATTTGCGATTTTTACAATCCGATTGGAAAAATTTGCGATTTTTACACAAACGATCAGCGAAATTTACATGCACCCAACGGCAAAATTCGCGATTTTTACGCATATGATCGACAAAATTTACGATTTATACGCACCTGATCGGCAAAATCTGCTATTTATACACACCCTATCGGCGAAATTCATGATTTTTACGCACCTGATCGGTGGAATTTTTTATTTTTACGTGCCTAATCGGCAAAATTTTTGATTTTTACACGTCCGATCGGTAAAATTTGCGATTTTTACGCAGACGATCGGCGAAATTTACAATTTACACGCACCTGATCGGCAAAATTCGTGATTTATATGCACCCGATCGGCAAAATTCGCGATTTTTACGGGCCCGATCAGCAAAATTCGCGATTTTTATGCATACGATCGACGAAATTTACGATTTATATGCCCCTGATCGGCAAAATTCGCGATTTACATGCACCCTATCAGTAGAATTCGCGATTTTTAAAGGCCCGATCGGCAAAATTCATGATTTTTACAGAGGCGATCGGCAAAATTCACGATTTTTACGCGGGCGATCGGCAAAATTTACGATTTATACGCACCGGATCGACAAAATTCGTGATTTATATGTACTTGATCGGCAAAATTTGTGACTTTTACGCACCCGGTGGGTAAAATTTGGCAAAATTCGCGATTTGTACGCACCTGATCGCCGAAATTCGTGATTTTTTCGCGTTCGATCGGCGAAATTGATCCGCGGGCCACAGGTTGTGCACCCCTAACTTAGCTAATACATTATGCATATTATATTTCGATACATTCGCGCATGCGCAGTGAAACATTTCAACCTGCTCATTTTTCATCTAATTTTTATTATTTTTTAATTCTGATTGCAGAGTATTATGTTCAATGTTGTTTGTCATATTTTCTGAAAATATAATTTTTTTTTTATATTAAGAACTCTGCAAATTATAAACTAGGTGAAATTCGGGACAGTTTTTATAAAAATCTTAATTTCTCTATGAGTATACATGCTATCCTCATAAAAATGAACATAGTATATTACAATAAGCCACTTATTAATAATCTCGAGTTTGAACGCTTTTGCTACATTAGTTTTTACAGGGTTATCCAAAAGATATTCATTCTTTTTCAATCTGTTGACAGTCCCCTATGGCGTTTCAAGAAAAAATTTTCACGGAAATATATAACCTATACTGTACTGTTTACACACCTGTAGTTTAAGGTTAATTCCTCATGTATTTTTCTAGATACTTAACAAAACGTCTAAATTCGCAAGTGACCAGTCACCTTTGGCAATATAGTGTATATAATTAAAAAAGTAATTTCTAAATATTGTTAAAATAAATCTAATGCAAAACTATTGAACTCTGTACTTAACGCAGTTTTCCCTCTCTAAACAATATTGAAGTTATGCTGTGTTTCCTGTAGTAGTATATATCTGTTACGAAATTTCAAAAAATTCCAAAAATTTAAGCCATTCAGTTCTGAAAAATTTTAAAAATTGGTCATCAGTCCAAAAATTTAGACATTAAATTAAAAAAAAAAGCAGAAAAAAAAAAGGATGGAAAACCAACCTCTTAACATAAAACACCACTTAGTGTATTGTGGTGTTTTCGAACAGGATAGGGGGGGGGGGACAATCTTGAGGGGTTTGGGGTGAGTGGAGTATTTTGAAATAGCATAGTGCACAAAATAGGAAAATTCTGCATAATAAAATATTCTGTTCTTATACAGGCATGTGATTCTTCTGAGAATATTTCATTTTTGTGGGAGGCCGTGATTTTTTAAATTCTTTTTTGGAATTTCGCAAAATTAATTCATGAATCGGTTACAGAGAAAAGAGCAAATTTCTTCAAACAGTTGTGGAAAAATATTGTGTGTTTCGTCAACAATCTCAGAAACAACTAGAGATTTTCTTCAATCACTCGTTGAAAAAAATTGCAAATTTCAATATTCGATCGCAGAAACAAATCAAATTCATCCATCCGTCATGGAGATAAATCACAAATTTAGTCATTCGATCACGCAAAAGAAATTACTAACTTCGAAAAATGGCCTAGGAAAAAAATTGTGAATTTCTGAAAACGATTGGGGAAACAGATACTGGATTTTGTCAATTAGTCACAGAAAAATATTGCGAATTTCGTCAATCGATTGCAGAAGAAAAAAAATCGCTAATTTCGCCAAAAGATCATGGATTGTCATAGTTAAAAATCGTGAAATTCAATTGGACATAATGTAGTCATAATCAATCAGTACATATGAACATCATCAATAGGTAACGAAATTTGCAAATTTTTTGCTCTATAAGGTTAATTTTTCATTAATGATTTTGCACCAGTAAAAATTTTCCATAATGATTGTCTGCTTTTTCCTTCAAGCTATGATTTAAAATCCATACAACTCAGAAATCTACGAAGTCCTTGGTCTCAGAGTCCTGCATTGGTTGAGGCTTCTTTTTTTCGTTACGTGTCGAGTTGACTTTAATTGTTTTGAATTCAAGTATGGTTTCAATATTGCTAGACCCAATTTTTTAAAGAAATCCTGAATATTTTTCATTTAAAAATGCTACTGGGGAATCTTTTCTGGTTTAAAAAAAAATTATCAAAAAATCGCCTTAAAATAAAAAAAAAAAAAAGAACAAAAAAAAATGAAATTCACACAAAATTAAAAAAAATTGCAAAGAATAAAATATACTGTATTGGGTTAAAAGATTGAAACAGAGTTACTTTTATGAATGTCAAAAGATTGCCGTGAAACGAGAAAAAGCACTAACATTCTCATAAAAATATCACAGAGGAGAAAATTTACTATATACAGTGGAACTCCAGTTATACGTTTTCCCAGGGACCGGACAACTAAATGTATAACTCAGTAAAACGTATAACTCAATTAATGGTCTACCAGAATCTTTTTACTTTCTTCTATCTTTACAAGAAGAAAGTATTGGATTAATGAAAATTTCTTTCGACGGATTTACATGTTTTGAACACGATTTGACCAATTTTAGAAAATGTCTGTCTGAGTCTGTCTGTACATGATAAAAATTTTGTGGGCGCTCTATCTCTAAGATAGATAAGAACTAATGCACAAAATATAATAAAACTTTATATTCAGTTAGTCCCTGATATAAATGGGTGCTGATTAGTTTTTGGGGAAAATCGCCCGACAGGTTGCGCTGCTATACTGCCTTTTTTTGTGATTTCCGCAATAGCTCTATCCCAAGAACTAATGCACTTATTTTCATCAAACTTCAGGTTCAGTTAGACCTTGACATAAATAGACGCTGATTAAGTTTTGGTGTAGATATCCCAACAGGTGATGCTGCTATACCACTTTTTTCTCGATATTTACAATATCTATATCTCAAAAACTAATGCACGGAATTTCATCAAACTTCAGATTCTGTTAGACCTTGACATAAATAGATGCTGCTTACGTTTAGGTGTAAATTGCCCAACAGGTGGCGCTGCTATGCTACTTTTTTCATTATTATCACGATAACTATATCTCAAGAACTAATGCACGGATTTTCACCAAACTTCAGATTCAGTTAGACGTTGACATAAGTTGTTGTTGATTAGGTTTTGTTCTAAATCTCCCAACAGGTGGTGTGGTGCTGCTGTGCTGCATTTTGCAGGATTAACACGATTTTAACAATAGTCATATCTCATCAACTAATGCCTGAAATTTAATAAAACTTTAGATTCAGTTAGACTTTGATATAAATTTGTGCTGATTCTTTTTAGTGCATGCAGAATCTTTGTGAGATAGAAGAAAGTTTTGGGGTTGGCACATCCGACTAGTTTAAATATATCGTGAAAATTTAGTTTCGTTCAGGCGTTTGCTACCTTTTATATCGAAAACGGATGTTTTGTAAGTATTACTGCATCCATGACATATATCGTGGAAATGGAACAGAGTAAAACACAAAAGGTACATAAGAAGAGTACACATGAAGTTATTTTATCATAAAACCTTTATTAAATATATTTTTTTACACACATAGCGTACTTAAAATAAATGATTGGAATCACTTTGGCATGTAAATCATTTACCAAAAGTCATTTCAGTAGTTTACTGAATATTATAGAAAAACGTAATCACTAATCTTCGATTGTGTTTTTTCAGCAAAGTAACACCTCCTTTCCTCCCTCTCCTATGCTCTGTTTCGCACGTAGCTAGTTTTGTTCCCAGAAACCCTACAGCAGTAGTTAGCAGGGATGAAAGGCCCGGCATAGAGAAGGTTCTGAAAATATCACCTTCGGCAGAACGTATAAATGTGACAATATTTCGCACGGGGACTCAAAAACGTAATGTATAATTGAGGGAAATGTATAACTCAAAAACGTATAACTCGGCTAATTTTTAATGGCAAATGGCCGGGACCGCTGAGTTGAAACGTACAACTCAGGTAATGTATAACTGGAGTTCCACTGTATTGATCTGAGAGATTGAAACCAGATTCCTTTCATGAATCAAAAACTCTCTGCAAAACACAAAAACACTCTAAAAAGGGCATAGAAAATAAAAAATTAATTGTAGGAATCCCCTGAATAAATTTTATTTAAAAGAGAACAAAATTTTTTATATTAGGCTAAAAGATTAAAACCAGATTAATTTTACTAATACGGAATATTTGCCCGACAATGCAAAAAAGGCATAAAAAAGTCTAATCGAAAGATCCAAAAACCTACTTTGAGTTATATAATTTCAGACATACAGCTGCTTTTCTGTTAAATCTTGTAGCTCTGTGCACAGTATTCTCTTCACACAACAGCATACACACAGACAAACATCTATGTTTATTATTATAGAAATAGTTTTTAGTCTGAAACAATATACTGAACCAACTTTTGGAAAATCTGGTTAACCCAAAAGTCAACCAGCAGGAATAAACTCAGCCTAAAACCGACCCGGCCCGAAAGCATTTACGCTCGTATTCACGAATAACTTCGACCCCGAGTTAAGCCGAAACCCTGGGTCGAAAGCTAAAATGGTATTCATTGTCTACCTGACTGGACCGGTTTGAAGCCGAAATCTAACGCTGGGTTCAGTAACTGGACCTGGCTTTACAGAGGGTTGAGGTTCAAGTTTTTCAACCGAGCATGCGTAGTTAACAAAAAACAAGCCGAGAGAGCAAGTCGTGTCACATTTTACAATAATGGCGGCATATGTACTGAATCAAGTGTCTGTGTATAAAATATAATAGAAGTTTAATACTGTTATAAAGCAGGATAACAATATGCAAAGGTATGTGATCTCATATATATGTATTAGCTTCAATTTTTTTTTATCTGGTTTGTTTATATTTATATATAAATCCTCTATATTTTATGTTCAATTGTTTGTTTACATAAAAACGCATGGTCACGAAGAATTTTATTTGCCATAAAAATAGTCAACATTACATTAATGGCAGATAAATTGCTATTAAAATAAAAACTGTTGCATTTAAGGTTATTTGTTTTTGCAATTTTGATCTTAAAAAGAATTTATGAATGTATTTTAATAGTAGCGAAATAAATGTCATACTTACGTAAGTTCTAATTAAAATTTGAGACATCAGACTAATTTGCATTTTTCTTTAAGTAAAAAGTACTTAGATTATGTTCAAGTATCCATCGACTCAATGTAGGTTTTCGATTTTGGTACTCGTAGAATATGGGTAAAAGTTAAATTTTGGGTCTTGTGTGAAAGATATTATTTATGTACGATCTGTTATATAAATATAAGATTAGCTCAATAAATTAGATATTGTGGTTTAAAATTAAACAATATATAATCTGAGTTGTATTTATTTATTGAAGATTTTTAGTAGGTTTATTCCTTTTTTTAAATCACGAATATCTTTATATTAATTAAACAACTCTATCATTGATTAACACTATACTATTGTTATTTCTGTTTTTGAGCTTTACGTTATATTTCCCAATTTTTGAGAAATTTGAAATATTTATTTAAGTACATTTAAGTTTCAGCTGTGTTTCAATTTCAAAATTATATATAATTTAAAATATTGCAATAGAAGTAAATGGCTGAAATACATTGATAAAAAATTGTTCATTTTAAAATAACACCAGGCAAAAAATCCAGAAACACTTTTGTTTTAAAATAATGCTTCTCTTCAAATAAACATTTTGTCACTTCCAATTTTGTCTATCATGACAGAATTGATATGACCTCCGATGATTATATAGTATATAAAAAGTTATAACAGCTGTACATAATAAACTTTCAAAATCAAACTTACCCCCTCCCCCTTTCCCCATCAAGTTTTCACTTATACACATACTAGGGGTCAATCCAGACAAAATTTGGGGCCTATTTAGGGCCCCTTCATAAAAATCCATGTAATAAAACAGGGCCCTTCATAAAATTCCTTTTAATAAAACAGGCCCTTCACAAAACTCCTTTTAATAAAACATGCCCCTTCGCAAAATTCAATTCCACAAAAACATACTCTTCATTAATTATTTTTATTGTGTTAGCTTTTAAAATGTGTAATCTACTAACAAAACAAATTCATCAAAAAGTAAAACTTTAGCAAGAGGACTTAAAGAAGTTATTTTTAATAAATGCTTGGTTGAATTTCAATAACTGAATTTCCTCTTTTGTTACAAAATGTTTTTTTCGCAAAAATATAATACATTTCACAAAAATAACTTATTTTACTTTTTACAAAAATGCCCCCCCCCCCCCCCCCCCCCCCAAATAAAAAAAAAAGAACTTTAATTTTTTAGATTGTTTGCTGTAGCTGGTAAATCAAAAATACTAATTAGTTTGATATCTGAAATTTCATTTATGTAAACTGGAGTCATGTCACTACTGTTAAAATACATTCGTTATTCCTATTTTTTTTAAATGAAAATTTGAAAAAAATAACCTTAAATGCAAAATATGTTATTTTAGTAATGTTTTATCAGTCCTTTAGGTAATGTTGACAATTTTTTAAGGCAAATAAACTCTACTCTTCATGATCTTGAATGTTTATGTAAGCAAATAATTAAACATATATGAGTTGTATGTATAAATATAAACAAACCAGCTAAAAAGTTTGCAGATTTTGCGCAATCATTTGTGGATAGTTATATTTTTATTTTTATTTTAATTTTAATTTTTATATTCATTTGAATATCGTTCTATTGCAGCCATCAATTAGATTTCATCTAATTACAGCCCAAATTTTGGCATATCTTATATTTTCATAATTATTAAATACATTATTTTAATGCTGCCTATGCGCATATTTTGATGTATTTCTTGTATTTCATTACCATCATTTTAAGTTGCTGCATTCTTAACTTTTTGTATTTTTGCTATTGAAATAACATGTTGATTTGGCCGTTTGCATTGATTATGTTTGGGTCAGAAGAGTTTGGTCATTTTGCATATTGAACTATCTGGTTTGTATATTCTGTAAGGGCTTCTATTGTTAAAATTTTAAATATGTACTAAGGTATTTTATACTAGTTATGGTGGGACATTTTTTCTTCTATGTAAATATTGTACATAAATTATAATTTTTGTAATCCAGGTTTTGTATTTTTATTATTATTATTATAATTTTTATTTTATTATTTAAATTTACGATTGTTGGTAATTAACATAGAATTTTATTTTTTGAATTTTTAATTATTGGTATTAATTATCCTAGAAGTAAAATGATAAATTTGTAATGAATATTCGTACTATTTAACCTAGAAATCAACTAATAAATTTGTTGCATTATGTATTACATAATCATATTTTTATACAATTTTATATTATGTATATTTAAACATTGTCAAATTTTATTTATGATATAAAAATCTCAATATGGTCAGTAATAATAAAAAAGATTTAGCGACTGGCAATTTAGGCGATAATAATTATATTAGGTCTAATGCTCGGTACTTGGAAATTGACAGGGATTTCTTTGGATCGTCAAACAGTTACCTGTCTTATTGTCCCAAAGTGAAACTCAAATTCAAAAAATGTTCGTCACCACGTTGCTTAACATGCCCACATGCAGATCCATTACAAATTGTAAATAGTTCTAACGCTAAAATTAATGTATTTTTCTGTAAAGCTTACAACATTATTTATTCGATAAACTGCAATATTTGTAAGATGGAATATCATGTAATCCATTGCACTACAGAATCAATCAACATAGACAGGATATTATTAAAAATAATTCTATAAATGTTGAGCACATGCACTTTAGACAACATGACTTTAAAGATATTACAATAAAAATCTTAAGTATGCACAAAAATTTCACTGATAGACTACTTTATGAATCAATTTTTATCAAATCTCGTAACTCATTATATCCTTATGGTCTTAATTCTAAATTATTTAATCGTACAAACCTTGTTTATACTAATACTACTAAACATGAACATTACAGTAGCACTTATGCTATATTAAATCATACAGCAAATACAAAAACTACACGTACAAAAAGGGGTAAAAATTGTAATAGTTCACAGTATATCTCTAGTAATGATATTGAACGGCAATTATCTAATTTGGAATATGAATTCAATAATTCTTACAAATGGCTTGATATTAGGAAAAATATTTTTCGATCAAAAAGAAAAATCTTAACAAGTATTATAAATTTTTTTTATCATTAAATCTATCGCCACATTTTAGTGATGTTTATTTTGATCTTTTATTATTTAGAATTAATCAACTTAATGTAAAAATTTCAAAAAACACTTACAAAAAAACTAACAACACTCTACTTATAATTACTTTTTCCAATATTGTACTTAATAAAATAAATATACACAATGTAATTAATAACATTGAGAACAAATTCCCCATAAAAAATTTTACAATACATAAATCATACAAATACAACGTTACATTAGGACGTAGGATTTTCAATTACAATAAATTTGCAAAATTTCTAACATCAAATGATAAACCTCCTTGCTTATGTAATAATCCTAATTATAGCAATTATGTAGATAAGGTACATGGTCACATTATTACAGGGGATATTAATATTGTAGAGAATGATTACTTGCGTAATCTTATGACTAATGGGACTAAATTTCGATTACCTTCATGTTATACAATTTTTTCTATTTTAAAACAATTTAATCTGCATCTTGACCTTTTTATTTATAAAATATCAATAGATTATAATAAACCTCTTGAATTTTTTAATGAATGGAAATTAAATGTTTTAAGTAATTTAAATGCTGAACTTCATAGGAATTTGGACATATATAATTTTAATTTTAAACAACTAAATAGTGAAATAACGAATTTACAAAACAAATTTATTATTACATATGTTGATAAATCACCAAACAATTATGCTTTCATCTGCAAATATTATTATTCGCAGTTAATAACTAAAGCTATAAATACAAATTTAAATTTTAAAATAACTAATCTAGATAAAATCATTAATAATCGACATATATTTCAATTTTATAAATTACTAAAAATTAAAAACTATAACTTTAATTATCCATACATAGTTGTTATACCTAAATTCCACAAAGCTCCTTTAAAATTTAGAACTGTAACAATCGGTTGTAATACTTATAACAATAATGCAAGCAAATTTTTATTAAGTATTCTCACTAAATTGTTTGAACTTACAAAACAAAAAGATAATTTGTATAGCATAAAAAATAGTTTTCAACTTGTCAATAATATTAAAAATTTAAATAACATAAAATACATGAAGACGTTTGATTTTAATGACTTATTTAATAACATTGATATTAACGATATGTTCAAGATAGTAAATTTATTATATAAGGAATACAAGGATTCTATTAAATTAAAAAATAAAATTTCGTTAAATTACTTTAAAACATTAACTAAATTTATTCTCCATTATAATTATATTGTTTTTAATGATACTATATATATACAAAGCTGTGGACTCCCTCAAGGTGGCATTGTTTCTTCAATTCTTGCAGAATTGTATTTATATTATTATGAACGTAACTCTAATATTGCTAATTGTAAAATATACCGTTATATAGATGACATTATTGTCTTCTATTTTAATAGTAATTCAAATTATTTATTACCTATAAAATATCATAAAAATTTAACTTATAGTTTCAATGTTATGGCAAATAATGAAATTAATTTTCTTGATCTAAAGATAATTCTTAAAGATAATAAACTTTTGTTTGACATTTATGACAAGCGAAATGATTTTACTTTTAAGGTTAACTTATTTACTAACTATTTGTCATGTATACATAAATCAGTATTTGTAAATATTTTACTAAATTTCGCACATAGAATTAATAATCTTTGTTCAAATAACTTTAAAAATCAAAATTTAAAACATATCCTTCAAATTGCACAAGTTTATGGATATCCTTACTATTTAGTTAAATCAATTTTACACATATAAATATAGATTTAATTTGGGTTAAATGTCTGTATTTTTTTTTTTTTTTTTGTTAAAATCTCCTTGATAAAAATGATAATCAACTTTTGATTGTTGATATATTTGGCTAAACTATGAATCCTATTGTGTGCGTTGCTGCATAGGATTATCCTAGTTTAATGTCATTCATATTTTAAAATTTAACGTTAATTTTCAACTTTTGACTGTTGATATATTTCGCTAAATTATAACTCATATTAAGAGCATGTGCTGCATAGGATCATCTTAGTTAAAAGTCATTCATAAATTAAAATTTACATGTGGGCGAATTCTATAATTGTTGTTATGATTATATGGAGTTAATATTATTGGGGTTGTAACAAAAGTTAAAATTATCAAGGATGTTACAATGGGTTAATCAATACAATATAATATTAATATGTTAAACATATTTAATTTTAGTAAATATTAAATATTTATTAAATATAGTACACTAATAAACATATCTCTTAGTTTTATATTATTTATTTTATTTTATTATTAGATCATTTAATTTAATTAATATTTATGTTTTTTATATTTTTTTTTCATGGTAGATATTATTTAAATAGCTGGATTTAAATTATAATAAGTGCATTACCATATTGAATAATCTATGTTATTTCTAAGTATAATACTAATTTAAAAAATGAAAGCATCATATGGATTCTACATTAATGTTTGGGTTAAATTAAGATATATTTTAAATGGGTTAGTTAAAATAGAAATTATATTATACTAGTAACTCTTATTCTCTCTATATATCATTAATATTAACTAGTAAAATTAATATATTTACACTACATTACAGCTGCATATAAGTAATTATACATACAATATTAAAGTTTTAGTAGAATATCTGTACACCAGATGTCAGCAGCAAATGTAAATTAATAATGTATTTGATAGTATGCTAAAATAGTCTAATATTTTTACAATAGATGGCAGTAGTATAGCTTATTTAAAATATTAAAACTTGGAAATTTAGTATGGAGGTAATAATATCTATGAAATACTTACAAATTATCAAGTAATATTATATATTTTAATTTATTAAATTAAAATTAAAATAAAATAATTAATGTTTTTATTTATATGTATATCATAATTTTTTTTTCTACATTTTTTAAAATGTTGTAATCTATTTAGTTAAATAAAAATAACTGTAACTGTAGGTTACAATTTATGATCTGAAGGATTCTCTATTTAACTGTGAATTTAACCTCTTCTTTTGGATACAACTTTGTACATGTGCTCACAATATACTAACTATCTTGGGATATTATTAAAATAAGTAATATATATATTTTTTAATTTTTTTTTAATTCTTTTTCACACTCCTTTTCAAATTGTATGTATAATTTATAATATTCCATTGTAAAGGTCTTGTTATTCAATATTGTTTCAGCGATTGTTCGGGCAAGATATGGCACTATATTTAGCAAAAGCTGGTGTCATATACAGAAAACAATCCTTCTTTGCTTATAAATGTGATTTTCTTGCCCTTGAAAAAGTAAATTACTTTATAAGCTTTTATTTGTGTATATACTCGTGTGGTTTATATTTCATTCCTTATTTTCTATTTATTTAATTTTTTTTTTCTTCTTCTTAATTTGAATTAATAATGTTACTTTTATTAGGACTACAATTTTAATTTGTAAATTGACAGGGCTCTTTGGTATCTGGATTTCAGTGTATGTGGTCAGTTTCTTATGTTTCAATGGTTAATTTTACTTAAAGTTTTATATATATATATATATATATATATATATATATGAGATTACATACATTCTATTTTTAATACTTTAAACTTTCTTTTTATTTCTATATCTTACACAGAATCTTGAGTCACGTTTTAATTTACTTTAATTAAATTATGACACTGACAAAAGAAAGAAAGAAAGAAAGATAGATAGACGGAGAGATGCATGGGTAGGGTGGGGCAAATGGGGCACTTATTCTTCTCCACTAAGTCACATTCAAGAAAGTTATATTCCTTAAAATTCGGTACTGTAAAATTAGCTGAAATTATCGTTAATAAATTAGATTGTTTTATCAGATTACCAACTATCATTCTCCCTATCTTGTCTAGAAATCTATCGCCATTCATTCATAAAAAATATTTAAAAATCTCGCTTTTTTTTCCTCTCTCACTCATAAATAAAATTGTAATTGAATCTATGAAGTGACATGTAAATGAGTGAAAAAAATAAAATAAAAAAACTAGAAAGAATATAGAAAATGAAGTATAATTTTCTATATAAATACATCTTTTTCAATGATGCACTGGATCTAAAAATAGGTGTCTGTAGGCATGTAAAAATATTTTGTAATTACTTAGGCTAATTTATTAAAAAATATCCAAAGGCAGTCAAGTGAAGAATACCTTTGAGCTTGTAAATCTGATACTGGAAAAATTCTTATACAAAAGAGCTTGGGGGGGGGGGGGGGGGTCCTAAAAGCTACTCAAAAAAAAAAAAAAAAATCTTTTACAGTTTTATGTCCAGGTAGTATACATAATTCATTTACCATTATTTAGAAAAGACTTTACTCGATTCTGTGTTGAATGAAAATTTATATAGTAGCCTTAAAAGGTTTAAAATATTAGTGTTCATTAAAATAACATCTAATAAAATAGCAATATATCCATGGTAGACAGTTTAAACTAAAAACAAGTTTGGAGTTTATTATTTAGCCACTAGTTAAAATAAAATGTTTGTTAACGGATCGGAAGCGATAACTGAATGCGCCGTTGGAGCTCCTGAAAAACTCGGTGCCTGGTGCCAGGGCACTGCTAGAACCACAAACACCACCTTTTAAGCAGCTCTGTTGATATTATTTCCACTCTTTTGTTGCTGTTGTTTTTTTCAATGTGTATATTAATTACTGTCTAATTCAATTAGAATTAATCATCTTAATTAGATTGCTGAAAATAAAAACAATCAAAGCAATACATCTGGATATCATTTAATATATAAATTGATCCGACAAAATAAAAATAGTACAAGAGGCTACTTTCTGGAATTTTTCTTTTTCTCCATTTTAATATTTTCTTAATTAGAAATTGCTTAATTAAATACTAATTATAGATATTAATAATAGAAATCAACATAATTGCTGTTGAAATAAAATTTTCGTTTTGATCAAATCAAGTTTTCATTTAGCTACTAACCTAAATTTTATTTGAAAAATAAACTTGTAAAATTTACTGTAGCAATTAACACATTTCTTATCCCTTTCCTAACTTACATATATGTTTAAAAGTAATAATAATAATACATAAAATTTGAATAAATTGTTTAAAAAAACATTAAACTTTGTAAGAAATTAAAATAAGTTGATCTCCATATTTAGTAATTACAAGTTTTTATTTTGTGCATATATTTTGTAAAAAATAAAATAAGTACTACATTTAATTTCCTTTTTTTTTTTTCTTTTTTTTCTCCCGGCACTTTTCTTCCATAATATAAACAAACAATGCTTTAACGCGAAACCGAAAAGGTCATATGATTTTTTTAACCAATTAGCACACTTTATTCAACCGGGGTCGAGGAACTCTGAGTTGGGTAACTTTTCGTCCGAAGTAGACGGTGAATACGAGTTTTCAACTCTCGGTTGAAAACCTCAACCTGGGGTTACTGGACCGTCGGTTCAACTCTCGGTCGAAGTTATTCGTGAATACGAGCGTTAGAGTTAACTCGACCTGCAACAAAAACAAATAGTCCCGACCCGAACATGGAATTGGTTCACCTTACCCAACCTTATACAAGAATCTAATTTAGACATTTTTTCTGAGAATGGATGGCAATCACGCCCCTCCCTGAACTTTTGATGTGAAGTTCAGAAAATATTTTTTGACTCAGAATCACCCCTGTTAGTAGTAGTTTGTAATTTAAAATTTAATCCTTAAAAAATAATTGTATTACTTTAAAATTTTTTATTCTTGATGAGCATATCAGTAACATTTTTAATTAATTTAAAATCATAAGAAGGATAGGATCATAGGAATCATAAGAATCATAAAATCCTTTCGTTCTACTAAAAGAAAAACATTATCAGCTGTCTCTGGAATTAACCTTATTAACTTTGAGATGAATAGGTTTTAGCATTTTGTGAAAAGCTAAAAAATTTCAGGATACCCAAGATTTCAATTAAAAAAACTCTTTCTAATTTTCCATTTGTTTATTAAAAATGTTAATAAATAAAAGAATAATAATAACAAGATAGAAACAGACTAAACACAACAGCTTCATGTATATTTTTTAAGTTTATGAAAATTCATGGACTTGGTCTGGCTCTGCTAGTCAAAGTGAAAACAGGACCTGTCTATTACAAAAATCTGAGAGTACTCGTGAAGACAGATTTTTTTCTGTTCCCTAGAGATTCTGTTTTTACTGTTTTAATATAATGTGTGTGTGTGTGTGAGTGCGAGAAAGAAAGATATATTTTTTTTTTAGTAACTACAGGTTTGTGTTTCACTTGAAATTTTATGTCAGGCTGACTCGAATCATAAAACTGAGAGTCAGTTGAAAAAATAATCATGAGGCATTAAAAAAAAATGCCTAAACCTGCTTATTTATTATAGAACATTGCACACATATTAATAGGTGCTGTAATTGGATACTTTTATCAGATGCTAACATAAAAAAAAAAAAATATTATAAATAAGAATGTATTCATAAAAACACATAAAATGGTGCACAAAACAAGAACCCTTATATGCACTTATATAAATAAATATTATGGTAAAAACATAAAATCTATGTTTTGAACTGCTTCTGCAGTCGTCCTCAAAATAAAATATGATGTCGAAGTGATCCGAAAGTCCAGAAACGAAAGCTTCTTGCATTAGAGAGGGACTTTCTGGACTTTTAGATCACTTCAACATCATATTTTATCCTGAAGACGACTGCAGAGGCAGATCGAAACGTAGATTTTATGTTTTTACCATAATATTTATTTATACAAGTGCATATAAAGGTTCTTGTTTTGTGTACCATTTAGCAATTTTTTGAATATATTCTTATTTATAATATTTCATGCGTCAATTGTCTAACATGCGTTAATAAATAAATTTATTATGATGGCTTCATAAAATACTATTCTTGTCTTTTTTCATTCCCTGAGAATCCTTAAGAGTTTTTTTAGAAACATAATGCTGGTTGTGGTTGCATTTTCGTCTCACATACTCAAAAGCATTGATATTGAAAATTTTTTCAATAGGTGATAGAAGGGTAGGTTAATTTTAGAAAATATGAAAATTGAAACAGTCAGTCCTTTATAAATACAGGTTGCAATTGGGTTTTTGTAAGATTTTATGTCCTATAATTACCATTGTTGTTGACTCGCTGTGGTAGCAAGTCATGTTTTGCAAGTAATCTGATTTATGCGTCAAATGCGAGTAAATGCAAACCCTGAACTATATGAATGCATCATTTAAATTAATCTTGATGATTTTAGTAATTTATATTATAATGCTGAAAAATTATAACTCTTATGTTTTGTGCAATTTGAAGTTTATTATAGAAAAATATTTTCAACCACCAGAAGTCCAGACTTTCCTGACAAGGCCCTGTTTTTATGAAATACTTTGATTCTTATCTTAATGTATATATATATATATATATATATATATATATAATGCATTATTGTGTTATATTGAGGTTCTTGTTTTAATGAACTAGATATACACAGATTTATAAATATAGTGTAACCCCTATTTAATGCTATTTGATTTAACAATTGCCTCAATTTAACAATAAATTTAAAAGTTTTGGATTAATTTATTTCTGTGTTATATAAACCATGTTTTAAGGATACTTTTCTTCAATTACACAATTTTAAGGAATTTCAAATATTTTAAGTAAATTTTTAGTAAGCATAAATGTCAATTTTTTCCTTATTGTTTATTTATGGCACAAATTAAAAATCAGATAAGCTATTTCGAGAATTATAATACGTTCATTTGGTATTTGATATGGATGAATATGTACATATATGTAATGCTTTTGAAAGAAATGAAAAAGTCATGTCACATGAGTTTAAGGAAAAAAGTAAAGCAATTGTCAATAAAGGATTTTCTTTCAAAGTAAAAGTTATTTGTTTAATTACACTAAAAGGAATTCCTAATTAAATACTACTGATAATTAAAATTATCAAAATTTAATAACAAACTTTTATGCAGTTTTGGTTACTCTAATGCGTTCCTTGATTTAAAGAAAACCCCAAAATAACGATTATTTTTAAAAGGCCCCTTTGCAATTGTTAAATCGAGGTTTGGCTGTATAGTAAATTTATGTAAACAGATTTACATAATTTATCAGATATATAAGGTTTAATAATATATAATGTTTATTTGCTGTTTCTTTTAAAATGTGGTCAATGAATTTGAAGTAGTTTTAAGTGCCTAAAAAATTACAATTGTTTTTCAGACTTGTAAGATTGTTTAATAATGTAGAGTTTAATCTAGGAAAAAGAGATTTGTAGCTTTTTGGCTAATTGCAGCCAATAACTGTTAGCCAAATAAAAATAGGTTTAGCCAAGAAAAAAAAAAATTATTTATACAAAATTTCTATATAAGTGAGTGAGTATTATTTTTAATTATGCAATATACAAACAGTACAACACTATGTAAGATTGACCCTTCGAGATTTGGCCATATCACACATCAAATGCTTTTTTAAATAGAAATTCTTTTTAAACTTTCCCTTCCAAATTAATCACCATTAAGTTACTCGCATTTTTGATTGTCAGTCTATTTCTCAAGTCAGCTTTTGTTATATTCACAAGACTCAATCCCCTTTCACAATCTGCTGTAGACAACAGAATTGTTGCTACAAGTTCATACAAAGAAGTCACATTGGGAAACGTGTCAGTAATGCCATGTTTATGGAAAAAAGAATATAATCAGCTAGTTTCATTTCTTTACCCCTTGTAGCCAGAACCTGCCTGAACAACTTCCATTCATGAACTGTTTTGGTTTCATTTCCTAAATTGGGATCATCAACAAACTCTTTTAATTTCTTGTTTAACGCAAATGACGTCACACTATTTGTAAGATGCTTGCACAGAGAGGACAAGACAAATGTTGAAGTGAGTTGCCGGGACAGAGGTGGTTTGAGATTATTTTTATGCAGCATCAGCAGGTTCACGAAATTCAGGAACAACAGAATGGAAATGATATGGTTTTTTTTGCTGTTGCTATTTGTCTAATCCACTAAATGCTTTGGGGGCAAAAGGTGCTTTCAGTTAGCAATTTGGCTAGCTCTAGATTAAACCCTAATAATGTAAATAAATAGGATATTTAACACAATAAATAAACATGGATGTAAAATGAATGTTTAATAAATCAATATTTATAGCAATATGCAGCTGTTGTTAGAAGATTTAAAAATATTTATAACAGCTTCACATTCTGCATTGGTTTTTCTGGTTATATCTGTCCCAATAAGATTTATCCTGGAAAACAATCTTTCTGCTGTAACTGTGGATGAAGGGATTATTTTATGATCATTATGAGTAACTTAAAAAAAAAGGGAAAAATAATGCAATTGATAAATCTCTTTAAATCAAATTCGAAATATCAGTTGGAGTAACTTTCCTGTCAAAGCACTTCTTTGTCATTTCCTTTTTATTTCATCTAAGAACAGACTTTCAAATACTAGCCTTATCTTTTTCAAATGTCACTTTTGTAATTGACATCTTTTCTGAAAACTTTTTCGTTTTGTTGCAATTTCTGCAGTATCAATAACAGGTAGTGGGAGAATTTGATAGCACCTTGAATTTCACTTGTCATTCTTTATTTGTAAAATGACAGTAAAACAGACAAACAAATTTGGTCCTGCACCTCTTATATTCTATATCTAAAGCATTGAATGCATCAAAAGCACGCAGAATTCTATTACTAATTGCAGTTCCAATCTCTTTTAGAGAGGGAGGGTGGGTGACTGCTCTGGATACTAAAAACTAATGGGCAGGAAATATACAAAATACTGTAATGTTTGAAAAATATTTTAGACCAAGGCAATCAGATACTATACCCATTCATGCTTTTTCCTGAGGTCAGCTTTCAATCTTTCGACAAAATTCTCAGTAAAATGGTGTGGTAATGCACTGTTTCATTCATCAAAATGTAAATTCTAGTACATATTTAATTTCTGTCTTGGTCTGGTTGTATTATTTTGTTAATTAATCAGACTTGTTAAATTTAAATTGTATTCAGATATAAGTATTCTTAAGTAATATTTATATTTTTTTAAACAGCCTCATTCAAGTAAAGATGTATTTCCGTATATAGATGCGTCATTGTATTCTCTGCAAAAAGTATTTTTTGATGACATTCTCTTTCATATCATGGTGGAAGGAAAACATTTGTGTGAAGCATCTAATTTCCCAGAAGCTATCTTGTGTCTTATGGCGTCTTTTTTTATCTTTAACATTAACTATCCTGAGAGCTGCCAATGTACACTTACTGTTATTGAAAAAGTATTTTTAAAAGCTAATGATACAATGATAATGGACGATAAAACTCAACAGTGGATAAAATTGCTTACTATGAGGGAAATGAAGTCAAGAAATATGGGGCATGAAAGCAAGAGGAATCATGCCACATTAGATACCTATTTGAGGTCATAATAATTCAGTCTGCCATTTAACGAATCTCACGTAAAAATATGTTTGTGATATTCTGTTTATTTTTTTTTTCCTTTTAAAATTATAGGAATAAAATTTCTAAGGCTAATGTTTGCTGTTTTATCTAAAATGCCACTTAATAAAGATAACTGATGATGATGTGTGACTTTTGTTTGTGATTTTGGTGTTAATTCTAAGCTGCATTAAAACACACATTGTTAAATTTTAGCCTTCAAAGCACTGGCTATATCTATGACTGTTTATCAAAAGATATATTCTTTTTAAAATATTGCATGAAAAGCTGTTTTTGTAAATCGTGAAACTTTACAAACAAGTAAAATTAACAGAAAGTTTTAAAGTAAAATTTATTTTTCATTTTTACTTATCCCCCCCCCCCTCTCCCCTCCCTCTTTAACTTTCTCTTATTGTTCATTTATTTTTTTCACCACCTACCTCTAATCTCTCTACCACCACTTTAAAGGCAAATCATGTTTTTTTTTTTTTTTTTTTTTTTTTTTTTCCTGTTTTAACAAATATTTAAATAGTTAGGGTTTTCCTTTGAAAAAATTGTGAATTGTATGTGCAATTGCAATGATGTTATACTATTTTCTTTATATTATACCTACTGTTAATATTTTTAATGTTATTATTATTATTACTTTTTAATATAAAATCAAAATTTGCAAACTTTTGAATACAAAGTTTGTCATTTAAATTATCAGAAACAGTGTAGCCATGCAAGTTGTTCTTCTTTCTATATATATATTTTTTTTTCACTCTCCAAAGCTTGTTTTAAAATTTATTAAAGGAGGATTTTTAGTTTTATTTAGAATAACATTGTACATATTATCTAGATGATTTTCTGTTCAATATAGTATCATATGAATACTATATATATGTAATAAAACTTTTATATATAATAAGTATTAAATCACATAAAAACTGACAATATATGAGCCAATAATTATTATAATACAATGCAAAAACATATATCCAAAAATGTTATATATATATAATGGTTAAATTTTACTTAAAGTTTTATATATATATATATATATATATGTATATATATTTGAGTTCTTAAAAAACTAATAATTTCATATCTGTATCATTATTAGTTTTATTTTGTTGTAACTAAGTCATTTTATTTTATATCAATTGTTTTCCTTTTGTCCTTTATATCAGCATTTAACTATTTCATCCTGCATGAAAATGCTGTTTCATTTTTATTTAAGTATATTTTTTTACAAATGCATTTTATTAATTTTTTTACTCTATGTAAGATGTGGTGTCTTTTATAAAGTGACATCATTATTAATCTTATTGTACTGTATGTAGTAAATTTCAAGTTATATATATGGTCAGAAATAATTTCTTTTCCACCTTTTTATGAAAAGCAATTTTGTCTTGTGGGGGGAGAAAAAAAAAAGTAATGAGTAGAACAAGAAAAATTAGAAAAAGAAAAAGTTAAAATTAATTTGAATTTTGCTAGTTTTTCTTTAATTTATAATCTGCTGGCCAGTAATATTTTTCTCAACCTGTTTTTCTTGTTTTGTTATATTTCTCTGATAGAAAAAATAAATAAATAAAAATAAAATTATTGCAATATATAATAAAGATTTTCAGATTTTCTTAATATATATATTTTTTTAATTTAAAAATTAACTGTTCCTCCTTTAATTTTTGGTTGATCAATTTTTTTCTATACAAAATTCTAATTTTTCATGATATTTATATTTCTCGTTTGTGCAAAGTTACTTTATTTTGAGCTAAACATTCCACATTTCTAGAATTTTATATTCAAAAAGTTAAAGTTTATGTATGTCTATGTAGGACATAATTGATTGCAATTTATGTATTTTTAATTACTAAAATAGCTTTGGATATACAGTAGAACTCGGTTAATACGAGAAACAAAGTGATTAAAAAAGTCAGATTGTTAACTATTACTCGTAATATCCGAGAAAATAATAAAAATCTTAAAACACACACACACATAATTAAATTAATTACTACTATTAGTTGCTCTAATTATCTGAATGCTAAAATTTACTTAATATCATAAAGTTAACATAAAATATCCAGTCTTGCCTCTGTAAATGTTACCTTTTTTATATAAAAGTCTTTTCCTCAGACAAAATCAGGGTACTGAAGTCAAAGCCTCTAAAGTACTTGTAATTCCAAAGGACGTGAACAACACACATTAATATAATTGATCACTTCCTTCTTTCCAGAAAAACTCAGCTAACATCGCAATAGTCTATGAAATTTTTGAGCGATTGATTTCACATCCTTTTCATTTTAACAGTGCTAGATGCATGAAAAGGCCAGTTAATATGGCCTTGAGTCTGGATTTTTAAAAAAAATGGGGGGGGGGATTCTTATATGCTGCTCCTTCCTTTCTATGGTTCAGTTCTAAATCTTACAAGGGGGCAACATTTGAAAATCCTTATTTTTCCTTTCATTTTTTCAAAACCTTAAAGCATTCTTTTGCCCTTTTTTGAAATACGGTTTAATAAAACATGTAAATTATTACATTTTGACAGATAGTTGTAATGTAGAAATGTTATCACTTAAAGAGAACATTGATCAATATAGAAAGGATTTTTTTCTAATTTTACCTTACTTTTCACCAAAAATCACATTTTGCTTTTATAGTTCATTAAAAGCCTGAAAATCTTAATGTCTTTTAAATGATAAACCATTCTTTTAATGTGCAATTTGCTTGCCTTAATTCTACTCTTTGTTTTAGCCATGCTCTTATTAGGTGAGCTTGACTGTATGTACATTTTAATATTTTTGCAATCAAAGTTTGATTGTTGAAACCAGGGCTGCGGAGTTGGTGGGAAGAGTGACAGACTCGAACTCCTGAAATTTTAAAGGAACCGACTCCGGGATGGGTGAAGTACTAGTATTGCCTGTTGATTCCTATTATTCAGATTACTTCATTGCTGTCATTTGTTTTGAAATAGTAATAGTCGCTTTATTAAATTTGTCATTAAATAAAGGAAATATTACTATTTTAAAAAAGTGGTAGCAATCAAGCAATCAGAATAATAATAATAAAAAAAACAACTGGCAACACTGCAACCTGCTGGCACATTCCTGTTTGACCTTGAAGCATATGATGTGCATATCAACCAAAAATGCTTTTTGGGATGAATTATCGGTGTAAGCTATGATAGGTAGTTAAGACTAGGACTCATTTACTGCAGCAGCAAACTTTCGACAGTATTTTAGCATAAAAAGTTTCACCTTTTTTAAATGCAGATTTTTTTTTTTTTTTAAACCAAAAGAAAGGACTATATACTAAATATAAAATATAAACTAGAGATTTCAATTAGAAAGAGTTTTCATATATATGCTGTACACTGGACAGTATATTGGGCCTGTTTAACCTGGGTTTCCTTGTATATATAGTCCAAATATAAAATAATAATTCAGTTTATATATTTAAAATTACATAGAACTGGTTTAATTTCACTTCAAACTGTCTTTAAAAAACAAGCTGGAGTCGGAGTTGGCCTGATTTTTAGTAACTCTGACTCCGACTCTTTTGCCCAAAAATAAGTCTGACTCAGACTCCACAGCCCTAGTTGAAATGCATTAGTTTATGACAAATTTTCTATTGCATCTTATTTATACATTTTATTATGTTTCAAGCTTATGTAACAATTTAAAAAAAAAAAATCTTGTGAAAGTACTTGGTTACATCTAGATTTGTTCCATGTATAGTGCAATATGTTTCAAAAAGAATTGCCTGATTTGAGATATGTATATTATGAAAAATATTGAACATAGACACTTAAGATTAATTTTATATTACATGGCAAATCATAGTTTTTTAACAAACCAAATTGAAGTTGCTCAGTATCTCTACCTTTTGGATGCACAGATTATGTCTAATACGGTAGTCAAATTTCTTCCAAGCTTTTACGAGCATGTCTGCATCCACTCTTTTCACGGCTGTTATGCATTTCTTCAATTCGGCTAATGTAGCTGGAAGGGTAGGCACATAAGCAGTCTTTTATAAACCCCCACAAAAAGAAATCTCACACGGAGAGGTCCAGTGATCTTGGAGGCCAGTGATGTTTAACTGAATCATTAGGTCCTGTACGCCGATCCAGCTGTGTGAAACTTGAAATTTCCCTTTTGTCTACTTATACATTATTCGATCAAAACTAATTAAAAGCTGAATAGTTATGATTTTTTAAAAATCTGATTATTCTTTTTGAAACACCCTGTGTA
Organism: Maratus michaelseni; assembly: GCA_963931845.1. Classification (NCBI taxonomy): domain Eukaryota; kingdom Metazoa; phylum Arthropoda; class Arachnida; order Araneae; family Salticidae; genus Maratus; species Maratus michaelseni. The sequence continues at coordinate 10,125,028 of OZ007590.1, read as the reverse complement.
TTTTAACACTTTCATTGTGTCTTTATCCAATACAATAATCTTTCAACTTACTGTAATGATGGATTATGTTAATTTAAAAGTATTCTGTGCATTTCTTAAATGTAATTTTTTTTTATTTGCTTGTTTGTATTTGTCAATAAGAATAATGTAAATGGCTGCCAGTAATTTACTTCAATCATTGTGAATTTGCCATATCTGAAACATTGTGTGAATAAAGTTACATAAAAATACTTTATTATTTATGTTCTGAAATTTTTGAGAAACTTAAAAAAAATTTTCATCATTAAAAAATAAATAAACATGGCACTTCTGTATTAACCTGTCGCACTGAAAGGTTAATTTGGGTCAGTTTGTGTCTAACACTGGAACAACCAAAAAATGATAGCTATAGCCAGGGCTCTACGAATTAGAAAATATCTGGTAGTCAGCAAAAATTTAGTAGCCAGTAAAATAATCCTCTCCCTTTTTCCACCAGTGCCAGCATTGTTAATTCTGTTTTTCCATTTTTAACATTTTCCAACATAGTTGTTAAGTGTTTATGAATTTGGTTTGGCTGTCTGTGCTCTAACTCACGTAAATATATTCAGATTGTCATACAATTGATATATGTTATTGAGGTGTACTATGGCATGTTCGGTATTGAAAATTAAGTGTGTAGCAAACTTATAGTTTTTTTTTTTTTTAACAGGGACACTCAAAAGAATTTCGTTACATTATGGTCCATGGGGTGGGGGGAAATCTTTTTAGGTTTATTTTAATGATGTTACACTATTTCAAACATATTGAAATTGATATATCACTAAGATGCACTAAAAAAAGCTTACTAAAGAATATTGTATGCATAGCATTCATCCTTCATTTGCAGGGACACACAAAAGAATTCGGTACTGTCTGTTAACAAATAATTGATGTAAGTGCTTTTTTACTACTTCTCGATGTGTATAAATTCTATAGATCATATACAGGGCAGAACAAAAGTTCCCGAGTACTTTTCCGTTTATTGAGAAATTGAAGAAGGGGAATTTAAAAACTGTGGTATGCGTTTCCTAACTGAACTAAAATGTAGTATTCTATGTAGTATATATACAAATCCATAGATCATATACAGGGCTGCACAAAAGAGTTATATTTTTCTAAATATTGTTGGTAATTCTTGAAATTGGGTTTTTAAATATGTTATGCATTTTCAAAATTGTTTACTTAGATATCATCTTTCACCTTATTAAATGGTAAAGATTTGTAAAAATATTTTCAAAGTGTTGGAAAGTGTTACATAATCTATGCTTGACGCATGACTTTTCACTTTTGTTTAATTTAATAATGTATTTTTAAAAAGCACAAAAGTCTTATAAGTTAGTTGAGAAAGAATAATCACAAGGAAACTAATCATATACAATACCTTGAAATGCACTAACTCTTATACTCAGTAAATTTAGAAAGATAATAAGGTTGCATAGAACTCAATTTTATAATTCTGAAGTAAATTAAATATATAATCCAAAGTTTGAATGAATAAAGCATGCAATATCACAAGAAAAACAATTTTTCTTTACTAAAATCATTATTTTCATTCAAAATCATATTGATAGCTTTCTGTGGACTGCTTCAAAAGCATAGTCACTAATTAAAATAATTTGGTTGCCAGTGGCAACTGCATTTGTCGAGCCTTGGCTATAACAATACTGGCAAATATTTCCCTATCTGAAGTCAAAACCTCATAAATACAGTCAAATAAGGATTAAAATTGTTTAGTTAAAGAAAAGAATATAGTCTAGATTTCTGCAATCCTTTCTGGGCAACATGATAATACACAAGTACCATACTAACTTTATTTTCTTCATGGCAGGCAGTTTTACCATAAAGATATTGTATTATTTGTATATTTTCATCAGAAGACTAATAGAAGTCATCTTGTGTACATTAAAATTTTCGACATTGAGAAGAAAATAAAGAAAAGATATAATACTATAAAATATACTTCTTTTATTTATATTTCATATGGTTTGGAGGATAGAGTTGAAAGAAAAGTACTGCCACTTCAAGATTGAAAGCATTCAGAAATTTAATTTGATGTTAATATAAAAAAAAAGAGCTATTTTATTAATTTCTTGTTGTTTTTAACACTCAGTAAGAAAGTTACTATTTATGTTTCTTTCTTAAATTAAAAAAAAAATGTTTTATTAATAATGATTTTGATATTACCTTTAAAAGGTAACACTTGGAAAATGTTACTATTTTTAGGAAGATAAAAGTTAGTTTTAATGAAGTCGTCAATGAAGACAATGCATATATCTATATTATAAAGCAAAAACATGTCTATGAGTAACATTGACATCATATCAATAGTGGCAACAATATGAATTTCATTTTTTATACTGTTGAATAGGGAAAAAAAGTGCTTTCAAATGCAATATCTTTGAAATTGTCTTACTTTATTGACCTTTTTATGGTTTTTGAAATATTTTTCAAGCATGAATTTTTTTAACGTCTATCTCAAAAATGAATGTGCAGCTCGATTATGGAAGATTAGCACATTTGTATTTAAAACAATGTAAATAATTCAGTATTTGTTTGTTTCCATGTAATATGCCATAACTAAATTGCAAAACAAAATTCAAACTTCACAAATAAATAAACAAAAAACTAGATTAACAGGCATGTAATCGAACTATGCTCTTAAATATTGTTCAGCAATCAAAATCAGATTACTATAAATACAGAAACCTTTTGCTATTAGCTGCTAGCTTATAACTAATATAAAAGTATCAAAAAAGATAATGTTTTCAATTAAAAATAATTTTCACCTACATTCTGTACTCTGGGCAATATATTCGTCATTTTTAATCTGGATCACTGAGCTCCATATATAACAGGAGTTTTGAGTTTGCGATCAAAAGCTTGCAAGACAAAGGTAAAAAATAGCCTGTGTTGTCAATGTCAGATATTAGGGTTTTCATTTACTATTATCCTAATTTTTGCTTCTCTGTTTGAGCTTGCTTATCTAATTAATAAATGATTCTCTAATCATTTAAGGGAATGCGATAAATAGCATGCTTTGCCACCAAAGCAAACTAAAATTGTCGCCACTGTATCCTTCCGCGCTGACCGCTGGAAATCCTATTCGGAAATAGAAAGACTGATCTCATGTTATATATGGAGCTCGGTGATCTGGGTAACTCGTGTTGGGTCACCTAGTATTAATAAAGAACACATGTTTGTATGTTTACCTGCACTTTCATGAAAAGACTTGTGACTGCAAGCAGGGCTACATGATTTGTTAAGAATGTCCATGTATAAAACCATAAAAAAATTCTTAATAAACACTATAAAATAAGGAATGCGCTAGGCCTTTTGGAAGAACTTTGTCTTTCTTCGTCAGGCGTAACGAAGACGTGCAACCACTTTGAAGGTAGGAGCAAGACTGAAAGGAAATGCGAGGGAAAGAGGTAGGTACAAGTTAAGGCAACTGCCAATAGGAAAGCAGAAAGGCATCAGCCAATCACAGAAGAGAATTACCTAGAATGCAGAAGAGAAGGAAAATTATGCAGAAAATTGGAAAAATAAAAAATAGGGATCTAGGTAATTCTCTTCAGTGATTGGCTGATGCCTTTCTGCTTTCCTATTGGCTGATGCCTTCTGCTTTCCTATTGGCTGTTCCCTTAACTTGTCCCTCTTTCCCTCCCATTTCTTTTCCGTCTTCCTCCTGCCTTTAAAGTGGTTGCACGCCTTCTTTGCGCCTGACGAAGAAAGACAAAGTTCTTTCGAAAGGCCTAGCGTTTTCCTTATTGTATGGTGTTATTCAGAATTTTTTTATGTTTTTATAGTATCACACCATTTTTTTCAATAGTTTAATGTCCATGTATGTTTGAAATTATGCACCTCAGAGACAAATTTTGAAATTTTTTTAATTTAATTTTTTATGCAATTCTTTGCATTTTGTGGTGATTTTTCCACATTAATAAAAGGAATCTGGTTTCAATCTTTTAGGCCAATATAGTAAAATTCGTTTTGTCTTCAATAAAGTATATTCGGAATTAAACAATTTTTAACTTTTTTGCAAATGAAAAAAAATCCTACCGAAAATGAAGATTTTGTTTTTCTTAAGACATGTATTTGAGATCTTATTCACCCTATTTTATACTTCTGTATATAAGAAACCTTCAGTAACTGTTTAAAAAAATATGTGAAATGAATTTTTAAAGAATGATATTAATGGATTGTTTCAGAAACGGAATGACAATCTCAAAAATTATTTTTAGAACTTCTGGGAATTGGAAAAATGCCATATCAGTTTCTAAAGTGACGAAGCAAGGTTACTTTATAAACTCTCTTTTTCAGATTTGAGCTGGGGAAGGTTGATAATTTGTATCTATTTTCGTATTAGTTCATGTGACTTGGTAGAAATAAAAATTCTGTTTTGCTGCCAAAAGATGAAGTAAATGTGACTTTAAAGATAAAAAAAATAATGTTTAATTATGTGTTAAAAATATAAAAATTTTATAACTTGAAAATGAATTGACAGATTTTGATGCTTTTTTTTTACCAACTGTTTTAATTAAAAGAGGAAAAGAATGATACAGGTTACATAGGACTTACAGTAAATGATGCTGCTTTACAATTATTTATGTTTGCCTCAGCAACTATTGGTTGAAAGTAAAGTGTGATATATATATATATATATATATATATATCAGAATGTCAGAAATTAAATCATTAGTATGGTAATCATAACTGTGACTGTGGCCTTAGTCATTTCTTAGTCATAAATAGGTAAAATGGTGATGGGGCTCCAAACTCTAGGTTCATTTTATATGAAATTATACAAATTCGAGGTTTGAACACCATTTCATCGCCACTAATTAGTAAGATATAGAGCAGGGAAGGCGAGCCTTTCTACTTGCATGTGCCAAAAATTCACAAACAATATCTGAAAACATTGTAAAGTGCCATACTTTTACAGAAATATTACATCATATGTAGCATTTAAAGGTGAAAATAAGGAATTTTGCTTAGTAGCCACTGGCCGGTAGGTTGATTTATTTTCGTAGCCCGTTACTGGCAAGTGAGAATAATTTCTTTAGTATCCAATAAGTACATTTATGTCACTGAATATTTAATTTAAAAATATATTACGAGTTTACAGTAAACAAATTATTTACTAAATAAAAATATTTTAATTTATATTGTTTGAATAAACTTAAGATACCAATTTCCAATCAATTTTACATCTTAACAGCAAAGTTATAAACATCTATATAAATCCCACTAACCTTAGGTATTTGTGGCATTGTGTTGTTAGGTATCTGTGTTACTAACTACATAAGTACCTTTTTTTAAAAAAAAAAAAAAAGATCTTTCATTTTTTTAATTAAGATCTAACAATAATAAAACAGGAATGTTTATACACTAAATGACAACCCGCAACAAGATATATATTACACATGCACAACCTGTGACCCGCAGACCAAAAGTGGACAACATATCCAGAAATTCAAGAATTGTGTATTTCACCAATTAGTGTCGGAGAAACTTGCAAATTTTGTCAATCAGGAGCATAAAAATTAAGATTTTCTTCGATCGGAAGCATAAAAATCATGAATTTCCGTCATTCGGGAGCATAAAAATCCTGAATTTCATCAATCGGTTTCATAAAAATCATGAATTTCGTTGATAGGGTGCGGAAAAATCATGAACTTCATCCATCAGGTGCAGAAAAATCACTAATTTCGTTCATCGGGAGTGAAAAAATCACATATTTCGTCAATCAGGTGGGGGAAAATCATAAATTTTGTAGAACGGGTACGGAAAAATCATGAATTTCATCGAACGGTTGCGTAAAAATCATGAATTTTGTCGATCGGGCATGCAAAATCATATTTCGTCGATCGGGTGAGGAAAAATCAAGAATTTCATCGATCGGGTGCATAAAAATCCCTTATTTTGTCATTGGGCACGGAAAAATCTCTAATTTCAGGGGGGGGGGGGGATCGGGGAAAATCCTGCATTTGGCTGGGTTTTTTTTCCATATTTTTCAAGTTTAATCGCCAAGTAGCAACTGACGATTGTTATTTTCACCTTTACTAGCATACGTTGCTTATTTGCACTGGTAAATGTAATCATGTATTCATTTCTGTATCAGCTGTTAATTAAATAAAATTTTGATTTTAAAATATGATTCATTTTAAGTAGCATGTATTGTAATAAGAATAATAATCTATGTTTCATTTTAAAAATGTTATTTATAATTTAATGTGTTTTTCACTGTTGTATGTTGAAAAAAGAATGTTTTATTCCTAGTTCATCTTTTCTTATTTTTAATAAAACACATAGGAAAATTGGGTCCATGTGTCATTCTATTGCAGAGACTATTAGTTACTTGTTGAAAACACTGCATAGCATAAAACAATAATAATAATAATAATAATGTGTTAGTTAAATCATGCAGTGATTGTCTAATTTAATTTTTTCATGTGCTTGGGAAGTTGTCACAAGTGCCACTTTCAGCACATATGCCATAGGTTTGCGAACTCTTATATAGAATAAGATAGGCCTAAAAGAATTCCGTTGCATTATGGACTAAGGAGAAAAACTTTGCAGTGTATTTTAACGATGTTGCATTATTTCAAACATATTGAAATGGATATACATCACTTTAGCTGCACTACAAGATGCGTTGTATAGAGTATGGCATTTATTTATTTATATATTTTTTTATACCGCTAACCAGGCCCCTACCTGCCCTGCATGAATGCCTAGCTTAACGGGTTAGTACCTGGGTGTGGGGTGGAAATCGCCTGATCACTGTTCATTTACAGGGACATACAAAAGCATTTAGTTACTGTATTATCTATCTGTAATATTGAGCAATAATTGTCAGAAATGTGGTATGTGTTTTTCAATTAAACTAATTTTTTGCATATTACTTGGTGTGTATACATTCCACGGCTACGTAAAAGAATTAGAGTACATTTCTTTTTATTGGTGGAAATTGCTGAAGGGGAATTTTTATCTGTGTTATGCGTTTCTTAACTGAATAATTTTAGTATACTGTGTAGTAGCACTGGGCGATGCATCGATACATCGCGAAAAATCGATTTAAATCGTAAATCGTCAAACCGGTTTCTTGATCTTTCGTTTAGCGATGCATCACACGCACATCAGATCTATGATGAACGAGGGCAAAGCTTTCTCCCGCGATCTTCACAACGCATGCGTGAACTAGACTGGTGTCAGAGATAGTCTTCCCCTCCGATCTTTGATGTGCATAACGACGCATGCGCGAACGAGACCGGTGGGGAAAGGGCGATTTCGTTTCTCCTCTGCAGGTCTTGCGTTTCCAAAGTGGATAAACAACGCTCCCGTGAAGCATCGTTGAGATGGGGGGGGGGGGGGGGGGTTTGCGAATTATTTCACTTTAAGTTTAAGAGATATAATAGGGCCAAGGGGGATTTGCCTCATGAATTTTCAATTTAGGTATTCATCTGAAATTAAAATGATTTTCTTTTTTCTCAAAGTCAGAGCAGTAAAATAATATTGGTTATAGTGCTTGTTCTATTATTTAGAATTTCTTTAGGAACTAGTTATTGGTCAGAATTAATACAGAAGTGTAATACATCTAAATATCAGATATTAATATTCGGCCAGTACGGAAAATCGGGCTTCGTCCGCAAATCAATAAAATCGTTACTATTGAAGATAGTTGCTTAAAAGTTTGAGAGTGAATAGTTAAGTGAAACCTATTAAAATATTACAAATTAAATTTTAGCCAGTACAGGAAGTGGTCTACGCCCACAAATTGATAAAATCTCTAATATTAAAGATAATTGAATAAAAATATGAGGGTGAATAGTTAAGTGTAACCTATCTAAATATCAGAAATTGAATTTTGGGCAGTGCAGAAACGCAAGCTTCGCCCGCAAATAATCAATAAATTCGTTAATATGAAAGATTATGCTTAACATTTGAGAGTGAATACACCCTGTGGCAGAATGTACGCGACTCTGCGACGGGCGTCGCAGACTTTTTAGGACACCTGCAGACTAAAAATATACAGTGATGCCGCGGACGCACTATAGTGCGTAAATTACGCAAAAAAAGGCAAACTTTGTCGAAGGATCGTGAAATAAACGGCCAATTTCATCAAAGAATCGCAGAAAAAACACGAAATTCATTTTAAGATCGCGAAAAATGGCTAATTTCGTTGACAGATCACAAAAAAGACAAATTTAGTCAAAAGGCCGTGAAAAAACGTGAATTTCGTCCAAAAAAACCCCCATCAGTTTCGTTGAAGGATCGCGTAAAAATGTGAATTTTGCCGAAGGGCTACGGAGAAAACACCAACTTCGTCAAAGGATCGGGGAAAAAACTTAATTTCGTCGTTGGATCGCAAAAAAACGGAGAATTCTGTCGACAGATCGCGAAAAAACGGCAAATTTCGTCAAAGGATCGCCAACATTCTGGTTTTTGATATTATTTTAAGAATTAAAGCTCATTTTAAAAAAGATTCTTCTAATTAATTATAACATTTTTTTTTTAATTTTTATTTATTTTTTGCAGCAAGTTTTATTATATTTTGCATTTTTGTCTGTAAACATAAGCCTAAAGGAAAAAGGTTTTTTAAAACATAATATAAGCTTATTGTGTATGTATAATAAATACTCTTAAATTTATATTAAAATTACGACCATGTTTGTAATACTAAAAGTCTAATATCGTGATGCATCGCGATATCGCCTCGATGATATATCGCGATGTAGAAATCCTAATATCGCCCAGTCCTACTGTGTAGTATATTTTTAAATCTGTAGATCATATACAGGGCTTTAAAACAATTTTGAATATTCTGACTGTTGATGGTATTTGCTGAAATTGGGTTTTCAAATGTGTTATGCATTTTGCAAACTGTATACTTATCTATCATCTTTCACCTTATTAAACGGTACTGAATAATGTGTTGGAAAGTGTTTTGTAATCTATGCTTGACACATGATTTTTCTTTCTTGTTTCCTTTTGTTGAAAGGTCTTTTCTAGATGTTCTTGTTGCAATATCATTGGGAACTAAAAATATGTTTATCTGTTATTTTTTTCCCTTTCTTTATATTAGGGTTTGAATCAATAAATATAATACTGATCTTTATTTAATTTTTCATACAAAATTGAATCTGACAATCAATTTACTTTCAATAATAAAGAGAAAAACATTCTTTTAATAAAAACAAGGACAAAAAATCATGCATCAAGCATAGATTGTGAAACACTTTCCAACGCAGCCAGAAAACTGTAACGAAACGTCACCGTTAAACAAGGTGAAAGAAGATATGTAAGTAAACAGTTTAGAAAACATATACCACATTGAAAAATGCAGTTTTCAAAATTACCTTCCAGTGTCAAAAGTAGTCGAATTATCTTGTGCAGCCCTGTATATGATCAATAGATGTGGATATATACCATGATAAAATTTAGTTGTTTTAGAATATTCACATTTAGCAATTTTTGCCAATCGATGGAAATGCACTCGAAATCTTTTGTACAGCCCTGTATGTTATCTAAAGGCTTTTGTACACACAACATATTAAGCTAAAAGGGAACTTAAAACTCACTCGCAGCAATTACCAACCGTAAACAACAATGTATCTTTTTTTTTTGGCGTAGCCCAGTATATGAATTTATTTATATTCCAGAAAATCCTATTACTCTACTAAATGTTGTTCAGCAGGGAAATGCGTAAACACAATTAAAAACTACTCTTAAGAGCCTACGCTAGTCACACGAAGAAACGCTCAAGCTAATGTTAAGTCTATGGGAAGGTTCTTGTGCGATTTCTCGCTCGCATTTTTAATATTTTTAAGTGATTTTTTGCATTGAATAGCTGAGGTCGATCTCTAATGTTGTTAGTTTTTACTTTTTTGATTTTGGTAAGTTTTTTTATAAGCGAACATTTTCAATTTTGGAACCAGTTCTGAAAGTGAAAGTACCCTTATATAAAAAAACTGGAACCAAAATCGAAAAAGTAAAAACTAACAACATTAGAGATCGACGTCAGCTATCCTATGCCAAAAAAATCATTTAAAATATTAAAATTTGAACAAGAAATCGCGCAAGAACCTTCCCATAGACTTAACATTAGCGTGCACGTTTTTTGGCGTTACTGATGTAGGCTCTTAAGCAATTCACTCCTGTAGTTTGTAATACTTACGAATGCCCTTGTGTGACCCTGTATATGATCAACCAAGTTTATAAACACACACGTACTATGAAAAAATTTAGTTAAACTTAGAAACGCAAACCAAAGTTGAAAACACAGTTATCACACATACACTGTAAATAAACGCAATGCACACAAGAGAGCAATTTATAGTGCACCTCAGTAATCCATATAATTTTCATTATGTTTGAAGTAGTGAAATATGACTAAATTACACTGCAATTGATTTTTCCCCATAGAACGATGTGTAACAGAATTTTTTTGTTTGACCCTGTAAATGAATAATAAAAACTTTGCAACCCATATTCTACAAAAAATATGTTTTAATGCACTTCATAATTATATATCAATTTCATTATGTTTTAAATGACATAGCATCATCAAAATGCACTTGAAACGATTATTTCCCATTGACTGTAATGTAACGGAATACTTTTGATTGTCCCTGTAAAAAAAATTATAAGTGCTACACACTTCTGTTGAAATAGGGAACATTCTATAGTAAACGACAATAACATACAAAAATTTCAGGACAATCGAAGCATATTTACAGGAGTTAGAGCACGGACAGACGGCAGACAAACCAAAGTCATAAACACTTATCAACTAGGTTGGAAAGTTAAAAATAATGAATATTTATTATTTCTTACGTAAACCCATAAAATAGTTTTTTAAAATATTGCTTCTTGTACTGTTCAGTTGTGTGTGTGTGTGTGTGTGTGTGTGTGTATGTATATATATATATATATATATATATATATATATATATATATATATAATTATAATATCTATGAATTTCAAAAAACATATCAAGTTCTATTCTACTTAAATCTCCAAAGAGATAATTAATGATATTGTGTATACAGAATACCACATAGCTAATAATTAACATGTGCAAACATAATATTACCATAGCTTATGCTTCAATGGTAATTGGCCAAATTTTACTCATACCTAAATAATATTGAAAAAAGAAATAGAGAGAAAGGGGGAAAAAAAAATTATAAATTGGAGTTGCAATTAAGTAAATACAAATGGATTAATAAATTAAATATGAACCATATACAATGGAAAATTGGACCACATGAGAATTAAATATGAATTGGATATGGAAAAACACATGCACATGTACTCATCAGCCTGGATGCACCCACATGTGTTTTAAATAATAATTCAGTGTTTCATAATTCTACTGGCATAATGCTAAGATCAGTAGAATCATCCAGGTACACTGAATTATTACCAGACAACAATTGGAAATATTAAAATTTGGAAATATTTAAATAGGAAATAAAAAACCATTAAGAATATACAATATATTTCACTCACATCGATTATCCAAAAAACTGTAATTAACACCTCACGAAATTACCACCAGATAACAGTTTTGAAATAATAAAATTGGAAATATGAACGCGTAAAGTGTAGATAAAATATTTTACTCACAATAATTATAGAGGAGTAAGAGAAATAATTATAAACTTAAGATTTTGCTTACGTTATAGATGCAGAAAGAGGAAACACTCGTGATAGAGATTTAAAAAATGTAATATTATTTTTATCTTATTACAATTTTTTGGGTACTCGTGTATTATCTATGCTAGGAAGATACATTACCAACAATGATAAATATTTAAAGAACATGTTGCTTTAATAACTTAATACATTATCTACATACTTAGATACATTTCTAACTTGTATATTTTTATACATATATTTTATATCTAATCCTCTTCCAATGCATATAGTATATATATGCATACTTTCATATACAAATTTACAGTAGATATGGCATATAACTTACGTACAATAAATATAATATATATTACATACAACAGAATAACTAAGGGTGGTTGTAATTAATATTTTTGGCCATTGTAGTCTGTGTATCTTACTGGCATGAATACACTAGTCTATTCAAAATTATATATATATAAACTGTTTGTGGCGTCAGGTTCCGCCATCCGAAAAATCTACAAGAGACCATGCCATTTCTTCCAGTCAAGGGTCCATTCTTCCTCCAGACCCCTATCACTCATGGCTTTTTTTATATCATCCATCCAGGTCTTTCGTGGTCTTCCTCGTTTCCTCATTTAGTTTGTTCTGTAATTAGATGCGATTTTGGGTAGTCTCTCGTCACTCATTCTTTTAACATGGCCATACCAGATTGTTTCTTTTGGAGATCGTCTAATATGGTTCCCTTTATTTTCATCATTTCTTTTATTCTTTCATTTCTTATTCTCTCTATTCTTGATATTCTGCATGATCTTCTTAGGGCATCCATTTCCACTGCTGCTAATTTCTTTCTTTCTGCCTCCATAATTCTCCATCCCTCTGTTCCATATAACAAAATACCCTTTACTATAGAATTATATATATTATAGTTTCTTTTCCTGGAGATCTCCTCACTCCACCAAATAGAGTTTAAAAGTTTTACAGCCTTTCTTCCTTGGCAGATTCTGTATTTAATTTCCTGTGAGTCTTTGCCTTCTCTATTAATGTCTACACCAAGGTATCTATAATACTCACAGCTTCCTATTTTTATGTTATTATTTAAATTTAGTTCTCTCTCATTTCCTCCTACACATAGGTATTTGGTCTTACTAACGTTCATGTAGAGTCCCCATTTCTCATATTCTTCCTTAATTTTTATCGTCATTTTCTCTAAATCATTTTTATTTTTTGCAATTATAACTTGATCATCTGCAAATTGCAGAGTGAAAATTGATTTTCCATTCACATTAAGTCCCATTCCTCTGCAATTTTGTTTCCAAATTTTCAATGCTTCTTCAACATAAATTTTAAAAAGTGTTGGGGAGACACAACATCTCTGTCTGAGTCCTTTATCAGGTATAAAACCTTTTGACAACCTTTGGCCTATTTTAATCTTTGTTTTTGATTGTCTGTAAAGTTTTTGAATTGCACCAATAATATTTTGATTTATATTCATTTCCTTTAATACATTCCATAATTTTGCGATTGAAACGTTATCGTATGCCTTCATAAGATCAATAAAAAGAAAATGAGTTTGATTTCCTACCACCATTTCTTTTTCAACAATTTGTTTAAGACAAAATGTATTATCCATACATGATCTTCCTGCTCTAAATCCACTCTGCTGTTCACTTTCCTTCGTTCTAATTTCTTCCTCAATGAAATCTTTTAAGATTCGTTCATATAGTCTACTAAACGAGCCGTTACAGTAATGCCACGATAATTTTTACATTTTTGTCGGTCTCCTTTCTTATATATAGATGTTAGATATCCAATTTTCCATTCCTCTGGTGTTTCTTCTCTGTTTAAGCATTTTTCGAATAATTGTGTAATCTATCCAATTTATCAGTTCCATTTTTGATCAGCTCAGCTGCTATGCCTCCATCTAATATAAGCTTCTTTTTTCTGTAGTACAGTCTTTTCAATGTCTTCGTCCCACCAAAAAATATTTTGGGTGGTTTTTTCCTTTATTTTTTGTCCCAGTGCTTCATTTGTACCTTGTGTAAAGATGATTTAATATGTTGATATAGTTCAGTTGCATTAGTATAATTCCTTTCTTCTAATGTATTATCTAATCTTTCTTGAAAAAGTCTATTCAAAATTAAGAGAAAAAAAACATAATAAAACATGCTTATTAACAGCTTATCAACACCAGTCATGCGTGGATCATTGTTTTGACATAAAAGATAAGTTTGATTTCTTCTACTTTGATTAGTATGTGTTTATATTGTTTAAAATAGATAAATGAAACTTCATCCATAAAAGAAACTTCATCCCCCCCCCCCCAAAAAAAAAAAAAAAAAAAAATCTAAAACTGCTATATCAGATCTTTATGTTTTGATAAAAAGTTCAATAAAAACTAAATAACTATTTCATTTGTGTAATTAATGTATTAATTGTAAATTTTAATTTTAAACATTAAATATTTGTCAATTTTTTTTTCTTTTGAGTGGGAAGGGGGCATATAATTATTTTTATAAAATTACTAAATAAGCTAAAAAAAAGTGCAGAACTGAAACTGTATGGTGTTAATTGGTAACCCTTATGTTTATTTAAATTCTCTTTTAATTTTGAATGAACCTTTGTTTTAATTTTTCTTTTTTCTGAAATAATATATTTATATTTTCTAAATTTTAACAGCCCATCCTTGAAAAAGAAGATGCATATCCATATATTGATGCATCGAATTATAAACTGCAAGATACATTTTCTGATGAGATTCCCTATCATATCATTGTAGAAGGCCAGCATTTGTGTGCAACATCTACTCTCTGTGAAGCTGTTTTATGTCTTGTTGCATCTTTTTTCATCTTCCAGATTGCTTATCCTAAAAGCTGTCGCCACAGTTTCATTGCATTTGAGAAACTATATTTAGTAGCTAATGAGACTCATGAAATGGATGACTATACCCGCGAGCTAATACAATTTTACAAAGAGAAGGCATTTCCTGCCAAAAAGAAAGTTGTGACTTAATAAATAAGTGTGCTGCCCGGTGTATATATGGTAATAATATTCCAGTGAATATTATTTAAAGAAATATTAACTATTTCTTGTTTTGTGGTAAAAACTTGAAAGCATAATTTCAGAGATACACATTTTCTAAAGTGAAATTAAATGAAAATAAAACAAAAAAATGTAGAAAGATCCTTTTAATTACAATTTTACTTTTGAAGTTTTGCAAAAAAAAAAAAAAAAAAAATAATAATAATAATATCAATTTTACAAGATGCTGTTTATAAAAGAATTGAATTTATGTTTGGGTGTTGTAAAACCCATCAAACCAGATAAACCAGTGAAAAATTTTTAAACGAACAATTTTATGTGTTTGTCTTTTCTCTTTTTAAGAATTCAAAAATTACATTGTCTTCCAAATTAAAAATTTTTTAATTAACCCTGCATTGTAGTTAGTAATTTTTTTTTTTTTACTTACCTTTTGTGTAAATAATTAATATGCCAATTAATAGATTATAAATCTGTTCCCCTTCCTGCCTCTTCTAATGTTTTTTTTTTAAATTTTATTCACTGTAGATTCAAATAATTTCCATTTTGATTCTCCAGACTGAAATCTAAAATTGTTTACTTTTTTTCTATGCTATAACATGAACGGAATTTAAAAATACAAAACAATTTGTTTTTCATTGAAAAATTTGAACGTATATGTAAACTTGTGTACTTTTTCATTCCCTAACCTGTTGTGTAATTTAAACTGAACTGAACTGAACTAAACCAAAACCAGAAAAGTAACTTTCTTATGAAGCTGTAAATAATTTATCTAAATTAGTCACTTTATCTTTCAACGACTGTTCTAAATAAATATTGCCCACCATAATTATTAGTTCTATATTTAAAAATTCAACTTCAAATGTAAAGCGTCAGAAAGTTTTTTTTCTTTTGCTTGCTTTTTTTTTGACGTTTTGCTAAAAACGTCACTGTCGGGGCAAAAGTTCTTTATCTACCAAATGACACGGTCAATAACAGTTGAAAAATTAAGTTACACTTGTTTTGACTGAAAATACCATACACAATATTTCGAAAATAAATATCAAATATATGAAAATATCAAACAACCTGATATTTTGAAAATAGGTATCAGATATATATGACCAAACCTTGTAATATAGATAGATTTCTTGTTTACTTTTGGTATCATGTATGCACACATGCTTAAAATAATATGTAAATGAAATATTAAGTCATTTTATGCTATTTTCTTCATATTTTTCATATAAATTTTTAAACTGTCCGTTACATTTTTAAATGTTTGTTTTTATAGTAATTTAATCGCAGTCTGGAATATCATCAATTGTTCATTGTTTTATCTAAAGATGTAAGTTGAATAAATTTTAATTTATGAAATATTATATATAGGAAGTGTAATATGGACTTTTTTGAAAAGATATTCTATCTGATACCAAAAAGTAAATTTATTGCATTTTATTTAAGCATCTTGATCTCTTTTGTGAAAAATGGGAGATTTGGGGGAGGGGGGGGGGGGAGTGAAAAAAAAACTTTCAAAATTTTATGTATATTAAATATATATATGACTTTTTTTTTTTTTTTTTTTTTTTTTTTTTCGAGATTTAAATGGTTTTTCTTATTTAATGTCTCTGTAATAAAATCACACGAGCCTTTTCAATATAATTAGTGGGTCATTTCATGTCAAATCAACCAGTGACTCAACCTGACCATTTTAGATTTTGATGAAACTTACGGGAATCATTCTCCCTGATGATATAAATGAGAATATACTTTTATTATTTTTTTTTCTCAGTAAATTTTCATACAAGTAATTTTTTTAATTTTGAAAAATCATCATTTTTTGGCTTGTATAAATGTTTTTAATTTTGAATTTCTCAAGTTCTATCAGGCGTAGAGAGTTGTTTGACCCCTTATTTTAAAGAAAATTTCATAAGGTTTAATTTGATATACAAGTTGACTATGTTTAGATTTAAAAAAGCAAATTTAATTTAATTTAAAAATGTTAAATTAAAATTTTTTTTTAATAGTGTTCTTTTTGAAAAAAAAAATGTTTTTTGTAATATTATAAACTTTAAATTCTGAAAGTTTTAGAGTGGGATCTCAATGGGATCAGCAGTTATGTTAAAAAAACTAATGTTAAAAACCAGTTGGGGCTGATATTTAAAGTTGGCACCTCGCCAACTTTATGATTGCGCTAAAGATAATATTATTTTATTCATTTTAAACATTATTTTTTTTATAACTGCTGATCCCATTGAGATCCCACTCTAAAACTTTCAGAATTTAAAGATTATAACATTACAAAAAACATTTTTTTTTTCCAAAATTTTTAAAAAACACTATTTTAAATTTTTTTAAATTAAATTAAATTAACTTTTTAAAATCCAAGCATAGTCAACTTACATATCAAACTAAACCTTATGAAATTATCTTTAAAATGAGGGGTCAAACAACTCTCTACGCTTGATAGAACTTAAGAAATTCAAAATTGAAAACATTTATACAAGCCAAAAAAATGATGATTTGTTGAAATTAAAAAAATTATGAAAGTATATTCTCATTTGTATCATCAGGGAGAATGATTCTTGAAGGTTTCATTAAAATCTGAAATGGTCAGGTTGAATATTGAAAATTTTTGTCTGATTTGACGTGGAATGACCCTGGTGTATTTTGTTTTATAAACACATTTCTTTGTGAGAAAAATAACTGTCTACAGTCTATTGAAAATTAAGAGAGAATATAAGTAAATAAAAGTATGTGCAAATTGGCCACTTTTGAAATGTTTTGGCTAAAATCATTGCCAGCCAAGCCTTGATTGTTGCCAAAACAATGATCGTTGCTTTGCATACAAAAATAATATAATTTGTCAAAATAAATACTTAATTTGTGTAATTTATTTTGCTTAGTCAAATTAAAAAAAAAAAAAATGTCGGCAGTTTTCTTTATATGCAGATGTGTATTAATTTTTATAAAATTGCCAAATGAGCGAATAAAATGCAAAACTGAAAATTCACAATGTAAATGGGCAACCCTGAAGTTTTTCAATTCTTAGTTTTGTAACAAATTTTCTGTCCTGTCTATTTGTATTATATTTTGATGCAGTTTTTAGTGTGTCTCACTGGTTTATTTTCATATACATTTCTGTAAAAATTATTGTAATAATGTGTGAATAGGTCATCCCTTTTTCAGAAATGTAAATAATTAACTTTTAACTTTCTGATTTTTTTCATATACATTTCTGTAAGAACTATTGTAGTAATGTGTGAATATATCATTGCTTTTTCAGAAATGTGAATAATTAACTTTTAACTTTCTGATTTTTTTTCATGTACATTTCTGTCAGAATTATTGTAGTAATGTGTGAATATGTCATCGCTTTTTCAGAAATGTAGATAATTAACTTTTAACTTTCCGATTTTTTTTCATATACATTTCTGTCAGAATTATTGTAGTAATGTGTGACTATGTCATCGCTTTTTCAGAAATGTAAATACAGTAAATTCTGTCTAAGGCGGAATCAATCGGGACCAAGAAAATTTTCTGCCGTAGACAATATTCCGCCTTATGCAAAACAGCCAAAATAAATAAAATACATATGCGCTACGTTCGTAATCTTTAATACAGTTTTTTAAATGAAATTATATGCCTTATTAAATTTATTATTAATCTCAAAAACATTATATGAATAATAAAATAAATAGTAGTACCAATGATAAATTTCTTCCATTTTAAAAGTTAATGAAAATCATTTACCTTAACAACTTACTTCATATTTCACATAGTGGCATGGTAGTTTTTAAACAGTCGAAAAATAATCTTTTATCGATGCTTGTTTTGTCTTTCTTTTTACCAAGCATTTTTCAGTAGCACATTGCAAGTCAGTTATTATGGGTATCAATTCTTCATTTTTTTTTAGGAAGAAATTTTTTTTCAAGATGCCTAATGCTTCTCTAGGCATCTTGATATGTTTGAATTCCTCCATTGTCTTCATAGTTTTCATAATCGTGCTCATCTTCATTTTCACTAGCACTTTCCAAATCTTGATATCGCTGAATCAAAATGTCCACAGAAGTGTTAGCTTCAGTAGTACACACTATATTGTCAGCTGATACGTATTCTTCTTCATTAATTTTTTCATTGCTGTGAATATATTTTAAGTCATCTATTAGATTTTGTAACTCATTTTCCTCCAACTGGTCAATTGATTCATGGCCATTTTCTGAAACAAAACCAGTTTTTCTAAAACAATGAACAATTTTTTCAGGCAATATTTCTGAGC
The DNA here is from genome assembly GCA_963931845.1 of Maratus michaelseni. Classification (NCBI taxonomy): domain Eukaryota; kingdom Metazoa; phylum Arthropoda; class Arachnida; order Araneae; family Salticidae; genus Maratus; species Maratus michaelseni. The sequence continues at coordinate 10,106,072 of OZ007590.1, read as the reverse complement.
AGGATTTGGCAATCCATTTGACAGCATCTAAAACACTTATATTTTTTGCCATTTCGGTGGCAGAAGAGCAATTATCTAAAGACGCAATAATGGACCGCAAGAGATATTTTTTGTAATGGGTTTTCATCATTTTTATAACTCTTTGATCCATAGGTTGTGTTACTGCAGTAGTATTTGCGGGAAGAAATTGTAATTTTTTTATTTGATAGTTCGAAATTGGCATGACAAGGTGCATTGTCGAGAAATAACAAAATTTTTCAATTTTCTTTAATCATACGGTTATTGAATTCAGTCAACCATTCCTCCATTATGGCAATCAACATCCATGATTTTTTTTTTAGATCTCCAAATCACAGTCAGTTTATCAATGTTCACATTCTTAAAACATTGCGGCTTTTGTGATTTTCCTATCACTAAGGGCTTTTCTAAACTGCCCTCCATATTCACGCAAAGCAAAACAGTGACACGCTCTTTGGAGTTTTTACCACCGTGGCATTCACTTCCTCTTTTTGCAAGGGACTTAGTGGGCAACGCACGATAAAATAGTCCCGTTTCGTCACAATTGTATATGTCCTTAGCTTGATATCCTTCAATCAGTAGAGGAAAATTTATTTTCCATTCCTGAATTTCTTGGCCTGGGACGTCTTTCAACTCTCTGCAAACTTGCTTCATGGCAGTATTGTGTCGATTAAGGAAACTCATTAACCATCCAGTGAAATCTGTTCCAGAAGAGCCTTGAAATCTGTTTTTACCTAATATTTTGGCTATCTCTTTCGCCTTTTCATGCAACAGTGTTCCAGGTATGGGCAAATTTTTAACTCTAGTGTTAGAAAATCATTCAAGTGTTAATGCATCAATGGCTTCATTTTTCACAGCACCTTTCCGCTGTCTGTTGGATGATTTGCTTTCCAATTCCTTTTCCAACTCTGTTTTTTTTATAGCATGATAAATTTGTGTTTTACCGCATTTAAATTTAATACAAAGATCTTTTACAGAATAATTTTTTTCTTTTAATTTAATAACTTCTATTTTATCCTGCAGAGATAGCGTATTGAGTTTAGATTTTGAAGCCATATTTTACTATCACTTAGTAATTTCAGTAGACAATATAAAATGAGGAAGAACAAATAACACGTGCAACGACCTCGTTTTCTGACCATGTGATTTATTGAAATAAAACATACGTCACTTTGAATTCATTTTCCATCCCCTTCTCCCTCTGAAACCAAAACCAGCACCTCAAACAGAATGTAAATGATTGTAGCTTCCCTCTCCCTCTCGTACTAGACAAACAGTTATAGCGACCAAATGACTGATTGCCAAAAACAATGATCAGAACTCAAAATACGAAGAAAGCAAAAAAAGTGATATTCTTTCGCTAATACAATGAAAAAGAGAGAAATGTTAATGTATAGGGACTTTTTTTATCAATTTCTTTTTTTGAATAATTAATTGAAATAAATGTAAAAAATGTATTTGGTATGATATTTTTTCTTTCTTTTTTTTAAGAGGAAAAACATTTTGCTTACATATGAGAAATAATGGAATAAAAAATTATTCCTTAAATATTTAAACATTTTCTCTTCTGATGAATCAACTTTATTAATCTATTACGAAATTTAATTAAAATGTTGAACATTTGTTGTATGTATATCAGTTTTAAAGTTTCATAAACCAAATGCCTTTAATTTTTTTTTTTTTTTTTAGTCTTATGCAAAATTTTGATTTTGATGGGATTTTAAAAACCTTTCCGTTTCCACGTTAGACAGAATTTACTGTAATTAACTTTTAACTTTCTGATTTTTTCCATATACATTTCTGTAAGAATTATTGTAGTAATGTGTGAATATGTCAGCGCTTTTTCAGAAATGTAAATAATTAACTTTTAACTTTCTGATTTTTTTCATATACATTTCTCTAAGAATTATTGTAGTAATGTGTGAATATGTCATTGCTTTTTCAGAAATGTAAATAATTAACTTTTAACTTTCTGATTTTGTTTTCAAGTAAAAGATTTGTTTTTTGTACAGTTACCTTCTTTTTTAAATAAAAAATTATGTTTATGTACAGTAGCCTCTTGTTTCTTAATAAAAAGAGGTGTTTATACAGTGACTTCTCATTAATGTGCCTCTCATTTATACACTCTCGAGTCTTGGATATATCCCCTTGTGTATAATCAAGACTCAAGTACTTTTCCATTAGCCACTCACATTTTCGATAGCCACTGTTCCATTTATATACTCCTGGTGTACATCCATATATTTCTGTGAGTGTTCTGGTACTCAAGTACTTTTCCATATGATGGATGCCAGTCATAGTTTTGCGCTAATGTTGTAAACTGTTAATTTATCATAGACAAATGTAATAACCAGATTATTATAAGTCATCACATTTTTATTATGAGATTTTCTTTTTTGATGAATATCTGATTATTTATTTATTTATTTTAATAAGGCTTACACAATGTGGAAATTGCCCAAAAATGAACATATATGCATCGAAACCTAATTTCAAGATTTCTGCACTCCTTTAATAGCCACTGTTCCATTTATATACTCCTGGTATACATCCATATACTTCTGTGAGAGTTCTGGTATTCGTACTTAATTGAACTTATATAGCACCAATGCCATGAAAAAGAAATCTGATATTTTCAGCAATGAAAATCATTAACCTTTTTCTCTCTATTTTTTATTTAATAGAGTAGTTATGCTTTTCATTAAACTATATGTATGTCATTAAAATTATCATCTTCTGCCAAAGACAATATTTGCAAAAGACATCTTTATTAGCTTTCTCACAAACATTTGCACTTGGCATGATGTCTGTGTAATGGGAAAAGACTCAATTTTTTTTTTAGGTTCTACCTCAATACCTTATGGCAAGGTTAGTAAACCTATAGCATGTGTGTCTGAGGTGATACGTACAACAATTTTAATGGCATACGGAAGCTTTAAATTTCTTAATCATTATACAGACATAAAGTATTTTTCTATTTGGTACAATAAATAAAATTTTGTTTAACATGTACACTTTTTGACAAATAAAATAATTATTTTAGCATGAATTAACACATTAGGAAATTTTATTTTCATATACAGACATTTAACTGTTTTCCCTTTCTATCTGAATTTAAAAGCTTTATTTTAGTGATGGGAGTATTCGAATTCAAAATGTCTGAGGTCTCGATACAGTGAAGTTCTCAAGTGATCTCGATTCGGGGAGTATTCGAATACAAGCCACCTGGCATTTGTGTCGGTGACGAAAACGAAAACTGCGGTTTTCGATTGTATTCAGCTCTTATAGCTCGAGTTTTCTATGTTTTCATAAGCTGCGCCAGTGAATGCTAGTATTCAAATACTCGTAGTAGACTACTCGGCACTGTTTAAAACATTTCTCCGGAATCTTGAGGCTAGTAGGATGGATGATCGGTGCTGTTTTAGTTATATTTTTTTCAAGTGTATACAGCTAAGCTACACTCACTTTTTTTTTTTTTAAGAGCATATGAATTTAAACTTACAAAATTCTGTAAATTTGTAATTAAACATCATATGTCAAATTTTATGTTTTTTTTTTTTTTTTTTTTTTTTGTTTTTTTTTTTTTTTTTTTAGTATAACAGAAAATAATTACTCATAGTGGAAAATTAATTTGTACAATTCGAAAAAGAAATTTTTTATTGATTATGAAGATTAACCCTTTGTAACTCAATAACTCCGATTTTAAAATTACTGACTTACATTTTAGAAAACATCATTTTAAGCATATAAAAAAAAAAAAAAAAAAAAAAAAAAAAAGGACATAAAAATAAAAATAATGACTTAAATGAACTTAAAAGGTGTTTTTTTTTTATATCTGGAACAAACAGAAAATCACATTTTTCTTATAAATATTGTAACTTTAAAGTATTTATTACAAAATTGTAAAAATTCTATTCTTCAGTCTCCATCCTTTTTATTTTTTCAAAATTTACGAAGTTAATTTTAAAAATAAAGATAACTGCTTTGTTGGAAAATAGCCTAGTGTTCTAAAAAGAAAAAAATATAATAATAAAAATAGAAGTTTGTGTTTGTCTGCCTGCCTGTGTACTGTATTCTAACCAGACCGCTACATGCAAAATTTGGCAGGAAGGTACTTGTAATATCTGAAGTTATGCAGATCTAAGATAGTTTTTTTTTTTTTTTTTTTTTTAAATTAAATTTTTTCATAAGATTATTTTTTTTAAAGTGTTTTCTATCGAAATTCTCCGTGATTTCTCCACAATAGTAAAATGAATCCAGTTTCAATCTTTTACCTCGATTTAGTAAATTATGTCCTTTTTTCAATAAAGTTTATTCGAAATTTCTACAGCGACTTTTGAACCCCAAATTTTAGGTACGTTTGAATGATTTTTTGTTTAAAAATTTGTTTTGAACCATTTTTAAATATATATAAAACCCAAGCAGACCGGAGCGTGCATAGCACACCCAGTGTACACTGTTCCCCTAACTCTATGTTCGTTTGGAGGAATTTTTGTTTAAAAATATAAAATCATACAAATTCCACAGGCTCGTTTTGTTTAAAGACATAGGCCACAGCATGTTCGGTGTTCGTGGCTAAAGACAGTGGGGTGGACAACTCTATGTACGTTTGGATTTATTTTCATTAAAAAATATCTAATAATTAATCTTTCATTTTAGGTAAATTTAAGGTTACTATCGGCCCGGGCAATGCAGTGTGTGCCAGCTAGTACAAAATAAAAAGAACCATGAAAATATCTGATTTAAGATTTTTTTTGTCAGAACTCATCGCGCGAGACAAATTTTTACACGTCAACAATAGTAATACATAAATTTACCAATTGGGAAATACTAAATATTCAACAATAAATCTGTACCAACATTTTTCAAAATAAAGAAATAAAACAGTTCTTTTTTCTAATTCCGTCCTGAATTTCCGTGTAAGATAAATTTGAAACGTATGAACTTTAACAAAATTACAAATCCATACTTACTATTATCAAGTATAAAGAGTATTAAGTATTAAATAACAAGGTTTATTACAGGGTTTCCACAATCCTTCAATTTCTGGTACCATTATTACTGAATAGTAATCGTCGCGTTATTTAATCGCAGATCGAAAAAAAAAATTGTCAAAATAATCAGAATAATTTTATTTTTTTTTATTTTTAAATAATCATATACAGAAAATTTAATTAAATTTCCATATCTCTGCACCTTTGCCGGCACTTATGATAAAATAATGTACAAACTAGGTAGCAGACCCACCCCAAAAAGAACGAAATTCTGCTTACACCCATACTGACTTTTCTAAAATATCCATACTTAATATTATCAAGTATAAAGGGTATTAAGCATTGAATAACAAGGTTTATAGCAGGGTCCCCACAATCCTTCAATTTCTGGTACCATTATTACTGAATAGTAATCGTTGCATTATTTAATCGCAGAATTTTTGCCATTAAATAAGGAAGTTTGGAAACAGTGTTGCTCTATGGCACCCATTTGAACACCTATACTTTTTTTTTTTATTATTGAAATATAACATTTAAAATAAAAATAACAATAAAACAAACAATTTCGCATGCTGGAAAGTAAAATATTACAGTTTGAAAAAAGAAAGTTTTTCTTGATTTAATCAACAAAAAAAATTGCTTCCTGTTCTAGATTATTCAAAAATTTCTGGGTAGATTAATCATTAAAGTGTTGCCATTTAATTTTCTAAGAAAAATTTCACCATTGAAAAATTAAGCAAAAAAAAAAATAATATAATATGACTATCTGAATTTTTATCCGAACGCAAAAACAACATGAAAACAGCTGTGACAAACGTAGACCAAACATTTGAAAGGTGAGAGACAGACGGAATGTCGCCCTCATCAAATTTATACAAGGTCTGGAGTAGTTTTCAGTTCTAGAACATTTGAATACAAAGTATTCGAATGTTGGTTTCGATTCTTAAAAGATCTCGAATCGGCCCATCACTACTTTATTTCTTCAAATGAATAAGTCACAGCAGTAAAATGACGAGCTGATCCATCTGTGCTATGTGTATTAAAATATCGAACCTGATATAAAGCATTTACCATCAAACTTAAAACTGAAAAAAATCTCAATAAATTAATACATTTTTTATTAGGGACCGACTCTCCTTCTGGGGTTTCGGCGACGAAGTCGCTGTGTGTTCTCGGCGGTTCATCGAATGTCTGTGTGGAGGTCTCCTCTAAGCTATGGGATCCTCTGCCTTTTCGAAACGACCTATGTCGTCGCTCACTCGGGTAGAGGGCTTGGGGGCTTTCTTTAATTTTAATTGCTTAATGGGCGTATAACCAACAAATTAAAACCAACCTATTAAATATGAATTTATTCAATTATCGTTGCTGGATTTTCTTTGATTTCGTGTTTGCCCCAGGGTTGGTGGATCAGAAAGTTCCAGGCTGAGTATCGTTCCCAAGTGGTTCAGTTAGTAGAAGCGCTATACTTCAGTTGGTCTGTGTGCTATACTGAATACCCGGCTTGGGTACTTTTTCACGATGTTGGTTATACGCCTATTAAGCAATTAAAATTAAATTTTTTTTTTTTATTGTTGTAGGATTGGTTAAGCGTTTCACTCTGCTTACTTATCTTTGTTTGGAAACTGAACATTTGTTAGCTTCATTTATTGAATATTTACTATTTGTATTAAAATATGTCAAAGCAATCTGTATTTAACTATGACTGGTGTGATAAAGAATTTCATACTGATTTGACAAAATGGATAGAACCTTATGCTAAAAGCGTATCTGCAAAATTGTTAGCATGTAAAATGTTCAACATTTTGTAAATTTTACAAAAAAATATGTAACAAATCAGTAATTTGTGCTTTAGAATCAGTTGTGAAAGTTCCACTCTCAAATTCACAACTTTTAAGATTTTTTGTGTGTAACATCACAAAATCTCGATGTCTGGAATTTTTTTTAAATTGGTATGGAAAAGTCAGGGAAATTCATTGCTGATCTGGAATAGACACTCTGCTTTTTGCTACTCTAAAATGAATATTGTGTATTTGTATACTTATTTTCTCTACAAATGTTTACTTTTACATGCTACAAATGTGAGTTCTTTGCTAAAAAATAGTTTTTACCTGCTATGAAAGTAATTTTTGCTGCTACTTAATTCATTTGTCCTGTTTCAAGAACTCTTGCAAATCATTCCGAGTGAATGTGACCTCTGAATATCCTGCCATTAATTTTCAATAAATTTAACTTTTTTTTTTTCCATTTCTATATGACCCCTTTAGACAAAACTGGTTGGTTGGAAAATTTTCCCTTTTTCTGTAGTTAAAAATTGATTGAGTTATACTTAATTAAAAATTATGGATTGTGAATGGGGAATATACTGACTGATTAAAAATGGAAGTGGCGATTAGTTCTAAGAGAAACATACTTCAATTTGCAAATCAAGTATATCTGTTAGGTGTAGGATTTGTTTTACAAGAAGCTGTATACATATCAAAATATGTAAAATTTTAGACGGACCTCTTTTCTTGTAAGTAAAAATAAAAAAATTATTCATTTACGACCAAAGCTTACTGAATTATGCTTTGAATTTTTATTAATTTTAGTGGCACTAAACACACGGGAAGCATAGAATATGAAACACTTTCCAACACATCCAGAATACTTTAATAAAGTGAAAGTTGATGTCTAAGTAAGTAAACAATTTGGAAAACTCTTAACAAATTTGAAAACCTGATTTCAGCAATTACCAACAATGTTCAGAAAAATATCCGAATTCTGTTGTGCAGCCCTGTATATCGTCTATGTATCATATATTCTAATACGAGCAAATCTTGTGTGTGGTTATATATATACTAGCAAGCTACGCTGGTCAATTTCTCTTAACGCACCTTTAATCAAATGAAATATTGATTTTGAATTTGACCTTGTATTTAAAAACCCTATGGATGGATCTTTACTTGGAATGTCCTTCTGCATTTCTGAAAACGATACGAACGCTATTGCGTTATTACATTTTTTATGTGTCAGACAAAATTTGGGCTGTTAAGGACAAATTAGGCCTATTCTATGTAGACTTTATTATGGAATAGGTCAGCATTAAAAAAAAAATGAATAATTGTGTTAAATTATGGTGTCTATGGGGAAAAATCATTTCCATTGGATTCAAATTGGGTTTGAATGAAGTTACAATTTACAATACTTCAAATATAATGAAATTGATATGCCTTACTGAGGTGGACAAAAATATGGTACTCGTCGAGAATTAAATAAAAATCATGCACTCGTGACATCATAATTCACTTTTATATTTTAACAGAATAATAAGGCTAATTTGTGACTCATGCTATAGTCAGTATATATACGTCAGGACACAATGCCGTTATCATTATCTTTTTATACGTGGAGATTTCGCTATGGTACTCCATTGTAAAATTTGGTAATTTTTTTAATTCAATATTTGAAAAACGACATAATCATTAGATTTGAAATTTATATCGAGAAAAATACAATTTTTTACCTTTCTAGTGCAGTTTGTCTAACAATTTTCTGACAAATACTTTTCGAACAATTAATTTTTTCAGTAACTTCAAATGTTTCATTTTCCGAGATTAATTTGCGGCAACGATTAGCGAAAATCCCAGTCGTCAGCAACACGTACCTTTTTATTAAAGAGGCTATACAGGGTGTTTTTTTTTTTTTAACTGACGCTATTCAGAGCCGCCTGTAGCTCGTTCTAATAACTGGATTGATACAAAATTTTGTGAATGGACTAAGAAAACCATGGGAAAAAAGATTCCAACAAAAAAAAAAATTAGTTCCAATCACCGCCGACAGGGGGAAATGTGGCCCTGTACATTGAAAAAAAACATCAGAAACAGACAAAATTAATAATTTGGATAAAATGCCATGTTTTATTCATCATTTACACTTTCCCTTTCGTTGATTGCAGTTGAAACATCCATTATCACTTTTTCTGCCACCGGTTTACGTCCTCTGCCTGACCGAACTGCTAGCGAGCCGCGAGCCTGTTTCTTCGAATTTCAGAATCATTGCTTTCAATACATTACCGGATATAGGTCCTTTGCGCAGTTTATGGCGTGTTCTAAGTAAACGAAGAGCGGCTGGTGCATTGCACTGGTTACAATAATAGAACTTCACAAGTAACGCGCTCTGCGGTAACGTGAGATTCATTTTCAACCTGAGCTGAAATTGTTACTCGGTGTTTTTCGCATGCATTTATAACTTAAACTATTGGCGCTACTGTCGCTTGCGTAAGTAAAAATTTGCATCTATATACAGGGTGATTATAAAGAAACTTTGCCAACATCTGCACTTCTAGCGCCCGTTCTATTTAACCGATCAAGATGAAATTTTAAATATAGTTGTTTGAAGGTATGCGCTCGAGATTCTGTGAATGGCAATACAGTGGTGCTCACGGTTACGGTTATAGTTACAGAAACTCGAAAATTTCGAATGGCAACGCCTACTTTTTCCTGTCTCAAAATGTTCAGCGCATGCGAAAACCCTAAATAGCGTTGAAACGGTACCGATATGTCCAAAAACCGACGTGTTATAGACATACAAACCGTTCTTTAAGGCGCACCGAGCAATAATGCATTCGACAGAGACAAGAAACTGCTGAATGATGAGAACACATATCAGACAAAAGAAAACCTTTATTGGCATCAAACATTTTGCACATGGGTGCCATCACAAGCAATTACGCATTGCATGCGGGAGACGACGGACAATACCGCTGAACGCAACATGACGCGAGGAATGTTTCTAATCTCACGCCGTATAGAATCCTGCAAGCCCGACAATGTTTGCGGATTGCACAGGTAAACTCTGGATTTGAGATATCCCCAAAACCAGAAATCCATAGGCGTCAGATCTGGGGATCGCGCAGGCCACGGAATAGGATAATGGCGTGAGATGATGCGATCACCAAAATGCTGATCTAGGAGCCTTTTAACTGACCTCGCTATATGTGGAGGTGCACCATCTTGCATCCAAACAACGTCATTGAGTGCATTCCGCCGACGCAACTCCGGTAGTACAGAATTTTTCAGCATGGCTGCATACCGAGAGCCTGTTACAGAACATGTTGCAGGACCCGCTGGGGTCGTTTCCTCAAAGAAGAACGGGCCGAGAACAAATGTAGCTGTAATGCCGCACCACACAGTCACTTTGGCGTCAAATAATGGTACTGGTGCCACAGCGTGAGGATTCGTCTCTCCCCAGTGCACACAATTCTTTGTGTTAATGTTGCCATGTAAGGTGAAATGCGCCTCGTCCGTCCATAGTATGCGAAGTGGCCAGTCGTTATCAGCATCATATCGTAATAAAAATTCATTTGCGAAGTCCAGACGTTGTTGTGGGTCACCCGGCTGCAACATCTGGACGCGCTGAAATCGATAGGGAAACATGTGAAGTACTGAGCGCAAGAGCTTGCGGACCGTTGTGTTCGGAATATCCAACAAGCGCGATAATCCTCTTGCAGTTTCTGTGTGCCCTGTAGTCACTGTATGATGCACTTCCATGACAACGTCCTCAGAAACTGTTGGCCGTCCGGAGCGCGGTTTGTCACAGGTGCAGCCTGTATCTTCGAATTTGCGCACTAAATCACGCACAGCTTGCAGAGTACATGGCCCACGTCGTTGTCGATGATTGCGGCGATACACACGCAAGGCTTCCGCAGCGTTCATCCCATTTAGATAATAGAGTTTGATCAATTCACCGCGAACTTTCCCAGGAAGAGTCATATCGTCGGCATGTGCGAGTTCATGAATGACGACTTCGCATACCCGCTTGGTATTTTATAGGCTTCCTCCGCTGAATATCTGGCGAACGGCGTTCTGTGATTGGTATCTTGCCTGTGTCATATGCAAAGTTACTGCGTGCGCACAGATCGTGTTTTGTTGGCCGGTTTTCAGAACTCTTCTTTGTGTATGCATAACACGTTTGTTTTTGGACATATCGGTACCGTTTCAACGCTATTTAGGGTTTTCGCATGCGCTGAACATTTTGAGACAGGAAAAAGTAGGCGTTGCCATTCGAAATTTTCGAGTTTCTGTAACTATAACCGTAACCGTGAGCACCACTGTATTGCCATTCACAGAATCTCGAGCGCATACCTTCAAACAACTATATTTAAAATTTCATCTTGATCGGTTAAATAGAACGGCCGCTAGAAGTGCAGATGTTGGCAAAGTTTCTTTATAATCACCCTGTATTTAAAACGCTAAGCGATTTCTTTCGACAATCCGTGAGAACAAACTACTGAATCAAATTACACCATTCTTTTTTTAAATGAAAGCTATTTGGACACAGATTTGTTATCGTGCATTCGTTTGTTCGAAAATTTAATTAATTAGCCGTAATTTTCAATTAAACTTTTACGTCTGCTAATGACGTCATAATCGGATAACGCCTACTGTTCCGAAGCACAGAGTTTATTTTCTAAACTGTGGTTGAATAAAAGAGAAATAATAAATATTAAAAGCACGCGGTTTTAAGGCCGAATTTGTTAATTTGCAAGTTAAATTTTGGTAAAAATACTTTGCGTGTTTTATAAGGGAATAAAAATTCATATTTATTGTGACGTCACAGGAATATTGTCCATTGGGTTTATTTTATCATTATGCATTATAACTTTGTTGATGCCATTTTTTCATTCCAATTAAATACAAAATATATTTATATTTGTGTGCATGGCGTTTAAGTATTAATGTAAGGTATATAAAGTACGTGTGAAAAGTTTGCGCCGGTGAAAATGACGTTATGCTTAGCTTGAAGTGCATTTTAACATTGATAAAACTAAAGAGAAAAATGTATATGATTGTGTTAACATGACATAATTTTACTGATTTTTGCATTCATAATTATAAAGATTAGAATTGGAGCCGTCATTGATTTCTTCATCTTGATTGCATACCTTGATTACATGTTACCAATTGCTTTTTTTTAATTATAGGATAGAAGATTTCCTTTTTTAATAAAAAAAATCACAAAAGTAAAGGATTTCAGGAAATTTAAAGTTATTAAAAATAGTGTTATGGTAGAAAAAAAATCTTGAAATAATGATTGTATTTTTAGCTAGAATAAACAGTGTAAGACTAATATTTCATAGGAATTATTTTGGTAGATTTATTATAAGTTCATTTAACAGTTCCTTATTAGCGCAAAGTCCTATTTCTTTCACTGTGAATTTCTCTTTCGATGTCAAAAAATGTTTTTCCACTTTTGGACGCCAGCCAAAATACAGTGGCAATTTTTAGAAATGTACAACAGTTGTGACAACAAAGGCGCTATCGCTTTAGCTTTCATCGCGCTTACATCACTTCGAAATACTACAAATTTCTATTTTTTACTACATTTTACAATTTCAATTCTTACATCATCAATTAGAAAAAAAATTAGCTTTCGATTGAAATTTATTTGAAAACTGCCGATTAATTTAACGACTTTTTAAATAATTTTCAAGCATGAAAAGTTTTTCAATTCTATCTTATCAATGACCACCAGTTTACTTCAATAATGTAAAATAGCCCCTGGGAAAGTTGCCACAATTGAAAATAGATTTCCCTAACCATCATAAAAAGTGAATTAAAAAAAAGTGATAAATCATAAGATCAGATTATCCATAAGATAGAACATTTTGGCGCTAAACAAAAATCTGTCAGGAAAAAAAAAAAAAAAAAAAAAAAAAAAAAGACTATTTTTAGTTTATGTTGAACATAAAATTGATATGTTGAATTCGTTGATGAATATGTTCCATCAGATATCAGGATATGCTAGGAATTGCATTTTTTTACATTTGCCAACTGTATAAGAGGAAAAATATCCCCGACTGTGATGGAAAAGGGATAATCATCCTGATTATGTCAAGGAACCGAAGAAACCATACAAATAAATTACACTTGAAAACATTAAAAATTTCCCTCATCTGCAGATAGATTTATTATTGTAAAAAACTTCTTAATCTTTGCATAAAAATTGATTAGCTTAAAACAATGGATGCGTTTTAGAAGATATGGATTTGAAACGAACAATGATTAAAGGGGACATTTTAAAACTTTTAATTTAATCATTTTAAAACTTTTTTAACGTCGAATTTCGACGGTGCTTTTGGGCAGATGCAATGCACATGCACATAGGAGCTCATTCGGTTGCATTATCACAGGGAGGGGGAGATGTGTGCTTTATTTACTATGTTCTGTTATTAACTGAATATGATATGAACGTAGGAATATACTATTTGTGTATACTTGATAGGTCCATGAATTTTTTTTCTTGCCGTGGGGAATATGGTGGTAATGTCAAACTGATTTGCATTACACATTTATTTACGGATTATTTGTTTGGAGTTTGCATCGGAAATAGTACTGTATTTGACTGGGGAAAAAATTTAAATAAAATATTTGAAAGACTGTTTTATACGCATCCCTTCATAAATAATAAAGAAGCTTATTTTACTGATATTGTTATAGTAATTTTTGCGTCAAGTTTTGACGGGTTCCATCAAGTTTGCATTTATTGCCCGTATTTTATGGTAATTCTCAGTTGCATAAATTACCACAGCGCCACATTTCCCCCTATCGGTGGTGATTGGAACTATTTTTTTTTTTTTGGGGGGGGGGGAATCTTTTTTCCCATGGTTTTCTTAGTCCATTCACAAAATTTTGTATCAATCCAGTTATTAGAACGAGCTACAGGCGGCTCTGAATAGCGTCAGTTTAAAAAAAAACACCCTGTATATATATATATATATATATATATATGCAAATTTTATCTTAAAAACGGCTCTAACGATTTTGACGAAGTTTCGTATCCTACCGTTTTGGGGCACCAGAAAATCATTGGGCTAGGTCACATGTTCGAGAAAATTCGATTAGTGGGTCATTTTGGTCATGGTCTAGCTCAGTGGTCACCAAATGGCGGACCGCGGTCCGGATCCGGACCGCCGACAAGTTTTGTACGGACCGCGACTCGAAGCGGGTAAATTCTAGAAATGAGACGGTCTCAGCCTGAACCCAACACATTCTCGAAGTCCCTTTCAATCGAAAGTAGATATAATTGGCCTGGATTGTTTTTTCGATAGAAAGCAATCGAGCAGTGTTTCCTCTTTTTCTATAAAAGCATCGGATCGTTCAGATAAAGGTGTCAAAAGTTTAAGTTAATTTTCAGGGACACAACAGTACCGAAAGATTGTTTAAAGGAAGTAAGTTATATTTTAAAATGTACTCATTTTATAGGAAATTGAAATACGTTGTTCGATTCTTCGTCATATAAATAGTAAAACTGCAAATTTCATGCATTTATTCATAATACGTACTTTGTTAATGTGTCCATCAGATTTACTTTTTGAGGGAGAATAAAATGAAAAACCTTTCAAGTATGAAGTATATTTCATTTGATACCAAACTTCTCTTTTGATAAGATTGAATGTAAATTTTCATAAAATTGTGTGATGGGGATTAACAGCTATTTCTATGTAAGGAGTTGTTTAAAAATGAGATATTACTTTTGAAACAATTTAAATATTATGCAATTTTTTCTATTGCACACTTTCGGTATCGGGCTCGGGCTCTGATGACCCAAAATGTTTCGGGTTCGGGCGGGTCCGGACCTCAAAAAAGAGCCTGAACTCATCTCTAGAACTTCTCCTAATACTACCCCCCCCCCCTCAACACAGGTCGGCTTTGATCTTGAGTTCTCTACCTTCTTTTACTCTTTTAGTCTGGTGCAGCTCCTACATCAGTGCACGCGTCTTTTTAGGTAGCTTTCAATACAAAAAAGTATAAAGCTACCTATTACAGCCGTTCGGAGGAAAGCAGTTCTGGAAAATTTCGATATATTTTCACCGATCATAACCCCCAGACCCCAAAACCACCCTCCGTTCAAATGTTGATTTATATATATATATATATATATATATATATATCTGACCTATGTCATACGATAATTGTGTGTATTAAGCTAACCAATGTCTCGACCGAGTTTGTTGGCCAGCTTGGTCCGCCATTTTGTTTCAAGATGGCGGCCATTTAAAAATTTAAAACTAAAATAAATATACAAAAAAATTAAAAATTCAAATTTATTTTTCAATTACGTGTTAGGCCTTGATACAAGGATTCCAGAGCATTTTTTTTTGGTTTACCTCTATCTTAAAAAATGGCTGAGATAGAGCAGTTTGAATTTCTAGGGTGGCTGACATTTTGAAACAAAACAGCACATTAACGCGATTACTCACAAATTTTTTTCTTTCATTGTTTTAATAATTTTCCCAATCATACGCATAAAACTATATATTCATATCCGTTAGCGCCAAAATTGGCGACATTTGGCGAAATATCGCCAAATATGGCGACCAAAATAAGTCTTCATAAATGAAGCCAATTTGGCTATTGCTCAATAATTTGGCGAATTTCTTATTCAAATTCAGTATTAACGAATCTTTTGTAAACGTTTCTTTGCATTTTAACTTGCTGTTTTCGTGTAACATTAGCTAAAATTTTAAAACGAAGATATAGGAAAGCTACCTTTTCCTCCCGGTACAGGCCGGAAGGACTTTTATTCATTTCGTTCTTATTCAGAGTTCTTTTAGGTAGCTTTCAATACAAAGAAGTATAAAGCTACCTATTGCAGCCGTTCGGAGGAAAGCAGTTCCGGAAAATTTCGATATATTTTCACCGATCATGACCCCCAGACCCCAAAACCACCCTCCATTCAAATGTTGATATATATATATATATATATATATATATATATCTGCCTATGTCATACGATAACGGTCGTATTTATAAATCAATTTTGATGAAACTAATTGTGTGTATTAAGCTAACCAATGTCTCGACCGAGTTTGTTGGCCAGCTTGGTCCGCCATTTTGTTTCAAGATGGCGGCCATTTAAAGCTAAAATAAATATACAAAAAAGTTAAAAATTCAAATTTATTTTTTAATTACGTGTTAGGCCTTGATACAAGGATTCCAGAGCATTTTTTGGTTTACCTCTATCTTAAAAAATGGCTGAGATAGAGCAGTTTGAAATTCTAGGGTGGCTGACATTTTGAAACAAAACAGCATATTAACGCGATTACTCGCAAATTGTTTTCTTTCATTGTTGTAATAATTTTCCCAATCATACGCATAAAACTATATATTCATATCCGTTAGCGCCAAAATTGGCGACATTTGGCGAAATATCGCCAAATTTGCGACCAAAATAAGTCTTCATAAATGAAGCCAATTTGGCTATTGCTCAATAATTTGGCGAATTTCTTATTCTAATTCAGTATTAACGAATCTTTGGTAAACGTTTCTTTGCATTTTAACTTGCTGTTTTCGTGTAACATTACACTCTCAAAAATAAAACACTCAATTTTGACGATTCCGCAATCCTCAGACCTCATTTCCTTATTTTTGACAATCATTTCGTCACTGAGTCACGTGGTTTTTGACGAAACGCGAATCCTCAAATATCTTGACGAAACTGTTTCCTCGCTGTCAAAAATAAAACTCTCACTTTTGACGATTCCGCAATTCTTAAGCTATATTTCGTCATTTTTGGTAATCATTTCGTCTCAAAATTAAATGATTTTTAATGCAATGGAAAATCTCAAATATTTTACAAAAATGTTTCCGCATTCCCGGCCAGATTAATTTTGTTACAAAATCGTTCAAAAAAAAAAAAAAAAAAAAAAAAAATGCACGAAAGTATTAAATTTAAGATATAATTAATGAAAACAGAAACAAAAATATTTCATCCTTGGGGGCCGCTATAACACGAATGTACCAAATTTCTACTTTATTTTTTATATCTGATAATTTGCGTCTATCCTTTTTGTAAAGATTTTATGCATTTCTATTGCCGATTCAAAGATAAATTTTTCTGAAGTTACAGAATTTCGTTAAAAACGCTTAGAAAAATCATCTAAAGTTACAAAATTTCGTTAAAAACGGTTAAAATAGTAAAATGCGAACATCATTTGGTCCACTTTCGACCGCAAGCATCAACATTTTCCCAATAGTAAAAAAAAAAAAAAATAATAATAACAATAATAATAAATAATAATAAATAAAAAATCACAATATTAGGTGCTTTTTTTATTTAAGAAATATATTCATATAACAATCAAATTTAAAATACGTATAACTGACCTTTCCCCTCTATAAACAGTAATCTTATCAGCTGAAATTGATGAACTCGCCTCCAAAATATGCACTTCAAAATTAATTATTTCTGATCAACAAATTAACTAGAGCATATTCATTGAACAAAGGAAATTTCTCTAATAAATTATATTAATCAAGCCATTTTCTAATTATTTATTAACCATAATAATAATCTAGCCTTATTAATTAAAACATGCAGAAGTTATAACAACACCGATAAAAATACAATCTGCTTTCTAAAAATATAAACACACATCAACATCTCGTAAATACTTTTAAAATCAAACAATTTCGAAGTCCCGCTAGCTGAGAGGTAAGACGCTGGGCTGTCAAGCTAAAAGTCGCGCGTTCGAGCCTCACCGAAGGACGATCTTATTTTGCCCCTAGTCAATTAAAAAAGCTTCTAAAAGCTCCGACAGATGGAACCACCAACCTTTTTCTTTGGAACTTTCAAAGAATCAATTTGACGAAACCACTTTCTTCGTAATTTTGAGGATGCAAATTTACTCGATTTGACGAAACGTTTACTCGGAGCATATTTCAAGAAACCGTTTCGTCAAAAACGAAGAAAATTTCTGGAAATTTGAGTATTCATTTTTGAGAGTGTAGCTAAAATTTTAAAACGAAGATATAGGAAAGCTACCTTTTCCTCCCGGTACAGGCCGGAAGGACTTTTTAACGTTTAGTTTCTTTGTTTCTGCGATTGTGTTTGATTCGCATTACGATGGAAAAGAAGATAAGAAAAGATAAGAGAAAAACTATAAAACTTTGAAGCAAACTTCAGCTACCAGAGGTTGCTATGCATTGTCTTTGGACGAATCTTTCGACATTGCAGATACAGCACAGGTAATTATTTTTGTGCACTATCTGCACAGGACCCGTGAACATTTTCTGAAGAACCACTTACTACGTATTTTGCCTATGTCAGAGAAAAACTATAAAACTTTGAAGGAAACTTCAGCTACCAGAGGTTGCTATGCATTGTCTTTGGACGAATCTTTCGACATTGCAGATACAGCACAGGTAATTATTTTTGTGCACTATCTGCACAGGGCCCGTGAACATTTTCTGAAGAACCACTTACTACGTATTTTGCCTATGTCAGAGAAAAACTATAAAACTTTGAAGCAAACTTCAGCTACCAGAGGTTGCTATGCATTGTCTTTGGACGAATCTTTCGACATTGCAGATACAGCACAGGTAATTATTTTTGTGCACTATCTGCACAGGACCCGTGAACATTTTCTGAAGAACCACTTACTACGTATTTTGCCTATGTCAGAGGAAAACTATAAAACTTTGAAGCAAACTTCAGCTACCAGAGGTTGCTATGCATTGTCTTTGGACGAATCTTTCGACATTGCAGATACAGCACAGGTAATTATTTTTGTGCACTATCTGCACAGGGCCCGTGAACATTTTTTGAAGAACCACTTACTACGTATTTTGCCTATGTCAGAGAAAAACTATAAAACTTTGAAGCAAACTTCAGCTACCAGAGGTTGCTATGCATTGTCTTTGGACGAATCTTTCGACATTGCAGATACAGCACAGGTAATTATTTTTGTGCACTATCTGCACAGGACCCGTGAACATTTTCTGAAGAACCACTTACTACGTATTTTGCCTATGTCAGAGAAAAACTATAAAACTTTGAAGCAAACTTCAACTACCAGAGGTTGCTATGCATTGTCTTTGGACGAATCTTTCGACATTGCAGATACAGCACAGGTAATTATTTTTGTGCACTATCTGCACAGGACCCGTGAACATTTTCTGAAGAACCACTTACTACGTATTTTGCCTATGTTAGGAACTGCTACAGGAGAGGATTCATACAAAGCTGTTACAGAGTATTTCAACCAAGTTGAAATGGACATGAAAAATGTTACATTGGTAACAACAGACGGGGCAACGGCAATGCTTGGGTGTAGGGAAGGCTTGGTTCAGAAACTCAGCAGTGATCCAAAATGCAATGAAAATTTGATATCCTACCACTGCATCATTCATCAAAGTGTGTTGTGTTGCAGTCTGAATCCCAGTCTTCAGAATAAAATGCAAACGGCGATACAAATAATTAACTTCATACGGTCAAAATCATCTCTAAGGCACCATCAATTTAAATCATTTCTTGAAGAGGTTGATGCTCAGTTTCACGACTTGCTTCTTCACAACAACGTGAGATGGCTAAATAAAGGCTCGGTCGGTGCTTAAAAGATTTTTTGCAGTACTGGAGGAAATCGAAGAATTTCTTTCAACTAGTGATCAAGAAGTAGCAATGAGCATTTAGGTTTCCTCCATGACGTTGAAGAAAACATTGCAATATAGCATTTTTGACTGATCTGTTTAGGCAACTGAATAATCTCTTAAACCTCAAACTACAAGGCAAAGGTAAACTTGTGTGTGAACTTCTCTAAGAAGTAAAATGTTTTTCAAAAAAGATTGACCTCTTCTCGATATTAGAACGAAGATATTAGAGGAGAACGTTTACACTTTCCACACCTTAAGTCCGTTTGTGACAGTAATGAAAGTATTGACATCAACCAGTTCGAAGATTTGTTGGAATAACTTAAATCTGACTTTCAAGAAAGATTTTTTGACTTTAAAAAGATTAAGAACGTTGTGCAGCTGGTCAACAACTCTTTTTCACTTATGCCTAATGACGTATGGACGACTGAAGCGGCGGATATTTTCAAGAGCAACAAAGCGGCCCTACAGTTGCAAATAATTGAGTTCTAAGAAGATGTTGTTTTAAAGAGCAGTTATGCTGAATTTGAAAAACTTTTGGGAGTGACCAATTTTGGATTAAAAATGTATGTGAAAAAATGAGTATCCAAAACTAAAAACTTTAGCGCTAAAATTGTGTACTATGTTTGGCTCAACTTATGTGTGCGAAGCAGCATTCTCAAAAATGAAGTTCATTAAGAATCAGTACAGATCGTGACGCACAGATGACCACCTTAAAAGTTTGATGAGAATCAGTTGCACCAACTTGACCCCAAATTTCAGGCAAGTTGTACAAAATAAAACATGTCATTTTTACCATTGAAAATGAACCACAATGAACTTTAGTGAGGAATCTTTTTTAATTTATGCCTACTTTGTATTGATCTTCTTGAATTTTAAAGATCATAATAAAAGAATGATTTGGTATTAATGCACTTCATTTCACTGGTATGCATTGTGTTATGCATCTCACATAACAAATTATCTATACTAATAAAATAAAGTTTCGCTCTGTGTGTGTGTGACTGTGTGTGTGTCCATGTGTGTGTCTGTTAGCGATGGCTAGGAAAATCTAGCCCACCTAGAAGGCTGGAAATTTAGATTTAGGTAGTCCAAATCCTCTCCTGGTGCACCATTACATCAGAATTTTAAAATTTTGAAAATTAAAGTAGTTATCAATTAAAAACTGATCAAAGATGACAAATAAAAAAGTCATTATTCTGAAGCTAACTGGCGCCTGCGCAGAAACCAATTTCCGTATCTTCCGGAACAGAAGAAAGAAAGCAGAAGACATTCCGTTTTTTTTAAGTATTTCTAAATTCGCCATGGACAAAAGGCTAAAAATATGGAAAAACCGTCTACATATTTTAAAAGAACATACTTTTACGTCTCGAACGATCTGGTTGGTTTGAAAAAAATTTACATTTAACCCTTTCAAAAAAAATAATCAAAACGCATCGAATTCATGTTTTCCGAGCCTTGCATCTACCGGAATACAAAAGATACGGAAAAACGAAGGTCACCAAATTAAAGAACTGTCTTTGTCCTTTTCAAAGCCACCTTTGGTTTTAAAAAATGCAAAAATTAACCCTTCGAAAAAGTATATTTTCTGTATGTCTTTTTGCGATTTTGGTAATTTTTAAAAATTTGCATCGGCGATTCAGAGAAAGGTACGAAAAACTAAAAATACCAGACAATATCTACATTTATTCTTTTTTCGACATCTGTATTTGTTTTTGAAAAATACGAATATTAACCCTTCAAAAAAAATTCGTGCGCAGGGCTCTCTTTTGCGAATTCCGATTTTCTGCTATATATTAAATCTGGCATCGGCTTTCTAAAATAACCAAACAAAAAGCAAACACAGCTGAAGACATCTACGTTCTATCGGGTTTAGGCAGAAACCTTTAGTTTAAAAAATAAATCACATTAACCCTTTCGAAAACGTTTTTAACCGTAAGTCAATTTCGCTTTTTTAACTATTTCTCCTATCTTTAAAAATCCGAATTGGCGTTATAAACAAAATACGAAAAACTAAAAATACCGTGCCTAATCTATATCCCTTTGTTTTTTAAAATCTGGTATCAGTTTTGAAAAAATTTAATTTTAACCCTCCAAAAAAAATCCTTTCCAAAACTCACTCACGCGAATTTCATTTTTTTTGGTCCAGATTTAAAAATCGGCATCGACTCGGGAAATGCAAGTACGGAAAAACAGTAGACTCCAGATCATAAACACGTTCATTTTCTTTAAAATGCATGGTTGGGTTTTAAAAAATATCTACATTAACCCTTTAGAAACCGATCGATTACGTAACCCACTTTCGCGATTTCCGCTATTTTGGAAATGTTTACCCGTAGTTAAATTTCAATTCTACCAGGAAATTTGATTGGGTCAAGTGTTCTGAAAAGGCCTCTTTCAGAACAGACTGCGCCCCCTGGCGGTGGAAAGTGGAACTGTAGGAGTATATCTGGTTCTATGGACCCGATTACGACGGGGTTAGGCTTATTCGACTTGATATCTATAGCCAGGGGTGCAAAAATCTAGGAGCCAATGGGCCAATTCCCACCACTAAATATTTAGTATTCTTCGCCTAATAAGAATCCTGATAAAATTTAGGTGAAGTATACTGATAAAATTTGACGAAGAATACTAATAAAATTTAGTGGTGGGAATCAGCCCATTGGCGCCTAGATTTTTGCACCCCTGTCTATAGCCTTAAATATTTTAGCTGTACTTTCGACCGCCAGGATGCGCTTTCCGATCTTGGGTTTTATGAGCCCGATTACGACGGGGTTTGCCTCATTCGACTTGATTTCGATAGCTTTACAGATTTCAGTCATATTCGTATAAAACAGATTATTAATATTTCGGGCCCGGGCAACGCCGGGCGGATTAGCTATTTTCAAATAAAAGCTTTACTAAGCAAAGTAGGTGGCCTAGGTTAGTTAAAGTTTGGTAGCGTGATGGATGGGGGAGGGGTTTAGGGAGTATGAGAGACTTAAGGCTCCTATAATAGGAGCTGACGCATATCCATTTTGTTTCGCATTATTCGGGTCTCAGTTCAGCATCTCAATCTCCCGCTGCCGGAGCTGGGGTTGCCTAAGGCCTCGTTCCTCCACCTTCTGAAAGAGGCTGGATATTAAATGGCGGAAATTAGCTTGGTTTTTCGACTTTGAGACACATATCTGCGAGGATGCGTCAGCCTGTATTATAGGAGCTCTAGAGAGACTTAAGTCTTCCGGACCGCGTAAATTTGACTATGTTTTGGAACGGACGAAAAAAATAATTGGTGACCACTGGTCTAGCTAATTGTATCTAAAAAACGGTTCAAACGATTTTGACGAAATTTTGTATCCGACCATTTTCGGGCACGGGAAGACTATTGGGCTGGGTCACATGTTCGAGAACTTTCGATTAGTGGGTCATTTTTGGGTCTAAGCGGGTCAAATTAATTTTATCTAAAAAACGGCTCTAACGATTTTGATTAAATTTTGTGTCCTACGAGTTTCGAGCACGATAAAATCATTGGGCTAGGTCACATGTCCGAGAAAATTCGATTAGTGGGTCATTTCTGGATCATTGTGGGTCAAGATCTAAAAAACGGCTCAATTTACACTAAATTTTACATGCAATGGTTTTCGGGCACGAGAAGACTGTTGGGCTAGGTCACATGTTCGAGAAAATTCAACTAGTGGATCATTTTGGGTCATGGTCAAGCTAATTGTATCTAAAAAACGGTTCAAACGATTTTGACGAAATTTTGTATCCGACTATTTTCGGGCACGAGAAGACTATTGGGCTGGGTCACATGTTCAAGAACTTTCGATTAGTCGGTCATTTTTGGGTCAAAGCGGGTCAAATTAATTTTATCTAAAAAACGGCTCTAACGATTTTGATTAAATTTTGTATCCTACGAGTTTCGGGCACGCGAAAATCATTGGGCTAGGTCACATGTTCGAGAAAATTCGATTAGTGGGTCATTTCTGGGTCAAGATCTAAAAAGCGGCTCAATTTACACTAAATTTTGCATCCTATGGTTTTCGGGCACGAGAAGACTGTTGGGCTAAGTCACATGTTCGAGAAAATTCAATTAGTCGGTCATTTTGGTCATGGGTCATGATATTTGAACTCAAATTTAATTTTGACCGAGCACAGCTCGGTCTTCCCTGCTCGTCTATATTATAAAGGACAAACGTGTCTGTGCATAACGCTGAAGTCATTTTGCAAATGGCAACACTTAACGATGACATTTCGGTTTTGCGACTTTTGCTATTGCAATTTTTTACATTTCTTAAAATCGCACATTTTCAATTTTTACACCGTTATATAGGAAAAAAATGTACTTTCAAATGCAATTTGTTTGAAAACTGTATCGCAACAAAATATTAATTCGTTTGTACTTTAAACAATATAAAAATTTTAGCATTTGTTTCCAGCTCATATTCCCATAACGAAATTAAAACTTCATTAAGCAATCAATGAAGTAGCATAAATAGAACACAAATTTAACAGACATGCAATTGAAATAAGCGCTTAAAACTGCTGAAATTATCAGAATAATAATAAACTGTTGTAGCTAACGAAATTTTTAAGGATTTCTTTGGCTATCAACTTCTTTCACGAGGCCAGTACGAAATTACCGCTTTTAATAAATTTCTTAACTTTATTTGAATATATGATTGACATATTTAATATAAAAATGCACTTTGGCGTTGTTAGGGTAGCGATCTAAGAAAATATTAAATGTAAATAATCTATTAGAGTTTTCAATAATATAAAAGGCTTTCACATATCTTCTCTTTCCCGGGAAGCCCGGGTTGGATGCCCTATTTTGTATAGTGCTAAAATTTTGTTCAGTTAGGAAATGCATAGCTCAGTTAAAAATTCCATTCAGGAATTTCCGTCAATAAACCGAAATCTATTCGATATCTTTTGTGCTGCCCAATATATGATCTATAGCATTTTTGCACACTAAGTAATATATAAAAAAAATTAGTTAAATTTAAAAACGCGTACCACTACTGAAAACGCACTTCCAACAATTGTTGTTCATAGCGGTATTTTGTTGTGTGTCCCTGTAAATGAACGATGGATACTGTACACAAAATACTCTATAGTAAGCCTCTTGTAGTGCACCTCAGTGATAAATATCCAATTTCAATATGTTTGAAATAGTGTAACATCATCAAAATACACTGCAGACTATTTTTCCCCATTGACCGTAATGTAACGGAATTCTTCTGAGTATCTCTGTAAATAAACTATAAATGTCACACACTTCATTTTCAATACCAAACATGCCATAGTAAACCTCAATAACATATATAAATTGCATGGTAATCAGAGTATATTTACACGAGTTAGAGCACAGACAGACAGACAAACTGAATTTATAAACACTTTTCAACTTTGTTTGGAAGTGTTAAAAAAAATATCGACTTTCAACAGAGGAGGTTAGACACAGGCATGATAGAGTTTCTCTTAAAAAAGGAAATCCACCTTTTTGAAAACAATTTTAGTAATACAATGTCGTTAAAAATTTGAAGAAGAAATAAAGAAATTGCAAAGTAAGTAGCTTTATATGACAAACAAATCATCTCAAGATGGTGGTGGGGGGGACTGTATATTAAATTGTACCAAATTCTCTTCGGAAAAGTTGAAGGTGAATCGGAACTCATAGGCGAAACTTTAAGGGGTGATAGAAACATCTAAACAAGCTATTTTCGTCATATAGTGCATGGTCGTATCGCAAGCGGTAAACTGCTAGATGGCGCTGTCATTAAACACACAGAGTGCTGGTTTTTCACGCACGTTGTCATTTCTACCGT
This sequence comes from Maratus michaelseni, assembly GCA_963931845.1. Lineage (NCBI taxonomy): Eukaryota > Metazoa > Arthropoda > Arachnida > Araneae > Salticidae > Maratus > Maratus michaelseni. The sequence continues at coordinate 10,080,842 of OZ007590.1, read as the reverse complement.
GGATTGCAAAACGGATGATTGGTTTTTAAGGAAAAGGCGGACATGCATTTCATGCATGGCGCTGCGGTTGTGAGTGCTCTGTAAGTCCTAATTGTGTAGCAAACGGGATTTTCTCTACACTCAGAAAGCCATGCAATTGCATAGTGTTTTGAGCTTGTCTAGACATATTCTATCACCCCTTAAAGTTATGCCAGGATTTCGGAAATACCCTGTATTTTGACAAGTTTAAATATTTTTCAAAAACATCTCCTTCGATAAAAAAATATATAAATCCTTTATTTACACATATGCAAAGTTTCAAGATGAAAAAAAAATAAAGAATTCTGAAAAACTAAAATTTCTGCAATTTTTTTTTAAGGAAAAGAGTTTTGAATTTAAGAAAACTAGGGAATCGAACCCGGGCTTCCCGGGTTACAGAACGCAGGCGAAAACAATTTTTTCCCCCTAAATCTAATAGATTTTTCATATTTTTATTTGTCAAAGTTGCTGCATTTAGTGATTTTCAGGTGCGTTCGTAATTATATAAATACGTAGCACCTATAGTCGTCGCTTGGTCCGTCCGTCTGTCCGTCTGTCCGCATATAACAACGCAAAAACTACCCATCCAAATGGTTTGCAATTTAAGATATATTATCTTTGCAGAATTTTGTCGAGACATTTCAAATTTTATTAAAATCGAATCAAAACTTTAGGAGATATTAATAAAAATATTTATTAAGAAATTTGATTTTTTTTTTTTTAAATCGGTGCTTTTTTGTTATAGGAGCTTCCGAGGTTGAATCGTCAAGCGAGCGAGATACTTATTTTAATACAGAAATTAATCTGCACACGATATAATTCATTTCACAGAATTAAAAATCATCAAGATCTGAATATTTATATAACTAGCTGATACATATATATCTGAATATTTATATAACTAGTTAAGATATTTGTATGAACAGTGTCATAAAATATATACTTAACTAGCTGTTTAACCCGTTCTACGCACGGGATATCATGAATTTAATTCTAAAACGTGCGTACGAACGCACCTCGTTTGTAACGTTTGACGTACAATTTCCAACTTGTTTTTTACTGGTTTCTTTGCTTTTCTTGTGCATGAAGCGCTCATACATGCGGTATCCATCCAGTTTTTTTTTTTTTTTTTTTTACTAAGCGTTCATACATGCGATATAGTGATCGCGACATTAACGAATTTCAAGGGTTTTGTTTATTATTTTTTTGGTATTATTAATACAGGGAGTTCGCTGCATCCAGTGATGCTTCTTTGTTAATTTATTATTCATCATCTTATGCATGCGATATAGTGATCGCGATATTAACGAATTTCATGTATATTCGTTTTTTCCAACTTCGCAATGACCGTTAACATTATTTGTAATACTGATGAAATATGAATTAAAACGTTGTTTCTTACTGCTCATATTAACTTTTTATATGCATTTTTATTAAATTTGTGAAATATTTTTTTTATATTTTATTCGTAAAAATGCAATATCTAAAACAATATCTTCTGTTTATATTATCTGTTAAAATATCCGATGTTTGTTTATGGTGTAAACAAATAATTTTCTTTTAAATTTTTAAATTATTACAAAGCTTCCTTTTCTCCAAAATCGTCTGAACTAATCAAATTTTGTATCCGGTATAACGCTACTCTCATATAAAGGCACCCTATTCTTGTGACGTTTTTATTTCAAAATTCATTAATTTTACTACCTGTAACTATTTAAAAGTTTATAATGGCAGCATTCTTCTATTTGTTTATTGGGCGTTTCAAAATTCATGGTTAAAAATTATTTTATAAGCCATAATATATCAGGCAATTAAGATATAGTTTTCAAACAAATTGCATTTGAAAGTAAATTTTTTTCCCTCTATAACGGTGTAAAAATTGAAAATGTGCTATGTTTAGAAATTAAAAAAATTGTAGCAAAAATCACAAAACCGAAATTTCATCGTCAGCTGTTGCCATTCGCAAAATGACGTATGCGTTACGCACGGACACGTTTGGCCTTTATAATATAGATAGATAGATAGATAGATAGAAAAAAATATATATACAAAATTTTCCCTTTCTCAGTATTTCATATGTACCATTCACATTCATAAAATAATTCTCAATTCTCAATCTTTCATTGCTCTATCTTGAAACTTTGCATATCTGTAGACAATTAAATAAAGGATTAACATATAATAAACAGAGGAAAGTATATTCAACTAGGTAAATTATATCCAACTAGTATATAACCCCCGTCAAAAATAACGGATTGTTGATTGCGTTCAATTTTCACAAGACTTCATACAAACAAACAGCATGAAAATTTTATTATTGAAAAGTTTGTATTGTAGAAAAGTACATTTTAAAGCCAGTAGATGGCGCCAAAACAATAGTTAAAGCAGAAGTGTAATACTGGATCGATCACCGCAAAGCCTCCCTACGAAAGAAATCACTGCTATTTCTGAAAAAAAAAAGTGTTTACAGAATACATGTTTTATTTGAAATTATAGTATATAACCCCCGTCAAAAATGACGGATTGTTGATTTGGGTTCCATTTTCATAAGACTTCATACAAACAAACAACACGACGATTTTATTGTTGAAAGGTTTGTATTGTAGAAAAGTACATTTTAAAGCCGGTAGATGGTGCCAGAACAATATTTAAAACAGAAGCGTAATACTGGATCGATCACCGCAAAGCCTCCCTACGGAAGAAATCACCGCAATTTTTGATAAGAAGTGTTTACATAATACATGCTTTATATCTTATATGAAATTATAGTATATAACCTCCGTCAAAAATGATAGATAATTGATCTGCACTGCATTTTCATAAGACTTCATACAAACAAACATCATGAAGATTTTATTATTGAAAGGTATATATTGTAGAAAAGTACATTTTAAAAATGACAAATGATTTCTACAAATACAAATGATGAGGAATTTTTTTTTTTTTTTTATCCATGTGCGAAAGTTTTTAGTAAATAAGTGTTATCGATGAGTTTCTAAAGAGACCTCACCGCATAGCTCATTTTTTGATTATTAAGCAAAATTAAATGGAAATTACTCGGTACTATTTATTCCTTATATTTTAATTATGTTTCAAAAGAAAAAATCATTTTATTTACGATGGAAACAAAATTTCAAAATTTGTTTGTATCAGGCATGAAAGTCGGAAACAGGAAAAAAGTTGGAGACTTTTTTTCCATCTATACAATTCAACTCTTATAATTTAGACACATTTTAACAGTTATTTATACAATAAAATGCAATATAACTGTACATATTGTTATTTTTTTCCATAACTTAGAAAGTACTAAAAACAAATTTAAACTAACAATGAATGCATAGCATAATTGCATCAAAAAATAAAACTGAATACAGTTTGCTAAAGTCATAAATCCAAATATATCTGATCAACTTATGTACAGTGATTAATGTTTCAAAACAAATATTGTTCTGGATGATTTGGCTGTTCAAGATTTTTCCTCTTCTTCCAAAAGAAAAAAAAATTCTCCATGCTAAATATTTACACGTCAAATCAATCTTTGCTCCAGTAATTAATCTCCAAAAATGCATCAGTGAAATTATCCAAAAGTGTTGCATAAATAAGACAATTTATTCTATTAAAAAGAGAACCTTATCAAAACTTCCTTTAAAAGAAATTTCACTCTGTAAAGACACTTTAAACAACTTCATTTATATACATGACTTTCAGATACTTATAATATGAAATCACCTTTCATTTGATGGCTCTTTTGCACATCAATTCAAAAACAAACTCAAAGGATTTGAGTAGACGAAATGTCTGATCATTAAATTTTTCAGACCTTACAATTCAGACCCCCCCCCCCTCCTACAATTTTCTTTGCATTTTTGCATCAATCCAGAGAATGCCCAAAATTGCTTTAAAAAAGGTGGAATACCTCCTTTAGGAGGAACTTTTTCATGCCTGTTATATTATCTGCCGATAGATGCCGCCAGAATATTTAAAAAGAAAGCGTAATGTAATACTGGATAACAGTGTTCGTTTGTTTATATGTGGATGTGGGATTCCGATGTTTAATCTGGATTTTTAATTAAGAACTTCAAACATTATAATAGGATATGATATACATGTTTTATAGGAAAATATGCTGAACAGGCATGATTTCAAGTAGAAGATATTATCTCATTTAGCTGTAGCTAGCCTAGGTTTTTCATTAAGCCCGACATGACGTTTAACTACCGTCGTCGATTCGCAGATCAGAGTGATCGCACCCGGAATCGTTACAGACTATTTCTTGCCTTCGGATTTTATTATAAGTAGATGGTTGGAGTATCATATTTAAGATTTTTTCCAACACAGCGAGTATATGCCGAGACCGGTATCGTAGAACCTGGGATCGTCGGGATAGCTCAGTAGGGAGAGCGTTGATACGGCAAACCAAAGTACCCAGGTTCGAGTCACGGTCCCGGCATATATTCGCTCTGTTAGAAAAAAATCTCAACTATGATACTCCAACCATTGGATATGATTAACATATATTTTTTTGAAAAATAAATCGAAGGCTGTGTTTTTGAAATTTAAAACTTGTGAAAACATGTTTATAGTCCTAATTAGCTTTGTGTTGTATATCGTATTAGGCAGGCCACACACTGAGTCCTCACAAGCAATATGAAGCGTGACTTAGAGGAAGAAACAGGGTGAAATAAAGGATAAACCTCTTTCAAACCTTTTTTTTCCCTCCCAAGTCGGGCTTCATGTTGCTCGGGATGCCTCGTTTGCGGCCTGCCTTAGAACTTTAAATCGAGACATAAAGGACCTTTCTAGCATCATTGTGTACAAAAATTTTAACAAATTTGTGTAAGACAGTACTGCGAAATTTGCCAGTTTTTGCCATTTTTAAAATTCCATTAAAAAAAAATGTTGAGCCAAAAAAATTAATTTTGGATTTTTTATATACTGTATAAGTAAAAACTACAATTTACTGGTCCAAAATTATAGAGCGCATTTCATGTTTGGAAAAAAAAAAAAAAAAAAAAAAGAACAAAATGAGGTACGTACATGTTTATTGTTTTCTTGGAAAGACAATTCAAAACAGTTTTACACAACAACATTTTAAACATTAAATAAGTTCCACATTTCCCGTTTCCTTACATTGTTGGTACCAACATTTTACAAAGTCCTTACTTGGAAAACGACGATGTGAGTATTCTAAACAAAAACGTCTCTGAGCAATTACAACGGATTTGCTTTCATGGAACCACAAAACGCACACCTCCTGTACGGTAGCCATTTGCAGACTAACGTAATCAGTAAATTTTCTGCGCTCAATGTTGTCGCGCCATCTACCGGCTTATGTGAAACTTATTTAATGTTTAAAATGTTGTGTGAAATTGTTTTAAATTGTCTTTCCAAGAAAACAATAAACATGTACGTACCTCATTTTGTTCTTTTTTTTTTTTCAAACATGAAATGCGCTTTATAATTTTGGACCACCCTGTATAACTTAAAACAATTGAAATCTGCGATGTCAAGGTCCAAAAATATTTTATCCATTGATTTGAACATGGAGTACCCCTAATTTTGTTTTCTTCTATCTTTACAAGAAGAAAGTATTGGATCGTGAAAAATTTCGGTTTTCGGCGGATTTATACGGTTTAGAAAGTCCTGAACACGATTTGACTGTGTTTAGAAAAGGTCAGTCAGTCTGTCTGTATGTGACAAAAATTTTGTGGGCGCTGTAATATCTCAAGAACTAATGCATGGAATTTAATAAAACTTTCGACGACAGGGCGCTGCCATGCTGCATTTTTCACGATTTCCGCAATAGATATAATCTAAATAAAATAATAATCTAAAGAACTAATGCACGGAATTTCATCAAACTTCAGATTCAGTTAGACGTTGACATAAGTTGTTGTTAATTAGGTTTTGGGCTAAATAGCCCAACAAGTGGCGCTGCTATGCTGCATTCAGGATTTACACGCTTTTAGCGAAAGCTCAAAAATTAATGCACGGAATTTCAGCAAACTTCATATTCTGTTAGACCTTAAGTTGGTTCTGATTAGGTTTTCGTGTAAATCATATAACAGGTTGCGCTCCTCTGCTGCATTTTTGGATTCTAAAATGCATTATTAAAAAAATTACGTTCTTTGATGTATTAACTGTATGAGATAGAAGACAGTTTTGGGATTGGCACACCCAACTAGTTTTATTTTCTTTTTTGGACATTTCTTAAGATTTCATAAAATTAGGGATCGGAGTTTCAGTAATATAAATAGTTTATTTTCTTTTAAATAGAAATGTTAAGTAAACAGTCAGTTTTACTGTATTTTTACATATGTCATGACATTTTATTTATTTTTTCGTAAACTAATTAACTGTTTGGAAATCTGATCCATAGCTTTATAGAATACACCTGTTAAAAAAGCACGCAAAAAAAGTTCAAAATTGTAGGAGAAGTAGGGTTTTAAAATTTACTTAAGTCTGTTCTCAAATTCAAACTGTCTACCTTATGACATTTTTTAAAATTAATTTTTTTTCGAAAACGCGTGACATTGGCAGGTGTTTTTATTCAGAAACTATAATCAAAACACGTTTTCCATTATTTGTTAAAGGCAGAAGATCTGTCTGAAAATACTGTCAAAGTCGGCGTTTGAACCGAATCCTCGATGCTTCAACACGAGGAAGAAAAAAAACGTGTTGTCATGTGACCCGAATTCCTATAACTCGATAAGTAATTTATTTATCAAAAAATGGAAAACTCATTTCGTTTTCAAATTACTTCAATAAATAGCCTACCAATTTTGTGTCTTTGCGTTTAAAAATGCGTCCGATAGTTTCGCATTGTTGAGCAGGTCATAGTCAAAGTCAAACCGGGCGGGGAGGCCTACCTTTCGGCTTAATCTCAGCTAGCCCCATTTAAAAACCACCTTAAAGTAAAAAAAAAAAAAAAAAAAAAAAAAAAAAAAAAAAAAAAAAAAAAAAAATGCATTTTTGAAATTGTCTACCACAAGCATTGCATATTTTCTTCATCAAATCACTCGCCTTCATAAAACCATTTAATAATGTGTCAAAAGGTATAAAACACTGAAATAAAAGTTCAAATGATACAGAGCCCTCTTAACTGCTATGGGCCCAAGTTTCTTCTTCGTCGAGACATGTCCTCTTTCCTCTGGGATTTGGAAGGTCAATAGTTAATTAGATTTTGAACTATACGCTCCCGATTTCCTGACCGCCTCCCCCCAATGTCTCTGGAGATTCGACATTATCGGCTTCTGTGGAAGAACAGATGCTGGACTGTTTCGGAAATAATTTTTTCCTAAAAACTAATTTTCTAGATTTATTTCTGTCCTCTTGTTTAGGTCTATAGGCGTAAGACGCATTGTGGCAACTAATGACATTATAATATACTAGCTGTTACCCGTGACTTTGTTCACGCAACATTAAAAGAAGAATAAATACATTAATTAAGCAAAATATTTTACTCCCAATAATTAAAAACGTTAATAATTAACTAACTATTTATCACATTTCATAGGAGACAATATGGTATTTATTATTATAGGGACCTTGACATAACTCAGTCTTAAAAAAGTGAAATTTTGTGCCAAATAATCGCGAATATGAAATTGCAACCAATGCAAAAAGGAGGGCCAAATAAAATCGTGGAAATAGACGAATTGTCAATTTTACCTGATATGAAGTTTGAATATGTGAAAATATGTTTGTATTTTTCGGATAATTTACTGAAATCAAGATTTTGTTTTCACCATCTATTCAAAGTGAAAATAAATTCTGTTTTTCAGTTTTAATGAGAAAATGGTGTAAAAAATATACTGATCTGTTTTATTTCTCCTTTTTTATACACAAATATGGAGTAAGTTACTTTTCGTTTTTAGAGAAACTTCGTTAAAAAAAATGGCATTTAATTTAATTTTTTTAATTCTGATAGTTTGTGTGACATCCTCGGATCAATTATAACCGGTATTCGCTAAACAGGTAGTAAACTAACCGGTAGCAAATCGCGTTGCGTTCGATAGTCTAGGAGTAGTTGCGAAATACAAACACACGGTCAGATTTTAATATAATAGATTCGTGTTCATTTTCCTTTTCTTAAAATTATGATGTGATTTTTAGCAGAAAACTCGGATACTCATGCGGAACGAAATAACGAAATAACGGATACTCATGCTTAATAATCAGTATAGATAACAAAACATTTAAATTTTTCGTTATAAATATGGCGTGAAACTCATCTACTTCCTATACTTATTCATCCTTGTATTATTAATGTAAGGAATTGATTCACACTCATTTTAAAACATACTGGAAAATTCCCGTTTTATTTCAAATATGACGTCTCCTTTTTCCCCAGAGAAATCCCTTTTTAATGACATAATTCTTGTTAATTTTCTTTTCCAGGCAATTAATTTCAATACTGGCATAGGGAAAATTATGTTACTTTAACGAAATAATATTAAATCTTTAGGTTTTATCGACAAAAATGGAACTATTAACATTCGTCATTATTTTTTTTTAGGTAATCGAGTTATTTCTTTTAGTTTTATGAATGAAAAATCACTATTTCTCGCTATCCATGACATCATTTACGACATGGATAATTTTGCGGAGCATATTATTGACATTTGCTAACCATTTTCTTTTGAAACTTCTTTTTACTTTTTTAAAATTTAAATAAAAAATACGGTATAGTTATATTAGCCGTGCGCAGACGGTAAAACAGCAAGTATTGTTACCATACAAAAGAAAAAAAGTGAGGAAAAAACCCAAGATCATTTTATTTCACCAATCACAGCATATCCGCTTTATTTTCGATAAATGACGTCATATTCGCTTGTTTCCTATAGTTACGCATATTGAAACCTTGTATTATTATCAAAAACTAAAAAAAGTACGTTTTATTTCTAATAATATTATTTATTTATTCTTCTTAATTCTTTAATTTTTTAGCTCACAGGCTATCAAAGCCTGAGGGCTAATGTGCCCGCCCGCTCTTTATGTATGTATGTATGTACGTATGTATTGTTATGAATTTTGTATATATCTGTAAATATTCCATTTGTTTAAATTTATTTTATTTTATTATTGTGAAAATTGCAGTATTATTAATGTATTTCCTATTGAGCATCATGTAACTCAATGCTAAAGGCCTCAGATGTTTTGCAAGGAAAACAACCTTACACCCTCATCTTTATAATGGAAGTCTATTGAAATATCGCCAAGGAATGGGTTTATCGCCAAGTTGGCGATGGTTTTGGCGACTTATTTTTGTCGCCAAATTTGGCGATATATCGCCAAATGTCGCCAAGTTGGCGACGGATTTGGCGACTTTTTGTGCAACCACACCCCCCTTATACCTATACATTGGGATCCTTTCTTGCTTGGGTTCTCTATCGAAAGTTAAAGCACTTTCTGGTAATTTCTAGCATCTGAAGGCTCTGGAATAATCTGGAAAGATCTCTGAAACCTATATAAGGACCTCCATCAGTTCAGTTAGTGAAAAGTCTGTCAACTGCGATTGAATTCATACGAGAGGCTTTGCATTGAGAACTGTGTTACTCAGATTGATTTTGTCGTTGATACGTCGTATTGAACACATTGTTACTGAGTGAAATTTTTCTGTGCTGTTATTAGATTTGAAGATTACTGAATATCTTGTAATTTTCAGAAGATATTTGTGATCGTATTGCACTGTTTATAGTGAATAAAGCCTTTTTATTGTTCTTATATACTGGCATCAGTCCTTTCGAACCCCGAGCTCACAACATTTGGTGTCAGAAGTGGGATTGAATGCCGATCACCAGAGCAATGGAGGCTGAACTGAAACAATTATTGGAGAAATTAGCTGCGAATCAGGCTGAGATGTCAACCAACCTTGGCGAGATGAAAGAAGAAATGAAGAAGGATATGTCAGCGATGGATGAGAAAATGACTGCGAACCAGGCTGAAATGAAGGAAATGTCGGAAGAAATGAAGAAGGAAATGTCAGCGATAGATGAGAAAATGACTGCCAACCTTGGCGACTTAAAAGATGAAATGAAGAAGGATATGTCAACCAACCTTGGAGAGTTGAAAGACTTAATAGAGGATAAAATAACATCTTTAAATGACAGAATTGACGGTGTGGAAAACAAAGTTGAAGGAAGATTTCAAGAAATAGAAGGAAAGGTAGAAGAAATTCAAAGGACAGCCAGTACCGTAGAAGAAAGAGTAGAAGAAAAAGTTCAAAAGATCGCCGAGACCGTTGAAGAAAGAGTAGAAGAAAAAGTTCAAAAGATCGCCGAGACCGTCGAAGAAAGCATAGAGAATGTAAAAAAAGATTTGGAAAAAGTCAAGAAACAGAAGATAACTGCCGGAAGCTATACCGAAGATGTCAAGTATCAATCTATGCTTCCTCGTTCCTGTATTAAACTCTCGACCTATGACGGAAAATCCTCATGGCCAGTTTTTAAGACACAATTTGGGATCGTAGCGGACGCCAATGGATGGGATTCCCAGACAAAGGCTTGCCAGTTAGCTGCTTCTCTACGAGCTGATGCTGCCGACGTCATGAACCGCTGGATTTTGAAACGCTCGTCAGTGCCTTAGAATTACGCTTTGGCGAGAAATGCATGAAGGAATATAGCAGACTCCAGCTCAAATCTCGACAGCAGAAATCCACTGAATCCCTGCAAGAGCTTGCTACGGATGTCGAGAGACTTTCACATCTTGCTTATCCTGACTGTCCGACTGAAATTAGAGAAAGCTTGGCTCTGCAGCATTTTATTGATGGTGTGCGTGACCCTGAGATCCAGACAGCACTCCGGATTGCAGATCTCAATGATTTAAAAGGGGCTTTGGTTTACGCTCTGAAATTCGAGGCAGCCCAGCAAGCTACTAGGAAAGATCGACACTTTGTGCGAGCAGCCAACCTGCCTGAGACGTCGGATAGAGCTGTGGAGCGCTTACAGCAGCAGATGAATGACATAATGAGAAAGATGAACTCCTTAATGGCCAACAAACCTTACAGGCAGATCAAGTGCTGGAAATGCGGTGGAGAAGGCCATATACAAATCGACTGCCCAAGACGACCCAGCACCGAAGGTAATATCTCTCCCGCTAACGGAGGAGCAGGAAAACTGATTAATGGCCATCTTGCGGGGCGGAGGTTGCCAGATTTTGAGAAGCCCCATTTTCAAGTATGTGAAATTTCTGCAAGAAGTTACGGCGAGAACGGAGTTTTTATAGTCGGGCGTGTGAATGATTTTCCCTGTAATATGATCATCGATACAGGAGCCAATGTGACCATCGTTCGGAAAGATCTAGCTCAGCGGCTGAAAGAAAAACTCTTCTGGACCCCGCCGCGTGTTATTCTTCAAACTGCGACCGGAGATAAGATCGATATACATGGAAGAATGACACTGAAAATAAAGTTTGGGAACGCCGCTTACCACCATACAGTCTATGTGGCCGATATTTCAGACCCTTTCATACTCGGACTGGACTTTTTAAAAGAGCATGGATTTACACTGGATTTTAAGAATAATGAGTTACGCTCTGCTCAAGAAGATGTCACTATTTTCAAACTTGGAAATGAGTCCGGGTCTATTCAACGGATCACAGCCAAGGCAGATGTTATCATCCCTCCTCGGACCGAAATGATGATACCTGGATTAACTGGAAACGAAAGAATTTTCCAGTATGGCTTAACTGGATATCCTGAGAAGAGCCCAAAGGAGTGCTAATAGCATCAGCGCTGGTAGATCTGTCGAGAGATGTGATACCCGTGAGAATTGCAAACGTAAGTGAAAAGTCTAGAATTATCCAGAAGGGTGAAGTGCTGGCAACCTGTGCTCCAGTCACCTGTGTATGCAAAGACCCGAGCTTGATGTTGTCGGAGCCGCCTACAAGTTTAACACCTGAAATTGGACGAAATGAAAATTTATCTCCTGAACAGAGACATGCCGCAGAAAGACTGTTCCAGGAATTTAAGGATGTGTTTTCTCAAAACGAGAGTGATATTGGTCGCACTTCACTGACACGTCATAGAATTGATACTGCCGACCATCCACCAATTAAACAGCATCCCAGACGTTTGCCGTTCGCTAAACAAGAAGAGGTGTCTAAGCTCTTACAACAGATGCAGGATAGTGACATCATCGAACCGTCATCAAGTCCGTGGGCCTCTCCCATCGTGTTGGTCCGAAAGAAAGATGGCTCCACAAGATTTTGTGTGGATTATCGTAAACTTAACGACATCACGAAGAAGGACAGCTATCCACTACCAAGAATAGACGACACACTAGATACTCTTTCAGGACATAAATGGTTTTCCACGCTGGATTTGAAGAGTGGATATTGGCAAGTAGAGATCCATCCTGATGACAAAGAGAAGACCGCATTTACTACTGGACAAGGACTTTGGCAATTTAAAGTTATGCCGTTCGGGCTCTGCAATGCTCCAGCAACGTTCGAGCGCCTCATGGAGACAGTGTTAAAAGGTCTGACTTTTGAAGCTTGTCTCATCTACCTAGATGACGTCATCATTGGTGGCCGCACGTTTGAAGAACATCTAGAGAATATTCGAAAAGTGTTAACGAAACTAAGAGCGGCGAATTTAAAGTTGAACCCTTTGAAATGCAAGTTCTTCCAACGAGAAGTAAACTATTTAGGACACATCATCTCAGCTGAAGGTGTTCGAACAGATCCTGAAAAAGTGTCTGCAGTAAAGCACTGGAAACGTCCGGAAAATGTCCATCAGTTGCGAAGCTTTCTGGGACTATGCACTTATTACAACAGATTTATTATTATTACAACAGAAAGTTTGTACAGGGGTTCTCCAACATCGCAAGACCCTTGCATAGGCTCACTGAAAGCAAACAGAAGTTTCTATGGACACAAGAATGCGACAATTCATTCCAGCGGCTGAAAGAAGCTCTCACATCCTCTCCAGTCCTTACCTATCCAGACCCCGACAAACAATTCATTGTGGACACGGATGCCAGTCAGGAAAGTGTCGGCGCTGTACTTTCCCAAGAAATAGATGGCCAAGAACGAGTCGTAGCATACTGGAGCAAATGTTTATCGAAACCAGAGCGGAATTATTGCGTCACTCGTAAGGAGTTATTAGCTATAGTGAAAGCCATAGAACACTTCCATCACTATCTCTATGGCAGGAAATTTCTCCTTCGTACTGACCACGCATCCCTAACATGGCTGATGAATTTTAAGAATCCAGAGGGCCAAGTAGCCAGATGGATACAACGACTCCAGGAATACGACTTTGACATCAGGCATCGCAAAGGCTCATCGCATGGAAACGCCGATGCCCTATCAAGAAGACCGTGTCCCGAGAGCTGTCGCTATTGTTCCAGAGCGGAGAGCAACTATAATCCCGAATATGTCATACGCCAGACGAAGACTTCACTATTGACGCCACCAGATCCCTGGAGTGATGAGAAGATTCGAGAAGATCAAATGGCAGACCCTGAGATCAAACCAATCTTGGAGTTATTAGAATCTTCTAGCACGAAGCCCAGTTGGAAAGACATCTCGACTTACAGTCCTACGACGAAGCAATATTGGGCTCTTTGGAACTCTCTCCATGTCAGGAATGGTGTCCTGTTCCGAAAATTCGAATCGGAAGATGGGAAGACATCTCGGTGGCAGTTGGTACTTCCTCGATCTCGAATCCCAGAGGTCCTCGAAGAATTACATGGCAGTCCCACTGGTGGCCATTTTGGAGTCATGAAAACATTACACAGAGTCCGAGAGCGCTTCTTCTGGGGAAAAGCGAGAGCTGACGTCGAACAATGGTGCAAATCTTGCGATGCATGTGCAGCTCGAAAAGGACCAAAGAAACGTAGCCGAGGAAGACTACATCTCTACAATGTAGGAGCACCTTTCGAACGCATCGCCCTTGACATCCTAGGCCCTCTGCCAAGAAGTGCTGATGGCAACAAATACCTCCTTGTTGTCATGGATTACTTCACGAAATGGCCTGAAGTTTATGCCATCCCTGATCAAGAAGCTTCTACGGTTGCGGATGCCTTGGTACACCAGTGGATATCAAGGTATGGAGTCCCCCTTCAAATGCATTCTGACCAGGGGAGAAATTTCATCTCTGCTGTGATTGAGGGTCTCTGTCAACTTCTCGGAATGGACAAAACTAGGACGACGCCTTTACATCCACAATCGGATGGCATGGTTGAGAGATTTAATCGTACCATCCTCAACAATCTCTCACTGCTAGTCTCAAGAAATCAACAAGACTGGGACCAAAAACTTCCCTTGTTTCTTCTCGCCTATCGCAGCGCCGTCCATGAAACAACCGGCTATTCCCCGTCTCAGATGCTTTTCGGTCGTGATCTTCGTCTACCTTGTGATCTGATTTTTGGTCGCCCTCCAGATGCGCCTTCATCGTCAGAGGGATACGTGCAGAATCTCCAGGCACGATTTGAAGACGTCCACAACTTGGCTCGAGAGCGGATCAATATACAGACGGAGAAGATGAAGACCAGGTACGACACGAAAACCACGGGACATCAATTCAAAGAAGGTGACAAGGTTTGGTTTTATAATCCGACTCGACGTAAAGGACTTTCTCCCAAACTGCAATCGCACTGGGACGGTCCTTATACAGTCCTAAACAGACTGAACGATGTCGTAATTCGGATCCGAAAGTCACCAAATTCGAAGCCTAGAGTCGTTCATTACGACAGGCTAGCTCCATACTATGGCCATAGTACATAGTTCCCATAGTACATAGTTCCCATAGTACATAGTTCCCATAGTACTTAGTTCATTGATTGTAAATAGTGTAATGTAAATAATGTAAATTAGTATGACCATGGTCTTGTATATAAATTAATGTAATTATTTATTTTGCTTAGCATTATCATTATTATTGTTATTATTATTTAAATACTTGTATGTAATAATGTCTATGCTTTAATTTTATTTTATTTTTAAATAAGTGTATATTTTGTATAATTCAGCATTATGAATGTGTTTTGAATAGTATAGCATTTGTTGGTAACGGGTTTGCTTTCCGATCAAAGGTTGAACTGCCCGGGACGTGCAGTCCTTGAGAGGGGGGCAATGTTATGAATTTTGTATATATCTGTAAATATTCCATTTGTTTAAATTTATTTTATTTTATTATTGTGAAAATTGCAGTATTATTAATGTATTTCCTATTGAGCATCATGTAACTCAATGCTAAAGGCCTCAGATGTTTTGCAAGGAAAACAACCTTACACCCTCATCTTTATAATGGAAGTCTATTGAAATATCGCCAAGGAATGGGTTTATCGCCAAGTTGGCGATGGTTTTGGCGACTTATTTTTGTCGCCAAATTTGGCGATATATCGCCAAATGTCGCCAAGTTGGCGACGGATTTGGCGACTTTTTGTGCAACCACACCCCCCTTATACCTATACATTGGGATCCTTTCTTGCTTGGGTTCTCTATCGAAAGTTAAAGCACTTTCTGGTAATTTCTAGCATCTGAAGGCTCTGGAATAATCTGGAAAGATCTCTGAAACCTATATAAGGACCTCCATCAGTTCAGTTAGTGAGTTGTCTGTCAACTGCGATTGAATTCATACGAGAGGCTTTGCATTGAGAACTGTGTTACTCAGATTGATTTTGTCGTTGATACGTCGTATTGAACACATTGTTACTGAGTGAAATTTTGCTGTGCTGTTATTAGATTTGAAGATTACTGAATATCTTGTAATTTTCAGAAGATATTTGTGATCGTATTGCACTGTTTATAGTGAATAAAGCCTTTTTATTGTTCTTATATACTGGCATCAGTCCTTTCGAACCCCGAGCTCACAACAGTATGTATGTATGTATGTATGTATGTACGTAACGCGATAACTCGTGATAGAATTATCCGTTTTGCTTCAAATTTTGTTTACAGGTTCATTCTAATAAGGGGCTTCCCTGATTAGTTTTGGGAGTTCATTGGTTAAGTATAAAGGGGGGAAATGGGGGGCTAACTCCCCCTTAATTTAGATAAATGGGTTTTTCATGCAGAAGTATCAGTTTTTCTTCAAATTTCGTATATAGGTTCATTGTGATAAGGTGCTTCCCTGATTATTTTTGGGAGTTCATTAGTTAAGTATAAAGGGGGGGAAATGGGGGGCTAACCCCCTTAATTTAGATAAATGGGTTTTTCATACAGAATTATCCGATTTTCTTCAAATTTTGTATATAGGCTCATTGTGATTAGGCGCTTGCCTGATTACTTTTGGGGGTTCATTGGATAAGTATAAAGGGGGAGCGGAAACGGGGGGCTACCCCCCCTTTAATTTAGATAAATGGGTTTTTCATGCAGAATTATCCGATTTTCTTTAAACTTTGTATATAGGCTCATTGTGATAAGGCACTTCCCTAATTAGTTTTGGGAGTTCATTGGTTAAGTATAAAGAGGGGTAAACGGGGGCTAATCCCCCTTAATTTAGATAAATGGGTTTTTCATGCAGAATGATCTGATTTTCTTCAAATTTTGTGTACAGATTCATTGTGGTAAGGCGCTTGCCTGATTAGTTTTGGGTTTTCATTTGTTAAGTATAAAGGGAGGAACGGGGGGGGGTAACCTCCCTTAATTTAGATAAATGGGGTTTTCAAGCAAAATTATCCGATTTTTTTCAAATTTTGTGTATAAATTGATTGTGGTAAGGTTTTTGCCTGATTAGATTTTGGGCGTTTATTGGTTAAGTATAAAGGGTGAGAACGGGTGCTTATCCCCCCCCCCCTCCTTAATATATTGTCGATTTCTTTATTTTTCGAGTGGCATTATTCTTTGAAAAAATAGCATTATACAATTAGTGTGAATAGCCTGTGAGCTCAATGCCCTCAGTTTAACTGGGCAGTTTTCTTCATTTAGCTCACAGGCTATCAAAGCCTGAGAGCTTATGTGCCCGCCGGTTCTGTATGTACGTACGTACGTACGTATGTATGTATGTACGTAACGCGATAACTCTTGATAGAACTAACCGTTTTACTTTAAATTTTGTTTATAGGTTCCTTGTGATAAGGCGCTTCCCTGATTAGTTTTGGAGGTTCATTGGTTAAGCATAAAAGGGGGAAACGGGGGGCTAACCCCCCATAATTTAGATAAATGGGTTTTTCATGCAGATTTATCCCCTTTTCTTCAAATTTTGTATATAGGTTCATTTTGATAATGTGCTTCTGTCTATAGTTTTGGGGGTTCATTGGTTAAGTATAAAGGGGGAAAGGAGCGGGATACCCCCCTAATTTAGATAAATGAGTTTTTCATGCAGAATTATCCGATTTTCTGCAAATTTTGTATATAGGTTCATTTTGATAATGTGCTTCTGTCAATAGTTTTGGGGGTTCATTGATTAAGTATAAAGGGGGAAAGGGGGGATAACCCCCCCACCCTAATTTAGTTAAATGAGTCTTTCATGCAGAATTATCCGATTTTCTTCAATTTTTCTATATAGGTTCATTGTGATAATGCGCTTCTCTGAATAGTTTTGGGGGTTCATTGTTTAAGTATAAAGGGGGAAAGGGGGGGCTAAAACCCCTTAATTTAGATAAATGGGTTTTTCATGCAGAATTATCCGATTTTCTTCAAATTTTGTATATAGGTTCATTTTGATAATGCGCTTCTGTCAATAGTTTTGGGGGTTCATTGGTTAAGTATAAAGGGGGAAAGGGGGGATAACCCCCCCCGAATTTAGATAAATGGGTTTTTCATGCAGAATTATCCGATTTTCTACAAATTTTGTATATAGGTTCATTGTGATAATGCGCTTCTCTGAATAGTTTTGGGGGTTCATTGGTTAAGTATAAAGGGGGAAAGGGGGGGCTAATCCCCCCTTAATTTAGATAAATGGGTTTTTCATGCAAAATTATCCCATTTTCTTCAAATTTTGTATATAGGTTCATTTTGATAATGCGCTTCTGTCAATAGTTTTGGGGGTTCATTGGTTAAGTATAAAGGGGGAAAGGGGGGATAACCCCCGAATTTAGATAAATGGGTTTTTCATGCAGAATTATCCGATTTTCTACAAATTTTGCATATAGGTTCATTGTGATAATGCGCTTCTCTGAATAGTTTTGGGGGTTCATTGATTAAGTATAAAGGGGGAAGGGGGGGGGCTAATACCCCCTTAATTTAGATAAATGGGTTTTTCATGCAGAATTATCCGATTTTCTTCAAATTTTGTATATATATTCATTGTAATTAGAGACTTCCCTGATTAGTTTAAGGGGTTCATTAGTTAACTATGAGGGGGGTAACGGGGGGATGACCCTCCCCCCTTAATATATTGTTGATTTCTTTATTTTTCGAGGGACATATTTCAAATTCTTTGAAATAAGAGTATAATATACAATTAGTGTGGATAGCCTGTGAGCTCAATGCCCTCAGTTTAACTGGGCAGTTTTCTTTTTTATTTTTATTTCATTTTCATTTTTCCCGTGAAAATTTTTCAATTGAAACTAAATTGTTGAGTAAAAATTTTTTTTTCGGGTTTTGAATTAGTTTTGGCAACGATAAAGTGTTAGCAACGGTAAAGTAAATTTAACCATTTTAAAATGCTATACGAAAAAATGTCCATTTATTCTCAATGAAAATAACGAAATTTTGAATTATTAAGAAAAATATTTGAATAAAATAAACAAAATCCAGTCTATGTTCATCTGAGGGTTATAATCAGCCTACATGCAAAGATACAGGATCATTAAATGCTCCATTTTGATGCTGGCTTCAGCCTAACTTTTGCACCACAATCAGATTTATAATATTACTAGCTGTTACCCGTGACTTCGTTCACGTATCAATAAAATAAGAATAAATACATTAATTAAGCAAAATATTTCATTCTCGATAGTTAGTAAATAGCTAACTAACTCTTTATCACATTCCATAGGAGACAATACAGTATTTCTATGTTATAGAGGCCTGGACATAACTAAGTTTTAAAAAAGTGAAATTTTGTGACAAATAATCACGAAAAGGAAAGTGCAACCAATGAAGAAAGGCGGCCAGATAAAATCGTGGAGATCGGCGAATTGTGTAAAAACATATGTCAAGTTTACCTGGTAAACCATTTTACTTTTAACGCCTTTGTGAAACGTTTTAATAGCCATCCTTCAAAGATAATGGAAATAGTATATTATTTTTCATTAAATTCAATTCTTGTGAATAGGAAGTAATAATTGTAGACCTAAATGCAAGGAGCTTAAATTTGCCTCCTTGATTTAATCTGTAACTGAAAAAAAATCTTTATTTCTAATTGGAAATATATTGACAGACGATTTTTGTTCTCCAAATTAAATTGATTCATGAAGTTTGAATATGTGAAAATACGTTTTTACTTTTCAAAAATTTTACGGTAATCAAGATTTTTTTTTCTTTCACCATCTATTCAAATTAAAAATAAATTCTTTTTTTTTCAGTTTTAATGAGAAAAATATATTAATCCGTTTTATTTCAACTTTTTTATCCACAAAATTAAAATAGTTTAGTTGCCATTTTTAGAGAAACTTCGTTAAAATTTACAAATAATAATAATAATAATAATAATAATATCTCGGAATTTAAATCATTTTTTTTAAATTTTGAGAGTTTATGACATCCTCGGATCAATGATAACCGGTGTTAAGTAAATCGCGTTGCATTCGACAATCTGAAATGAGTAGTTGCGAAATACAAACAGGCGGTCAGATTTTAATATAATAGATTCGTATTTATTTTTCTTTTCCTAATAATCATGGTGTGGTTTTTGGCAAAAAACTCTCATCTGTATGTAACTCATATTCATGCTTGATAATCGGTATAGATAAAAAAAAATATTTAAATTTTTCGTTTTAAATATGGCGTGAAACTCACCTATTTTCTAGGCTTGGAAATTACTGATCCTTGTATTATTAATGTAAGGAATTGATTCACGCTCCTTGTAAAACATATTTGAAAATTCCCGTTTTATTTCAAATATGACGTCACTTTTTTCTCAGAGAAATCTCTTTTTAATGCAATAATTCTTGTTAATTTTCCTTTTCTGGCAATCAGGACGTAAATTTTAGCGGAAAACTCACATTTGTATGTAACTGGTATTCAAGCTAATTATTAATCAGTATCGATAAAAAATATTTCAGCTTTTTATCTTAAATATTACGTCCATTATCTATCTACTTTCATTATTCATTGATAGTCATGCTCCTTGTATTATTACGAATATTTGAAAATACATGTTTTATTTATGACGTCATATTTGTCCAAGCCGAGGAGAATCCTTTTCATAGTTCCATGGTATCTGTAATAATAAGGAAAGAAATTTGTGTGTGTGCTGTGTTCTGAAAAGGCCGCTGCATTCAGAGCTACAAGATTTGGCAGGAAGGTACCTCTTTATCTGAAGTAATGCAACTCGAAGCTCGATGTTAGATTTTTTTTTAATTTAATTTTTTGGGCGATTTTTAGCGTTTTTTCACGTTTTGAGGCGATTTCCCTACATTAGTAAAAATAATCTGGTTTCAATCTTTTAGTCCAGTATAGTAAAATTTGTCCTTTTTTAAATAGTTTATTCGGAATTTTTAAAGCTATTTTTGAATTTTTCTATGCGATTTTTAGAGTGTTTTCGCATTTTGCAGCGATTTTTTGACATTGGTAAAAGGACTTTCAAACGGTTTCAAACTTTTAGCCTAATATAGTAAATTTTGTCCTCTGCGATTTTCTAATTTTAGAAATTTTAATGCGATTTTCAATGTATTTTTTAGTAATTTTTCGCGTTTTTCGGCGATTTTATTTATTTATTTATTTTATTTATTATTATTATTATTATTATTATTTTACATTTATGAAAGAATTCCGGCTACAATGTTTTAGCCCACTATAATAAATTTTGCCCTCTGCAATTTTGGAAATTTTAGCTGGTTTTCGCGTTTGCAATTTTTTAACATTCGAAAAAAAATCTTCAAACTTTTATCTTAATATAGTAAGTTTTGTATTTTTCAATTTTTAACGGTTTTCATTGCGATGTTTAGCGTTTTATGCTTTCCGCGGCGATTTCTTGACATTCGTAAAAAGAATTCTGCTTAAAACTCTTAGCCTAAATTAGTAAAATTTGTCCTCCGCGATTTTTGAATTTCAGCGTTTTTTGCGTTTCGCGGCGATTTTTGAACATCCGGAAAAGGAATTTGGTTTCAGTTTTCAGTCTTATATAATAAATGTTGTCCTCTGCGAATTTTGTAGTTGCTTTACGTTCTGTGGCGATTTTTTGACATTCATAAAAAAGTATTCTGTTTACAACTTTTAGCTTAATATGGTAAATTTTGTTCTCAGTGATTTTTTAAGTTTTTGCAATTGCTAATATAATTGTTATAGTTTTTTCGCGTTCTGCGGCGATTTTTGGACATCCTAAAATGAATTCTGTTTCAAACTTTTAGCCTATGGACCGTAATAAGTAGGACAATAAAAAATAAAAAAATAAAAAAACTTAGGAGTGGTCAAATTTGAGACAGCGGATGAATTTTTGTTCATTGATTATTTATTTTTACAAGAAAGCGACAAATGTAGGCAGAAAAAATATAAAAGTAAACCATTTTAACGGTTTTAAAATTTTTAGAGCTGGGGGAGTAAAGGGAGAGAAGTAGAAATTTTGAAGGGAGAGGACTATTTATATGATTGGTTATTAACTTTTGTTACTACAGAGTAATAAAGGAGAAAATTGAAATTTAAAGATTTTAATCTTTGTGTGCTCGAGCGGGGCGAATGAGCACGAAAAAGGGAAGTGGGGATTTCCGGTTGGCGATTTAGATGTCTGATTATTTATTGCTACAATTGAGTAAAATGAAAAAGTATAAAATGGTTAAATAATTGAAAAGTTTTAAAGATTTTTGACTTTGTGTGCTGCCTGCGGACAAAGAGAATTTTTGGGTTGTTGTTACGTGTGTGGGGGGGGGGAGGGGGGGGATAATTTCAATAAATTTTTTTAAAAAGTGGAAGTCCGCCGAATTGCGGACGATTGTCACAGAAATAGGATGATGTATGGTACGTTTGTACGCGATAAGCAACAGCAATCATTCAGCAACGTGAATGGAAGTGCCGTCTGCACACGAGAAAAAAAAAAAATCAGCCCTTGTAATTTGGCGATTTTGATCGTTCTTTCCTTGCCAAATGAAGCATTTTGTCGCGATTTGACAAAATGACAATCGGCAGCGACAGCCTTGATTATACTACTGTGTACAGTGGTAAAACAAAATAAAGTAAAATAAAATGAAGAAGAAGAAAAGGACAACACCCCCACCTTAACTCTACTACAAATCATCATGTAAAAATGTGGATGGTATGCTTTTAATCGATTAGTAATACCGTCTACTAATTAATGTCATACTTAAATTTTGCTCAGGGATCGTATACATATATATCAAACGTTAAAAAATTCAATACTAACACCTATTTTACACATATTTGGGTTCTTCGCTAAATTTTACTTTCGGATACCAAACGGAAATCATTTTGCCAAATAGTTTAGGAATTATAAAGGTTTAAAGTTTCGAACTCCTAATGTTAATTTCCTTTTTTAATCATTGCGAAACAAATTGCAATGCGGTAGTTTTTTAAGCATAATTCAAAGACTATTTGGCGGAATGACCTATAATTTTGGTTTCGCATATTTAAAGCTTCTAGAAATCAATTTCTGTTGAATAATCATAAGTAATAATTCCCCTTTTCTTAAATTACAGTAATCCCTTAACATTCGCGAGTTTTGATTATTCGCGAAATATAAAATGAAGAACATTTCAACATTCGCGAATACTTAACTTGGTTATTCGCAGATTTCGTTTTATAAAGAATATATTTTTTTAAAGTAAACTTCCTTTGTTTTACGCGAAACATGATTTCATGCCAAAAATAGATTATCCCCCTTTGTTAGTTCGAGCTTGGCATTTCTCCAATTTATATTGAAAGACCAAAACGCAAATTTTCTCTTCGAAGTATGTAATGCGCATGTTCCTTCTCAGTTTTGTTTATCGTTTGAATTACGTAAATCCCCGTAGAATACATTTGTTCTTTCTATTCGCCTGTCTATTTTTTCTCCTCAGTGTTTAGCAAACCTAAAAAAGAGAAACTTCATCGTGTCGCCTACAGCTAAAAGAGCGAAAAAGTTTTAAACCTTTCCGAAAAACTTAAAATTTTAGATAAGTTGCGAATGGGAGAAAGAGCGTGCGCTGTCTGTCGTTATTTTAATATTAATGAATCTACGGTTCGATCAATTAAAAGAAAAAACGAAAAGGCTATAAGAGACAACGTCTCAGGAAGTGCACCGAATAGTGCAAAAACCGTATCGCAAGTACGGAACAAGTCATTGGAAGAAACTGAAACTGCCTCAAGTATTTGAATAGAAGATATGAACCAGAAGCAAGTGCCGCTAAGTCCAGCTTTAATACGAGCCAATGCTAAAAAATATATTTGACGTGATAAAAGTAAAAGGTAAGACTTTATTTGACTTCCAGTCAAGTAAAGGGTGGTTTGAAAATTTCAAACATAGACATAGTTTACACAACATAAACTTAGTTGGCGAATCGACTTCTGCGGATCATGTAAGTGCTCAAAAATTTTCTGAATAACTTACAAAAATTATTGAAAGAGGCGGATATGTTCCAGAACAAATGTTTAATGCCGATGAGACAGGCTTGTTCTGGAAGAAAATGCCAAAGAGAACTTTTCTTGCCAAAACAGAAAGCACAGCTCCAGGTTTTAAGGCAGCAAAAGATAGGGTATCTCTTCTGTTGTGACCAATGCTAGAGGGGATTTTAAAGTAAAGCCGATGTTAATTTGTAGATCGCAAAATCGCTAAATTGTAAAAAATCGTTAAATTGTAGATCGCTCGTGCTCTCAAAGTTAAAGAAAAAACAAGTTGCCTGTTTTCTGGCGAGCAAATACCAAAGCATGGGTAACCAGCGTTTTGTTTCTGGATTGGTTTAATGATTTTTTTATTCATGAGGCGAAGAAATAACGTTCATCTAAAAATCTGTCATCTAAAGTTCTACTCCTCATTGACAATGCTCCTGGACATCCACTTAGTTTAAAAGATGCCCATCCCGACGTCAAAGTGTTTTTTTTTCCCCCCCTAAGACGATTTCACTGATCCGACCGTTAGACTAAGGAATCAATAGCTGCGTTCAAAGCTTACTACACAAGAAGATCTTTCAAAAGAATTTTAGAATCGATTGAACTAAATTCAGAAGCCACGGTCACATCGAATTGGAAAATTTTCAACATGGCAGATTGCATTGCCGAAATTGATGCAGCATGGATGGAACTTAATGAAAATTCAATCATTTCTTGTTGGCGAAATACTTGGCCTCAAGTGGCACAAAAAAAAATCAAATGCCTTCAATTTCCAAACCTCTTGAAGAAATTGTGGAACTGGCTCATCAGGTTGGAGGTGATGGTTTCGAAGACATGAGGAGAGAAGATGTTGAAGATCTGATAATATCCCATGATGATGGACTTACTGAAGGACTTCTAGAAATCCTTGAAGAAAAAATTACAGAACCAGACAATGACACAGACGATGAGAGCAGGAGTTGTGAAACTGGAAGAAGCGTCTTTTTTATGTTTTTTTTTTTTTTTTTTTTTTACTAAATTTTCTAAAATTAAAATATATTATTGCAGGTGAAATATTTTCGGCAAAAATTGTCGCAGAAATTTTAAAATTACAACAACAGCTTGTTGATAAAGCGATAGAATGTGATTCCTCGCTAGTGAGGAGTCTTAAATTTAAAAGGGAAATTGAGGCTGCAAATTTTCTTTACATGAAAATCCATAAACAAAAGATCTCTTCTGCCAAGCGATCGCATATTACTAGTTTTTTTCAGCTATCAACCAGCAAATAATCTTTTTTCAATATGTTTAAAACTGTTCAAACTTGTTTAGAGTATGTATTTTTAATATTTAATAAATACACTATTTGCATTTCAATTGTTTTTTCCATTAAAAAAAAATCTTAAAACCTAACCCCCTTTTATGCACGGGAGGATAGTCTCAACATTCGCGGAGATTTCCGTGAACCTAACCCTCGCGAATGTTAAGGGATTACTGTATTTTAAAAATACATATTTACATTTGAAACCAATCTTGAGTTCCCTGATACAAAACAAAAGCAAAAAAAGTGTTTCCTTTAGTGTGCTCTACAATACTCTTAAAGTTTGCCCAATCTCTCTCTCTCTTTTTTAACAGTATTTTTAATTTTTTCATATTACATATGTTTTTTCCATTCCTTTTTGATACTCCTTTACAGGGTTTAATTTCTAACAAAAAAAGTACCGGAGCCCTAATACAGTAGAACTCCAACTATCCGAATCGCTGATTATCCGAATCGCTTTCAGAATTTCAGAAAAATCAAATGAAGACGGAAACGTACTGCGATTCCCAAAACAATGATTCTGTTTACGCGCGCTATTGTCTTTCCCACCGCGAAGACCCTGGGTTTCAAATTCTAAATGATGATGAACTTATTGAAAGTGTGAGAGAAGAAAGTGTCGAGGAAGAAGATGACCTTAATGTCGAAGTTGAAGCATACACGGGACCATCAGCTAGTGAAGCATTTGCCGGCCTTGAAACTGCGTTGAAGTGGATGGAGCGTCAGCCCGAGTGCGACCACATGGCTCCCCGAAAACGGATGAAGACTGTCAAACAGCTTAATTTGACCGAGATGTTCAGCAAGTAATGACTTTTACAGTACGGTTCGTACATACTGTACTAATGTACAGCACTTGTAAGTACGCTTAACATGTAATAGTGTTGCCTTTTCATTTAATTAATTAAAAGCTCTTTTTCTTTAAAAATTTTTTTTTCTCCCATTTTCAACATACATACAGTAATTAATTAAAATATACCCCTTTTTTGTAAAAAATCCAATTATCCGAATTTTTGATTATCCGAATAGGGTCCGGTCCCAATTGATTCGGATAATTGGAGTTCTACTGTATTCTGCAGTATTAATAACCGTAATGTGCTCCCCCCCCCCCCACCGTCATTCCAATCTGTATATTTATATTTCATACATTATATGTATTTGCAAAATTTAAAGAAATTTTTCAAAAAGATTTTTGACTCGGTTTTTAAGGATTTTTTGAGATTTTATTGCACGACCATGATAATTTTTTTAATTTCTGAAAGCTTGTTATATTTCGCGTCTGATGGTATGATTTTCGAATCCGCAGGATGGCTAGAAAGAAAGTAATCACTTTTCAAAGAAGTCTCCAGTAAAAAAGCGATGAGAGCAACCTGGAATATCTACGCAGATTTTCATTGGTCCATTTCCAAATCGTTAGTTTTTTATATAGAGAGAGAGATGAATAAATAAAATTTTTAATTTACATACAGATTGAGTTCGAGCACGCACAAGCCCGGAGAGTGATATAAAAATTGAGCCCATTTCATCTCCATTTCCTACGCGTGGAAATTATTATGTCCACGTTTAATATTATTACGTAAAAACATTATGTCACATATAGTGTTTTGATAGAAAAGAATGCAAAAGCTTCGATATGGGAGGAAAAGGAAAGGGTAATTTAGGCTTCGGTTTTTCGGAAGCGATTGCACTGGGCTACGGTGAATTCCGACCAATATTTAAATATTTACTAAAAGCAGAGAAGTACCGAAGCAGGACTCCGGTGGGCTCCGGCGCAATTTAAGCCCTACTCCTTTATACTGGTTTAATTTTTATAAAAATTACATAGGTTATATACATATTTTCCGTTTCGCATATATAAATCAAACATTTTTCTTAATTACCTGAACATTGAATAATAATTTAAAAAAAATCCTAGTTTTTTTCATTCCAAGGGTCATTTCTTTCGTTTTTGCACATGTTTACTATGCGGGATTGATTCTTTCTTTTTTCTATTCTTACTTCACTCGATTCATTTTTTTTCTATTTTTAAAAATCTCCTTGTGAAGGGGAGAAATCACTTAAAATTCTGCTTAAAGTCTTGCGAGGATAGGCGAAGAAAAATTTATTTATTTTTATACTTCTTTCTTTCTTTTATTTATTTATTTATTTTTTTACCTAAGAACGAATTTTTGCTACTGAACATAGTGTATGGTCGATTTCTTATGTTTCAATGGTTTAATTTTACATTAAATTTATATATCTATACATATATTTGCCTTACGTGGCGCGAAAATAGGGCTGAATTTCTACCTTATCGTTAGCAACAACCGTAGTTTACAGAGCTCAGACCAATGAACAGACAAGATTGTGTTAGCCCCGCCTTCAATATGGCGGTCAGTGTCAGAGCAGTGAAACTGAAACTAGCAATTATTAAAAATAAAATAATATGAACGTAATCCAAAGCGTCTGAGATGATTCCTCATTTTAATTATGAGTAATATTGTTAATTTCAAATGAATTCATTTAGAATTTATTTACGAATTTCACTCGCACAAAAAAATCGGAGATAATAAAATATAAACTTTCTACAATGCCCCTGCTGCCATCTGTTGCCGTTTTATTGAAGTAAAAATAGATTCTATAATCAGTATAAAGAAATCTATAATCAGTTAGAATAATAAAATGTTGAACGAAATTTAAACAATCGTTGATGATAAACTATCTTCCTACCACGTAGTGTTTTTTTATTTTTTTTAATGAATTTAAGCCGTGCTGTACAATATTATAGGTGCTAATTATGTTTCCAAGATCCTTTTTTCATAGTATTTAAATTATGTATATGCCCATTAGTAGCATCAACTAAATGCATTTTTAGTTGTGTTTTGAACGGAGTTTTCAATTACTTTTTTACATTAAAAAAATTGTCAATTTCATATGTTCAAATGATTTATTGTAGTACTTATTCCGGCTAGAATTACTAGAAAAATAAAAAAGGGCGAGCGAGCAAAGCGAGCTGTGACAGCGTAGCGGTCTCAATGTGAATTGCTTTGCAATTCACGGCGGGTTGGCGAGCGTTAGCGAGTAGGGGGCTGAGCCCCCTAGTATATATATATATATATATATATATATATATATATATATAAGTGACAGTTTCATATATGTTGCGAGAAATTGTGAAATTTCCATACTGCTATTTCCGAAGAATAATTTTTACATCTAATCACAGAATTTCAGCAATTAAATAAGGCAAAAATTACTATTTGAGAATAGAAATAGAAGTGTCCAAATATTAAAAGAAATATATGGGACGCTCGTGGCGAAGACATTAATAAACATGAATTTAAAAAAATAATAATAAAAATAAAAATAAAAATTAAGCGTCAAGCATGCATTATCAAACACTTTCCAACACAGAATACTATAACAAAACCGGCAAATATATATGCAGTTTATTAAGATGAAGGATGGTGGCTAAGTAAACAAGATCTTGTTTACTTTAATTAATCAAGTGTTAATTACTTGCCGGAGCACCAACCTGTGAGGGTTTGCGGCGTAAAACCTCCGGCGGTAGAATCCCAATCGACGAACCCGAAACAAAGGGTTGTTGGAATTAAAACAAAATAACGAAATAACGACACCCCACCAACTTAGTAATAAAACACTGCTTCACGCAGGGAACTAGAAACATAACGAAGCGAACCGAAAACATAAACTCTATTGAAGCTAATTTACAAACTAAGAATTATAACAGACTTTACGTCACTTATATATATATATATATATATATATATATATATATATATATATAAGTGACAGTTTCATATATGTTGCGAGAAATTGTGAAATTTCTAGATGTGTTGGAAAGTTTTTCATGATCTTCGCTTGACGTATGATTTTTCTTTCTCGTTTAAATCGTCTAAGCTTACTTCGAGGGAAAAATAAATGAAATCAGAGCAAAGTATTCTTCACTCCAATCACGCATTCTCCGGAAACGTACAGAGACGAATAAAAAATTAAATACGCATTAATGCTGTGATCAATAAGATGTCTGACCAAAATAATGGATTTGGTATTGCGTATATGAAGCACCATACACATTCAATCACTTTTAATTATCCGTCTTTTCAGTTTTGCTTCCAAAGCATAGAATTTTTAACGAGTGATTTCTTAAAATGAACAAATTTATGAAGAATTCATTTTGGAGAGAAGCATTTTGTAAACGGTTCTTTATTTAAGAAAGGATATCACTTAAGTTGCGTTTCTAATGAAACGTGAGGAATATTTAATCAAGTAGCGGAAGTTAAATTCAATGATGGTATTTTTCTGTATAAAAGCCACAAAGTTGTTGATACTTCTTGAATGTTTTGCAATGTGTGTATCATGTATACTGTTTTCATATAAATGTTTTCCATTGAAGAAACAAGGTGGAGAAAAGAAAAACAAGTGGGTAAGTGTGATCGAAGATCGCACAAAGGGTTTCGTTTAATATTCCTTTCAAAACATTTTATCCTTTCTTTAATAAATCCAAATAAATTTCATTTAGCAACAAAAACAAGTCGTGTTTTATAAAGTAAAAATTTACCGGTCTATTTTTTCGTTTTTTCGAATATCTAAACCAGGCCGATAGCGGGCAAAGCCCGCTATAATACTCTGTCATAATAATATCTGTCATGTGGACTAAATGCGATATTAAAAAAAATAATAATTTCAAAATTAAACATGTTGTACACCTCCAAAATGTTAAAATATGCGAATATTTCCATAATCAGGTTTTTATCTTGATTCAATACGTTCCTCAAACTCATATATTTACTATTCTCTATTACTCATATTGATACTCGCTTTGTATTATTCTCAAACATTTGAAAAATCCGTTAAACTTCCAATATAACGTCAGATTAATTTTCTTTTTAATTCTCTAATGACGTGATATTAACTGCTTTTTGTACATACACATACTCATACTCCTTGTATTATTGAGAAATGTTTGAAAATTTCCGTTTTATTACCAATATGACGTCAGATTAATCTTTTTAACACTTTCCAACCTAGTTGAAAAGTGTTTATGACTTCGGTTTGTCTGCCGTCTGGCCGTGCTCTAACTCCCGTAAATATGCTTCGATTGTCCTGAAATTTTTGTATCTTATTGTCGTTTATTATAGCATGTTCCCTATTTCAATAGAAGTGTGTAGCACTTATAGTTTTTTTACAGGGACAGTCAAAAGTATTCCGTTACATTACAGTCAATGGGGAATAATCGGTTCAAGCACATTTTGATGACGATACGTCATTTAAAACATAATGGAATTGATATAAAATTATGAAGCGCATTAAAACATGCTTTTTGTAGAATATGGGGTGCAAAGCATTTATTATTCATTTACAAGGTCAAACAAAATAATTCTTTTACACTTCATTATATGAGGAAAAATCGTCTGCAGTGTAATTTAGTGATATTTCACTATTTCAGACATAATGAAAATTATATGCATTACTGAGGTGCACTATAAATTGCTCTCTTGTGTGCATTGCGTTTATTTACAGGGACACACAAAATATATTGGTTACAGTACATGTGCGATATTTACAGTCTATGTGTGATAAGTGCGTTTTCAACTTTAGTTTGCATTTTTTACTTTTTCTTTTCATAATACGTGTGTGTTTACAAACTCGGTTGATCATATACAGGGCTACACAAGGAAATTCGTAAGTACTACAGACTATGAGAGTGAATTGTTTAAGGGTAGTTTTTAATTGTGTTTACTAATTTTTCTGCTAAACTATATTTAGTAGACTAATAGAAGTTTGTGGAATATAAATAAATTCATATACGCAAAAAAAAAAAAAAAAAAAAAGATACATTGTGGTTTACGTTTGGCAATTGCTCCAAGTGCGTTTTAAGTTGCCTTTTAGCTTAAAAAGGTGGTGTGTACAAAAGTCTTCAGATAATATACAGGGCTGTACAAAAGATTTCGAGTGCATTTCCATCGATTGGCGAAAATTGTTAAATGTGAATATTGTAACTGAACTAAATTTTATTTTACTATATATCCACATCTATTGATCATATACAGGGCTGCACAAAATAATTCGTCTACTTTTTTGACACTGGAAGGTAATTTCGAAAACTGTATTTTTCAATGTAGTATGTGTTTTCTAAACTGTTTTCTTACATATCTTCTTTCACCTTATTTAACGGTGAAGTTTCGTTGCAGTTTTCTGGCTGTGTTGGAAAGTGTTTCATAATCCATGCTTGACGCATAATTTTTAGTTCTTTTTTTTTTTTCTTCAATTGGTGAAACTTTTTGTTTCATTTTCATCGTTCACTTGGAAATCTTTCAATAGAAAATTAATTATTGTAGAAAGAATTTTATTGTGGATTTTTAATTGTTGGCAACTGCTATAACGAAAAATGTTTAAATTTAATAGGAAAAGGCTGTTAGATTTTTTTTTATCTCTATTTATTAAAATAATACGATTTTTTCAAATTTTAATATTTTGAGCTTCATAGTAGGTATTTAGCTATAAGTGCACAAATTTTCATGCTTGTAAGTTATATAGTTTCTGAGAACGGCTCTGTGACAGACAGACAACGGAGTGGGAGTAATAGGATTTCGTAAGATGAACGAAACCCTAAAAAGGATCAAATAAAATTTTAAAAATCCCTGCATTTTTGGCAGATTTAATATACGCTGCAGAGTGATCGAGATTAATAGATAATTTTAAAATTATCTTCATGCTGAACAGTTCATATTTAATACATTAACTTCATACATCCTTTTCTTACTTATATAGTTGCATGTATGCATCTTACGGTATAAAACTGAGCTGCGCCGGTCAGGCACATCAACAGCCGTACCCCAGTTCTGAGGAACTTTTATCGAGCACGACCAGGAGAGTTCCTGTATGCTCTACAGTCTATGGGGGCGCCGCCACCTACTGACCACCCCCATTTTTTCCCAAGTAAATTGACAACATTGGCTGTGGTGATTTGACTCCCACCCTCTTGGGACCTTGGGAGGCCACTACATTACACTTGGGGACAAGCCGGGGTCTCCCAACGATTCAGTAACACGTAGCACCGGGTCAACCTATACAATGAGAATCTCATTCATCATTCCACCCCAATTTTCTGGGAGAAGAAATGCTTTCACTTTCATTTGCGTTTCAAAAAATCTGCTAAAGATGGTCCCCTTTTGAAATAAATCCCTTCGGGGAAGAAGGGCAATAGGATGACAGTTTAGACAAATGACTGTGCTCTGCTACAGTTGACTTTCGAGACTACAAAGACCTTCCCAATTGCAACCAAAAAAAAAAACATTTTTGCGGGTAGAGTTGTGCAGTACATATAACTATGATTTTCCACTATTTGTAAACTATTTATTTACATATTAATAAAGAAAAACATGAAAAAATAATTGAACAATCACAATTTTCAAAAACTTAGTTTCTGAAGAATTCTCAGTGAAATCAAATTAAATGTTCTTATTAAATTGAAATAAATGAAAATATCTTTATCCATGAAATATAATGAAGAATTAATAGTAATTAATTTTATTTATTGATGAAGTTTCAATTTTCGTTGAATATAAGCCGGAAACAAATGCTGAACTGTTTATATTAATAAAAATCCCTCACGGCTCGGCCTACAGGCACAGGTAGATTTCGAAGACACAGACAGTGGGGCACCTGTTTATTGGGAATTGCAGAAGAAAGACCTATTTACCATGATGTGGCAGTTGGGACCCCCCACTTCAAAATATACATCCGCCTGTAGGCGGAGCCAGCAGGGATTTTTTTTTTTTTTTTTTTTTACCGTAAGAGTTGGTCCTATAAAAAAATTGTCAATATAAAAGTTGTAGATAATATTAAGAAGATTTATAATAAATTTAAGCGGATTTGATATCTTGGTAATTGACGAAGTTATGAATTTTTTCTTCTGAAACCCCTATCCCCCCCCCCCCTCCTTTTAATCTAATACATTGGCAATTGGTGGGCATTTTTAATGAAATCAAAAATCTGTCATACATAAATTTTTGGCCCTTTTCCTAGAAGTAATAATAACTTTAAACGGATTCGATATGTATAAAAATTAGGAAGTTATGGGTTTTTTTCTGTTTTCACGTCTGTTTGGGCGGAGCTAGCAGGGATTTTTTATTTATTTATTTATTTATTTTTTTAACCGTAAGAGTTGGTCCTATAAAAAACTTGTCAGTATAAAAGTTGTAGATAATTTTAAGAAGATTTACAATAAATTTAAGCGGATTTGATATCTTGGGAATCGACGGAGTTATGAATTTTTTTCTTCTAAAATCCCCCCTTCCCCCCCCCCTTGGGGTCATTTTTGATGATATCAAAAATCTGTAATACATAAATTTTCGGCCCTTTTCCTAGAAGTAATAATAACTTTAAACGGATTTGATATATATCATAATTAAAAAATTATGGGGGTTTTCTGTTTTCACAAAAAGCCCCCCCATGTCCCCCCCTTTGGTTCGATTTTGCCCATTAACGAACTTGACCGAGATTTTATGCCCCTTGATTTTATGTATCAGTTTGGAATAGATTTGTGTAGAATTATTGCAGATATCGTGTCCAGAAAAAAGTGACATAGATGGAGAGATAGGTAGATAGATAGATAAAGTTTTGAACTGGGGGTGGTTTTGGGTTCTGGGATAAGCGTAGATCTGCAAAAATTTTTCAAAAATTCCAACTTAGGGGAGAATGTAATAGGTAGTATTTCTTACGAAATCTACCTAAAAGTGAAGACGGGTTTATTTTTCACAATCGTCTGCAATTATTTTAACACGAAAGAAAAATCATGCGTCAAGGAATAGATTATGTAACACTTTCCAACACTCCTAAAATAACTTTGTGCAAATTTTTATGGTAAGGTGTAAGGTGATATCTAACTAAACAATTTTGAAAAATAATAACATAGTTAAATATCCAATTTCAGGAATTACCAACCCTATTCGGAAAAATAACCGAGCTCTTTTGTGCACTTATAGGATCTATAGATTTGTATATATACGAAATAGAATATGCTAAATTTGAGTTCAGTTAGGAAACGCGTAGCACAGTTTAAAATTCCCCTTCTGCAATTTCCGGCATTAAACGGAAATGTACTCGAAAAATTTTGTGCTGCCCTGTATACAATCTATACAATCTATACACACCAAGTAATAGACAAAAAAAAGAGTTAAATTTAAAACCGGGTTCAGCAACTGAAAAAACATTCCCAGCAATTATTATTAATAAGCAGTACTTTAACCGAATTCTTTTGTGTGTCCCTGTAAATGAACGATGATAGCTATACATACAGTATTCTATAGTATTCCTCTTGTAATCCACGTTAGTGATATATATCAATTTCAACAGATTTGAAATAGTGAAACATTATTAAAATAAACTGCAAACGATTTTCTTCATAGACCATCATGTAACGGAATTATTTTGAGTGTCCCTGTAAAAAAAACTATAAGTGCTACACACTTAATTTTCATTATCGAACATGTCACAGTAATCCTAAATAACACATATCAATTGCATGAAGATCCGAGTATATTTATGTGAGTTAGAGCACGGATAGACAGACGACAGACAGACAAACCGAATTCATAAACACTTTTCAACTTTGTTGGAAAGTGTTAAAAACCATAAAAAATGAGTTAATTGCAATACAGTTTTCAAGCAAATTACGATACAGTTTTCAAACAAATAGCATTTGAAAGTACCGTATATACACTCGTGTATAAGTCAACCCCCCTAATTCTTACGCAAAAGTTTGAAAAAAAATTGAATTTTCGTGTATAAGTCGAACCACATTTCTGGTAGTAAGTTGAAAAATGATTTATAATCGAGAATTTAAAAAAAAAAATTAAAAAATTAAAAAATTGTAATATATATATATTTTTTTAATTACGTTTCTAATCAGACTTAAAAAAAAAAAAAAAAAAGAAAAAAAGAAAAAAATTAACTTTTTAGATTTGTATAATTATGTGAAACTGAATAAGCTTAAACTATTTTGAAACCTATTTACATCAATTTAGTGATACTTAAAAAGAAAAAGAAATCTTTGAAAAATCTAATCAAGCCTTATTTACAGGGTAAACAACTTCTTAGACTGCTAAAATATAGCACTTCTTTGTATTTTAGGACTTTTAGGAGAGAAATCTAGAAGCATTCTCAAGTTGAACTTTCTTTAAAAAAAGGGGATTAAAATATTGAAAGGAATTCCCTGTATTGAAGGGAATTCTATCCCAAGAGAAAATGAGTGCAGAACAATTACAGCGACGTTATTGCTGAGTTTTTTTAGTCAATCACAGGGAAATGACCATTGTCCGCTTTTATTTCTCTCTCCAACGTAGACCCGGTGACTCCGGTATTTCACTCCGCTATATCACACTTCTTCCGGAGTGTGAAATATTCTTTCTTTGGTTTTTTTTTCTTTTTACTAACTCGTGTATAAGTCGACCCCCATTTTCAACACCCAAATTTTGTCTAAAATTATTCGACTTATACACGAGTATATACGGTAGATTTTTTTCAATTGAAAATGTGCGATGTTTAGAAATTAAAAAAATTGCAGTAGCAACAGTAGCAAAACTGAAATTTTCATTGTCAAGTGTTGCCATTCGCAAAATGACGTCAGCGTTACGCACGGACACGTTTGTCCTTTATAATATAGATTCTGTTAGTAAAAAATCCGCAGAATTTAGTTATTATGCTTTTTTTTCTTTAATTAAATAAATTTATTGGCATCGAATTATATAGTTATTTTATCTAATTTGCCACTATATTACATTATGTCATGTATTGTAAAAAAAGGGTTTTCAACTTTAATAAAAAGTTCCAGGTTTAAACAATGGATTTTTTTCTGCATTTCAGTTTCTGCATTTAATATTGCATTTGATATTGAATTTAAATATGAACCTCTCAGGGTTAATATTTGAACATTTCCATAATAAATTACCCTACCATAACATAACCTAATACAATAACATGAATGCATGAATGAAATGCATGAACAGCACAATTTTCGTTATATCTGTCACTCTTACATACTGATTTCCAACAGATCAAAAGTAATTAAATTTTGATTCATCTAAAAATATTCTTTGAGACCAATAGTTTATCACGCAATTTTTAAAGTTTCTTGAAAAATTCAAGTTTTTTTTTTTTTTTTTTTTTTTTAATGCGGCTTTTTTTTTCTGCTCCTGAGTTGTATTTTATTGTTGCATTTAACTGATGAGTAAATTTTTAAAAAAGAAGATTACTACGAAATGAAAGAAAATATCTTGATTCAAAAGAATTTTTTCAGTGAAAGATAAAACAACAAGATATGTTTAAATGAGATTAATTTTTCAGTACATTAAAAATATCTTACGTACAAATTAAATGCACATGAAGCATTTTCAATATTATCAATATATTGGCATTTAAAAAGTAACAAGTGATTATTGTTTATTTAAAGTCATAGTTATAACAAAAATAAGAAAATCAATCTTATGTTATCAATTATATTATAGCACAATTGAAGTTATGATTTATGTTTGTTATCCTTTTGGTCCGTGTTTTTTTTTTTTTTTTTTTTTTTTTAACATATTTAATATATTTGTATGGTCGTAAGAATTCGGAAACGCATTGTAGCGGAAGGCTGCAATTGATTATTGAAAATATCATTTTTAGGGTTTCGTTCATATCGCGAAACCCTATTACTCCCGCTTCGTTGTCTGTCCGTCACAGAGCCGGTTCTCAGAAAATATGTAACTTACAGTCATGAAATTTTGTGTACTTATAGCTAAATACGTATTATGAAGTTCAAAATCGTATTATTTTTAATATGTAGAGATAAAAAACCAAAAATCTAACAGCCTTTTCCTATTAAATTTAAACATTTTACGTTGTAACAGTTGCCAACAATTAAAAATCCACAATCAAATTATTTCTACAATAATTAATTTTCTTTTGAAAGATTTCCACGTGAAAAATGAAAATGAAATAAAAAGTTTCAAAAATTGAAAAAAAGATTAATATGACATTATATTGGTAATAAAAAGGAAATTTTCAAACATTTCTCAATAATACAAGGAGTATGAGTATGTGTAAATACAGAAAGTAAATTAATAGGACGTTATTAGAGAATTTAAAAGAAATTAATCTGACATCTAACATTTTGAAAGTCTCTATACAACATGTTTAATTTTGAAATTGATATTTTTTTAATATCGCATTTAGTCCACATGACAGATATTATTATGACAGAGTATAATAGCGGGCTTCGCCCGCTATCGGACTGGTTCAGATTTTCGAAAAAGCGAGAAAAATAGACCGGTAAATTATTACTTTATAAAAAACATGATTTTTTTTCTGAAAATGAAATTTATTTGGATTTATTAAAGGAAGGATAAAGTGTTTTGAAAGGAATATTAAACGAAACCCCTTGTGCTATCTTCGATCACTCTTACCCACTTATTGATTATTTTACAAGACTAAAAAAGGGAAATAAAAAACTTGCATTTATATCTGAGAAAGGACGTTAAACTTTTCAAATTCATTAAAACGCACGCTACTTATAAAAATCTTTAAAATCTGTTTTCGTAAAATAAGTAACTATAGCCATGGTATTTACATTTATTTATATTATTAAATTTAAAGCTTTTAAAAAGAAAAGGCTTTATTTTTAATTAAATACTCTGTTTTAATTAAATACTCTGAAGATTTAGTTACGAGGGTAATTAGCGGGTTAACAAAAAATTTAATAATAAATTTATATTTGCGATCACTCATATATTTAAATGAAGTGCTTTACATTGAGAAAAAAATCTGTCCTTCTCAACTAGAATCTAAATTGTGGCTCTAGAAAAAATAGTTCCATGTCATCCCTATAAATTCTAGTTCCCTTTGCCAGAGAGTTCTAGAGTCTCCTACTAGAATTCAAGAGAGTTTTCCTATCTCGTGGTCAAGCTTATTTAAAAATGTGTGCAAATAGATGCTAACACAAGACGCTAGTTTTAGTAACTATAATGCTAGTTTATAAATCCATTCCAGAAATAAAGTGATAATTTCTCGAAATTTACACGATTCATTATCGTTTCGTCACCTACAAAACAAGAGACTAGAAATTCTCGATCATTTCTTCTATTCAGTTTAGTTGCTTTCCCTATTCGCATAGCTCGGACTTCTATATTTCTAGTTTAGGGATTTAGAAAAGGTCTAACTATTCTTTCTAGTTGAAGGAGGTATTTTTTTTTTCTCACAATCAGTGCAAATGGTTTGTCACTGTAGCAAATGACTATGTGGGTCCTGTT
This sequence comes from Maratus michaelseni, assembly GCA_963931845.1. Lineage (NCBI taxonomy): Eukaryota > Metazoa > Arthropoda > Arachnida > Araneae > Salticidae > Maratus > Maratus michaelseni. Next base: position 10,042,649 of record OZ007590.1, on the reverse strand, counting down.
CAACGTTTGTGTGCAACTGTGTAAGCATAGCACATATATATATTCGTAAAGCTGTTAACGTTTTGTGAAAAATTCAAAATAATTTTTGTTTATAGCATGCAGAGTTTTCAACCAAATTTAACGCCACTTTCCGAAAACTTGATAAAGAACAGTAGTGACGGAGAAACCTTTTTTATGCAATTGATTAATCTCCACGTGCAGCGAACGATTGAAATAAGAACATGTTAAAAACCAGACCCCAATTACCAATAAGTACTTCAAGTGCCGCAGCTGAAAAACATAGTGAACAAAACCAGAGACTGTCGAAACTAACTAATTGGAGAAATACTGCAGATGTCCCTCCTTCAAAGTACAGCTGTTTGTCCCGCGCGTGTGCACAGAACTCAAATAACAATCTCCCTTCAGTTTCCAAAATGTTTCCGAGCAGTTAAGACGCTCTTGTATATATATGATGTAAATATATTTAATATAATGTAAAATTGGAGCACTTATACGCAGCCTCCAAAATGCGATTTTAAACATGTACATCTAGCCAAGAATTATATTATATTCAAAGGAAAATGAATCTTCTGTTTATTTCACACAATTGTTATTTTCTACTAATACTATTTATTATTCTTCCAATATAAGTGAATCAATGGATCAGATAAATATCGCTACAACACTTTGGATTACTACTGTGGGTATATTCAGCGCATAAGGAAAATCTCAGGTAAGCTGAACAAACTTCTTTAACATATCAAAAGATGAAAATGTATATTAAATTTGAAGACTGATTTAACTATTTATAAAAATAAGAAAATTTATTACGCTACCGACGGTTCCCCAACAAAGATTATGAAAGACTGATTCTGAAAAAAAGAATATTATCCCAGTATCAAAAACGATAATTTAACAAATTTCTAAAATATAATAATAAATAAAAGAACGCTAAAGAAAAAAAAAGAAAAAAATGAATGCGATAAAAGAAAATACTCAATTTATTGAAAAACTCAATTCTACGAATTATAGTACATGGAAGTTCAAGATGCAGATGTTCCTGATTAAAGAGGAACTCGACGATATTATAGTACAAGATCCACCAGCTCCACCCGACCCCGCATGGCACAAAAGAGACCGCAAGACTAGAGCTTTAATTAACTTAAGCATTGATGATTCTCAAATCGTAAATGCAAAAAACTTAGAAACTGCAAAATTAACATGGGAAGCTCTGAAAAATATACATGAGAGAAGCAATTTATCTAGTAAGCTTTACCTGTTACGAAAATTATACAGTACTAAATTAGCGGAGGGCGGAAACATGATCTCACATATCACTAATATCTTGCAAATTATAGATAAACTTAATGCCATTGGAGAAAATATTAGCGATTCACATATTTCCGCGCTATTTCTGTGTTCTCTTCCCCCCAGTTACAATACTTTGATAACTGCGTTGGAGGCGAGACCAGAAAATGAGCTCACCCCTGATTTTATCAAAAACAAATTAACAGATGAATATAATCGTAGACATGAAATGTCAGAACAATCACATAGCGGATATAACAACAGCGAGAGAGCATTTAAAACAAATAGGAGATATACACACACTGAAAATAGAAGAGAACAAAAATATTGTAACAACTGCAAAATGAAAAATCATTCCACTTACGAATGCTGGCACTACAAGAGAAAAACACGGTACAATCCGGAAATCCTCGTAACAATCAATTCAAAAATAAAAAGAATTTCTCATCTTCATTATGTTATGAAAAAAACGAAACTCATAGGGAAAACAAAGTTCCAAACGAAAGAAAATACGCAAATGATCAGACGCAAAATAAAGCATTAATCACTCAAAAAGTAGGCAAAAATAACTGGATTCTCGATTCAGGATCTACCTCGCACATTTGTAACGATAAAAGCCTATTTAGTAAATTTATTGATTATAATAAAACTTCAGTAACGATCGCGAATGGTAATAAACTGACAGCGTTAGGTTCAGGAGAAGTTTTTATAAAAACATTAACCCCCGAAGGAAAAGAAAAACTAACGAAATTACGCGAAGCGCTTTATGTCCCAGACTTAGAGTCGAACCTAATTTCGGTTAGTAAAGCCGCTAAAAACGGGTGTAAACTAATCTTCGACGATAATAAATGCGATTTGATCTTTGATGAAGAAATATATATTAGGGCGAAAAATGAGAAAAACTTATACATTATTGAGGAAATGGACGATGTGGAAGAACCACAAAATTATGTAAACATAACGTATAACTGTGACAGCAAACAATGCATAGATCTCTGGCATCGCAGACTAGGTCACAGAGATTATGACGCGATTAAATCAATGATAACAAATCAACTTGCGGACGGAATAAAGATAGGAAAATGTAAACATCAAAATAAAACATGCGTAACTTGTATCGAAACTAAATTAACTAACATGCCGTATCCTAAATCAGCAACAAATCGAGCTACTAATATTGCGGATTTGATCCACAGTGACGTGTGTGGACCTTTAGATACACCGACCTTAGGCGGAAAAATATATTTTATGACTCTTATTGATGACTATTCCCGATATACTACGATATATTTATTATCTAAAAAGAGCGAAGTTGCTGAAAAGATAAAAGAGTACGTAACGATGATATACAATCAGTTCGGTAAAAAACCTAAGGAAATTAGATCGGATAACGGTCGTGAGTATGTAAATCAAGAGATAGATGAATACTTAAAACAGAACGGAATTTTACACCAATTGACTGTCCCGCATAATCCAAGCCAGAATGGAGTTGCGGAGAGAAAAAATAAAAGTTTATTAGATATGACTAGAAGTATGCTATCACAAGCAAAATTAAGCAAACATTTTTGGGGTGAAGCCATAAACACTGCAACATATTTACAAAACCGACTCCCAACTAAAGCAAACAACAGAACACCTTACGAATTATGGAAAGGAATTAAACCGAATTTAAAACACTTAACCCATTCGCGGTCATGACACGTCGATTTTTTTGCATTCTAAAAGGCTTTACTGGGATGTATATTTATCTTTGTAAATGGTCAAGGGTTCCCAAGGTTTAAAAGTTTAGCAGGAATACTGTGAAAATGCTTTCCCCCCTCTAGTAATGAATAGTCTATTGTGAATGCGTCTGGTCAAACATGCCAAATTCATTTTATCCGGTGATGGATTGCTATTCCTCATCGCCGAAACTAACCCCCTCTCATCGCCGAAACTAATCTTTTTCGAAGAAATCCTTCTTCAATTGGTGTGAAAAAATCTCTTGACTCAAAACGTCAAAACAGGGGTTAACAGGGGACTGTTTATTCCCACTTACGTGAAAAGAAAAATAGAAAATATTTTCGTGTTGATTTTATAAGTTATAAATTATATACTGTTTCGTAAATAACTTGCTTTATTAAATGAGTTACAATCTCAGATGTTAATATTTTATTTGAGTAAGGAGATTTAATGAAACTCTAGGACTCATTTTACGGATATAACTTAATAACCTCATACTGTTTTGCAGCTAAAAATATGAGACAAAGAATGTAATAAAATTAATTAATATTTAAATATTATAATTATCACATCTAAAACTTTTTTAGCAAAAATATATATATGCTGATCTGATATCATACCAAAACGCTATAATTAATATTTTTATTTGAGATTTTTGATATATCAGATATTAGTTAAGTTCACATATGGATGTAATGTTGTTCTTATGCCGAAGTTTATAAACCGATATTAAATTAATGGTGAATTTTCATTGGTTTAAATTATTACATAGTATAAAAAAGAAATATTTTGTTTGAAATGTGATTCGTAAAATTATTTTAGAACAAATGGTTTTAATTTTTTTTATGTACTTCAATTTCTTCCCCCCCCCCCCCCCCCCCCACACACTCAGCAATTTATTTTGTATCTTCGGAAATTCAGGCATATTCAGGCATACCAATTTACACAAGTATTTATTGTAGAAATGAAGAACTTCTTAGTACACTAGAACGAATCCCTGAAAAACCACGACTACAGTTTCGAGAGCAGTTAAAACAGCAACTCCCCTCATCAAGTGGAAATAAGGTGTGCGTTTACTTATTCAAAAGCAAGTTATAGTAGATGAATGAACGCTCTGTTGTTTCCGCCTGATGAATGAAGCTATTTTAATTCGTGTTAAAACATTCTTTTTCTTTCTTGCCTTTTTTTTTTTTTTTTTTTTTTTTTTTTTTTGCGTATCAAGAAGTTTTTCATTTCTACACAAAGCTTTGCTTGAGAGATTTTATAAGAAAATTTGGATAATAAGAATAAGTCGATTATAGGGTCTTCTCTGAAGATATATGAAATTCAAATCAGATACATTGGTACAATACATTACAAGTAATTCCATTTCCATCTATACAAAAATTATAAAAATATCTTGCGAAAAGAATTTTCAAATTTTACATTGTTTAATAGTTAAGAAATAATTTATTATTTAGTATGTCACTTATTTAGAATTTAAATTTATTTGCATTAAATCTAACACAGATCACGCTAATATTTAAAATTCCTAATAAGTAATTAAGTTATTTAGTTATTGTCAGGGGCACAATATACATTTTTGTTTCTACCAGCAAATGAAACAGAATCGGGAAAGTTCATGTAACTATTTTAAGCATTTCGGAAATATTTTTAAATTTTAGTCTTTTGTGTACAGTGGCGCAGCCAGGATATTTTTCTGTGTGTGTGTGTGGAAGGGGGCATAGGATGGCTTCATCAGTCCTCAAAAGACTTCAAAAGAAAATTAACATGATAAAAATGTATGCCCTCAGTGGCGTAACTAGGCATGATTATTTGGAGGGGGAGGTGTCAGCCCCTGGATACATAGAATGTACTTTCTCCTGCATTTGAACGAAGTAAAATTTTAAAATTTGAATTAATAAATTATAATTTTAAAACCATTAAAGAAATTAAATTTTGATAATTAAAAAAAATAGTTTTTACAGCAAAATGCGTGTTTTAAAATCTTATTTTTCTCTTATAATTCAAGTTAATATATATGTGTACATAATTACAAACCAATTAAATGTTTTGATTGTCTGGAAAGTGGGGGGGGGGGGGAGGTATAAGCCTCTAGTTGTATAGAATATATTTCCTCCTGCATTTGGCTGAAGCAGGGAGGTTTAAGGACTAAAGTTTTAAAATTTTAATTAATAAATCATAATTTTAAAATTGAATAATTTAAAAAAAATTAAAGAATTTTTTTTTTAATTGTATTTTAAATTAAAAAAAATAATAAGTTTTACAGTAAAATGTCCGATTTAAAATCTTATTTTTCTCCAGTATATCAAGATGATAATATGCATATGTCATATGTGTACATAATTCCAAACCAATTTTCTTGTAAGAAAAAGCTTCACAAATACATTTTATTGTAAAGCCATTACATGAAATTATATATTTGTTTTTCAAACACATTCCCTATGATGGCTGTATATAAAACTAGATACCTAGTGTAGATAAAGTCTTGTTATGATTGCTTGTTGTAAAGAAAAAAAAAAACACATACATCTGAGTTGTGTTTATACCCTACTTCAGAACATTCAAGTCCAGTAATGACTGATAAGCGTCTCCTTTATTCATTTAAGGCTGTTCTCAAATCCGAAGGAAATACTTTCTAACACATTTTTTAATTCATTTTTGTTCGGAAACGCATGAAATTGGCAAGTGTTTTTATTCAGAAACTATGTAAACGAAACACGTTTTCCATTTGTTGGTAAATGCACTAGATTTTTCAGAAAATATTTTCATAGTCGGCGCTTTGAACCGAATTCCCAGCGCAGCAGCGCGAGAAGCGGGGGAAAACGTGTCGTCATGTAACCAGAGTCGCTTATAACTCGATAAGTAATTTTTTTATCAAAAAATGGAAAACTCATTTCGATTCTAAACCGCTTCCATAGTCAGGCCTGCCAATTTTATGCCTTTACGTTTAAAATGAGTCAGAATGTATCGTTTAAAATATCAGAAAGTTTCGTGCTGTTGAGCCGATCATTTGAGAATTATTTGAGAACCACCTTTAATTTCAGTAGGAGAAAACTTCGACATCAGGAAAAAGTTTTCTTTGAGAGAAATGTACAATTCTTTCACTATATCATTCATTTTCGCCTTATTAAGACTGTTCTTAAATCCTAGGGAGCTACTTTTTGACACATTTCTGAATTCATTTTTGTTATTTGCATGAAATAGGCATATTCATAAACTAAGTCATCGAATGGCGTTTTCAATTTTTCGGTAAAGGTAGAAGAACTTTTAGTAAATACTGTCAAAGCTGTAAACACAAACGGTTAGTGGCGTTTGTTTCTTTTCAAAACTTTTCTAAATGGGTGTAATGGTATAATTAATGATTTAGAATAAATGATATAGTGTTTACACGTCATTTTAAAATACGATGAATTAAAACTTAAAACATGTATACTGAGGAATCTACTAAAATCTACGAGAAAGATATTAATGTCGAACTGTTGTCAGAAGTTGAGCTCTATTTAGAAAAGGGATTAAAATGTTGAAAGGAATGCCCCTGTATTGAAGGGAATTCTATCCCAAGATAAAATGAGTGCAGCACAATTACAGAGACATTATTGTTGAGTTTTTTTTTTTTTTTTTTTTTTTTTTTAACCAATCACCACTGTTCACTTTTATCTGTCGCTCCAACCTAAACCCATATGTGATTAATTAAAAGACTTGCACATTCACCAATTATTTGCGAAAACAATATGACTCCGGTATTTCACTCCGCTATTTTTTTTTCTTTTTTACTTACTCGTGTATAAGTCGACCCCCATTTTCAGCTCCCAAATTTTGTCTAAAAATTTTCGACTTATACACGAGTCTCTGGACGGTATCTGGAAGGTTTTTTTTCAGAGTAAAGATGATTTCTAATTACATTGTAATTGTTATCTATGACCATTTGAATGCTATATTTTATATTAATTAACTGATATACGTTTAATTTACAAATGAGAATATTATAAAAATTCATTATCCTTATTTCTATAAATATAAAAGGTGTTTTTTTTTCTGGTGCCTTCCCGCTTTTTTCATTTTTATTTTTAAGAAATACATCTTTCTTATTCTAATTTATATTTTTTTATCCTCTTCTTCCCATATGCGATCTAAATATCCAAATCAGTTACACGGTTTCCGTATGGAAAATGAGAAATAAGTATAAGCTAGAGAAACGTAAAAAAAAATTGGAAATTTAATAAAAATTTTAAAAGAGGATTAAAATTTTTCAGTGGAAGGCTAGTACACTTTATTAGGAAAACTAATGAACTAGATATAGTCATGAATACTAATTGTTTCAATTTTAGTTAATGTTTCCTTAATTTATTAATTTGAACATACGTACAAAAATTTACAAACAATAATCAATGTTGTTTGTAGAAAAAAAACATTTGTACCTGCTCAACTACGCAAAACTTTATAAAAGATTCACGGACTTGTTTTTACATATAGAAATATTAAATTTGCAGGCATGATTGTTGAAATGATTTAGAATCGAACAGCATTCTTCATTTTTTTGATAAGTGGATTGATTTTCGTGCATTTAAGAATAAAAATGTTTTTGTGGTTGTGTTAGAAAATAGAGAGTTTCGCCTTGAGAATATTATTAATAGTTACTTATTTCCGTAAGTTTCAGTTTAAAATAGTAACTGTTGCTGTGTGATTCCCAAATAAATATGATTTTATTTCTTTTTTATTTCTTTTCTTTTCTTTCTTTTTTTTTTTTTTTTGGAGTTTTAAAATGACAAAATGTTATCTGATTTTGAACATAGAACTTTCCTTTTAATAATTTATACAGAATATTCTTTTTTAGTTAATCAAATTTTATATTTTGACAATGGCTTTTATTAATGTTATATTATGTCATGATATAGCTTTTTTAATTAAATTTATTTATTATTTATTAAATTATTTCTCAAAAATATTTGTCTGTATCTTTTTTAAACTTGACTAAAATCTTTTTTTTAATACTTGAATGCAATATTAATATTAACGAACATAAAATATGTATATTGCAATTCTGTGTGATACTGATTTCACAAACTTTTATCATTTAAAACGGTGTAAAAAAAAGACGTCAAAAGATATTCTCCACATTTGTTGAAAAGCCTCTAAAAGCCCAGGATTATAGCAACCTTGCCAAGTTAACAATGACAAAAATACATAGTTGTAAAACATATTTGCTTGTTTTGGGGCGCCTGTCTGTCAAACCATGAAATAGTGAAACAACCGCGCCAGATTACAATAAATTTCATCCGTGGCAGTGACAGTTGTACAAAGAAAACGATTTTCACGAGCAACAGCTAATCAGTTTGAGTCAAATAGTTTACAGGATAATGTTTAAAAACTATATTATTTTCTAAAGCCTTTAATTTGAGTCATTGGGGAGGCGGTAAAGTGGATTACTAGAGAGCTAACAAAACCAGAAATGCCTTACGCAAATCGCAATCTCCATATCTTTTGGATTGAGAAAAAAAAAGTTTTATACAAGGGTTTTTGGGATGGGTGTCTATGATTTCGGTCTTGTCTGGAAAAAGAAGTTAGAAAAAAAAAAAAGAAAGAAAAAAAAGGTTCGGAAAATTTAAAATGTTTTGATAAGGGGTCGAGTCAACCATGCTCGGACGGACAAAAAAAAAAATTCCAGGTCCCCCCCCTACCCCCGCCTTCTTAGCTACGGGCATGGAACTTTTGCTGAAATGTTAAAAAATTGCCAGCAATTGGACTAATAAAACCATCTACAACTGCTTGCAGTCTTTAATTTGATCCCAACAGTTATAATGGTAATTTTGAACATAGTAATCAACTGAATGTTTCTAAAAATGAAAAATTTGTGCATAATTTTCTTACATCAAATCAATTCTGCAAGATATATTTAAGGCTCCTACAAATATTGAGAAGTATTAAAATTTAATCAAGTACACATTTTTTACACGAAGTATTTTTCTTTGGTTTCATATTCGAATAAATAATACCTGCAATTTATTTCTCTTTTTAAGAGTCAAAATTATAAATTCCTATTATTTTTCAATCACTTGTTCATGCAATTTTACAAACCTGATAAAAGTAATAAAAATATTACTTTTATCAGATTTATTTATACTGTTCACTCTTTATATATTTATTTAATAATGCAAAATTCTGATTATTTATAAGAAATAAATTAAATGTCATTATATAATTAGATAATTCTAGAAAGTTAAAATAATTTTCCATCTACATATATAATTCTAATAAATTTAAACTAATATTCCATTAATATATAATAATTATTCTACTATGTACTCTGAATTAATTAACATTCTTGAACTTGTCTATAAATGTAACCTTTCTATATTGATACTTTTTCTGGTCCTTTCAGTATTGTTATAGACAGGTTTCACTGTTTTATTTTTAAAGTCATGTTATAATTGGTATAGCAACAATAGTAAATTAGCAAATAATTTTTGAAGTGTAATATTAATTTGGTATTATTATTAATATTATTTGAGTATTATTAGATTTTTGGTACTATTACTTTGCAAAACTGGTGTAAGTAAAAAAAAAAAACGATTTCAGTTATTTAGTAGTAATATATTTAAACAAAATAAATTGAAATACTGTTAGAAAAATAAGAACATATGTATTCATTAAAAGAACAAATTAAATAAATTTAACATGACTAAAGATTTAAAATAATAATAATTCATGTAATGAATTAGAATCGTATGGATAAGATTTTTAAAATAAAATAATAAGTAAACAATAATATTCTATGAAGTTGCTTCGTTTCATTTTAGGATCTGTTTTGAAATACAATGTTCATTCTTAGCCTGTACAGAAAACTAAATTCTCTAAGGCATTTTCCAATCAAATCTGTAAGGCATTCAGCTAAAATACAATACAAATAATCCAGTTGACAAATGGTCTGCCCACAGACAATAGAACCCTTATCCTATATATCCTATTCTGTGGATCTACCTATAGACCCATTGTGTATGTAGGAAGGGGAAGTGTGCCGATAAACGCCTTCTTTACCGCCCAGTGTGGAACAACGGGGGGGTGTCAAAAACGCAGATAGACGGCCATGACCATTTTGAGGTAGAAAATCAGAACCGTTCATACGCGCCCATGACCATTTAGGAGTAAAAAATACTGACCGTCTATAAGCGCCCATGACCATTTAGAAGTACAAAACGTTGACCGCGTATACGCGTTCATGACCACGAAAGGGTTAAGAACATTCGGTTGTAAAGCGCTATTTTACGTCGATAAAGTAAATAGAGGAAAACTCGATAACAGGGCTCAAACCGGAACGTTTGTAGGTTATGATACACGATCGACTGGTTATAGAATTCACACACAAGGAAAACAAATTATAATAGCGAGAACGGTAAAATTTCTTGAGAATGAAAATGTACACTCAGATAACATTGAAGAGATACAAATCACCACAAAAACATCAGATGACAATACACAATTACCGGATAGACATGAAAATCACTTAGAAATAAAACTTGACAGTGAAGAGACACCATCCGTGCCCAAACAGCAACCAATTGAACCAAGAAGGTCTAATAGGACAAATAGAGGCGTTCCTCCTGACAGATATGTTTGTCTCATAAATAGTTCATCTGAAAACATTCCCGAAAATTGGGAAGATATCGAAAAAATGAAAAATACTAATGATAAACAAAATTGGATAAAAGCAACACAAAATGAAATCCAATGCCTAAGAAAAAATAACTCTTGGACTTTAACAGATCCACCACCCGGAACAAAAATTATCGGTTCAAAATGGACCTTTAAACTAAAAAAGGACAATTTAGGAAATATTCAAAGCTATAAAGCGCGTCTAGTAGAACAAGGATATAGTCAAAGATTCGGGATTGACTATGATCAAACTTTCGCACCTGTAGTTTCGCACGCTACAATACGAGCATTTCTCATCTCTGCATTGCACAAAAATTTGAACGTGAAACATGTTGACATAACCACAGCATTTTTGCACGGTGAATTAACTGAAACTGTTTATATGAGTCAACCAGACGGGTATATTAAACCCGGCGATGAAAGAAAAGTTTGTAAACTTCAAAAAGCCATCTACGGTCTTAAGCAAGCAGCAAAGGCCTGGTACACCAAAATATCGGAAACACTCAAAAACAATAATTTCTTACAGGGCAAAAATGATCCATGTCTGTACTTTAAATCAAATCAAGAAAATCCGATATACATCATCATTTATGTAGATGATATCCTGATAGCAGGAAAGGACAGTGATATCGAAGAAACAATAAACGAACTTAAGAAAGAATATGAACTGAAAAACTTAGGAGAAGTGAATAATTACCTAGGCATAAACATTAATAAAATCAATGATACATATTACCTAAATCAAAACAATAAAATACAGGAACTAGTGAAAAAACTGAATTTAAACGACATGAAACCTCATTACACACTAATGATTGCTGGATTCAACAGACTTGAGGACGATGATAATCTTTTACCTAATAACACGAAATATCGACAAGCGACAGGCACATTACTTTACATATCAACAATCACGCGTCCTGACATATCCGCATCAGTCAACATATTATGTCGTAGAAATGAAACACCACGCCAAAAGGACTGGACAGCAGTGAAAATAATCATTTCATACCTTAAAACTACAGAAAATTTGAATTTAACTCTTAGCGCAAACAGCAAACCCATCCTAACAGCATACGCCGATGCAGACTGGGCAGGTGACTTGAAAACACGTAAATCAACGTCAGGAAATCTATTCATGCTAGGAAAATCGCCGATTTACTGGATTACAAAAAGGCAAAATTGCATTGCACTTTCGTCAGCCGAAGCTGAATACGTTTCAGCTAGCAACGCAGCACAAGAATTAAGTTGGATAACAAACTTGCTTAGCGATCCCAACATTCCACAAAAATTACCCATCACGATTTTTGAGGATAATATGTCCTGTATAAAAATGACTGAAAACGATAAAGATACTAAGCGATCCAAACACATCGACATACGTTTCCACAACATCAAACTGATGAAAGAAGAAGGAAAAATCGATTTACAATACTGTCCCACTGAAGAAATGATAGCCGACACTCTCACGAAGCCCACTCCCAAACCTGTGTACGAGAAACACCGTAAGAAACTGAATCTTCAACCATTCCCCACACAGGAGATTACGGGGGAGTGACGGAGAAACCTTTTTTATGCAATTGATTAATCTCCACGTGCAGCGAACGATTGAAATAAGAACATGTTAAAAACCAGACCCCAATTACCAATAAGTACTTCAAGTGCCGCAGCTGAAAAACATAGTGAACAAAACCAGAGACTGTCGAAACTAACTAATTGGAGAAATACTGCAGATGTCCCTCCTTCAGAGTACAGCTGTTTGTCCCGCGCGTGTGCACAGAACTCAAATAACAATCTCCCTTCAGTTTCCAAAATGTTTCCGAGCAGTTAAGACGCTCTTGTATATAGATGATGTAAATATATTTAATATAATGTAAAATTGGAGCACTTATACGCAGCCTCCAAAATGCGATTTTAAACATGTACATCTAGCCAAGAATTATATTATATTCAAAGGAAAATGAATCTTCCGTTTATTTCACACAATTGTTATTTTCTACTAATACTATTTATTATTCTTCCAATATAAGTGAATCAATGGATCAGATAAATATCGCTACAACACTTTGGATTACTACTGTGGGTATATTCAGCGCATAAGGAAAATCTCAGGTAAGCTGAACAAACTTCTTTAACATATCAAAAGATGAAAATGTATATTAAATTTGAAGACTGATTTAACTATTTATAAAAATAAGAAAATTTATTACGCTACCGACGGTTCCCCAACAAGTAGAAACAGTATACTGTAATTAAAAAATGAATATATTAAATATTTAATGAGATATGAGCATTTGTATGAAATAATTTTTAACTGTGCATATGCATGAAAGATGGCAAAATTTGTATATCATAATTCGGTAGTCAGTTATTTAGGGCAACTTATATAAAAAGTCTAGTCAAATATCGCGAAAATTCAGAAAGATAGTGGCAATATAGTGAGTTGCTTTCTAAAAGTAGCTGGGTGATAAGAGATTTTCCACAAATTACCAATCAGCTCACTGTATGACAGTTATCGTTCTGTGTTTTCACGATATTTGACTAGACTTTTTATATAAGTTGCCCTAAATAGCTAACTAGCAAATTATGAAATACAAATTTTGGTATATTTCACGTATGCGCAGTTAAAAATCATTTCATTACAAATGCTCATATATCTCATCAAATATTCAATATATTCATTTTTTAACTGCAGTATGCTGTTTCTACTGTTCTTTCACAAGTTTTCAGAAAGTGGTGTTAAATTTGGTGAAAACTCTGCATGCTATAAACAAAAAAAAAAAAAACTTTGATTTTTTCAAAGAAACGTTAACATTTTTACGAATGCGTGCTATGCTTACACAAATGCACACAGAGTTAAACAGGACCAACATAGTCATTTGCTTCAGCGACAGACCATTTTGAGCATTTTCTGTTACTTCGATGATCGCAAATATTATTTTATTATTAAATTTATTGTCGGCCTCTTAATTGTCCCAACGAATAAATATTCACTAAAAATATGAACTCAAACATGTACGTGTACCTTAACTTTACATGCTTGAAGTTCAAGGATGAATAGTCAAGAATTTCTGTAGATATTCGACAAAATGTTTTAAATCGAAAGAGTCCGGTCAATATCCTTAATGAGCATGAGTGTAGATATAACAACCTTTTTTTGAAGAAATGAAAATAATAATGACTTAATAAGGAATCTTCCATAATCCTGATTAAACCTCAACTGAATCTGTTAGATTGATGCAAAAATTAGTGGCGTTTACATTTTATTTGAGACTGTAGCTACTCCGGGTTTTTTCGCGCGAGTAGACAAAGTATCGTCCGCCTTGGAAAAATGTCTTACGCAAAATATCTAATTAATAATCAGCAATAGTTGTCTTATTCGTCTAATCTTCTATAATCGAGTTCATTGCTAATGTTGACTACGAAATCTCTAAAATCGCTGAAATACGTATTTAACTAATTTTTTAGCAGATTGGTTTAGCTATATGTTATACTCCTACCTAAAACTACAGTTGAGATATGGCGAAATGACCCAAAACTTTCGAATTCCCATTTATCTCCCTGAGTGGTTGAATTTCTAAAATCACTGAAATATGTGTTTAACTATTTTTTAATGGATTTGTTAGTCTGAATTTCACGCTCCTACCTAAAACTGCCGCTGAGATATGGCGAAATATTATCTAAAATTTTCGACCCCCTAATTTTAACCTTAGGGGGTGAATTTTCAAAAATCTTTTCTTATTGTTAAGAAATCCTTGATCACATGTTCTGTTGGCGGAGTTAAGCTCACGGCGCGCGTTACGTAATGTGACGTAACCCCGAACTGATTAGAAAACAGTTTTGTATTTTCAGTTGGAATTTTTTTGTATCTTGAATATGGAGCTTATTGCTTGCCTAGGTCATAACAGCAAACTACTATCCAAATTTCGTGATGCAGACCTTAGTAGTTTCAGCGTTGCGTTGATGAATCATTTAGTCAGGCGTCCTCTCTTTATTATAATAGTAGAGATGAATAGTATACTTACAGAAAGGAATCATAAATAGATTTTCCTCGAAAATACAATAACGGCTTATTTCCATAATCAGAGTGCTTTTATTTACCGTATTCTTCCGCATTAGCCGGCATGCCGATAAGAGAAACAAAGCCTGATTACCACAGGGGAAAACTTCCGCCACTTTTTCCGAATAATAATTTTAGATATAGTTCTGCCGGAAATTTCGGAGTCTAAATAAATACGATTATTATTTAGAAATACTTGTGGAAGTTTTCCACTGCGGTAATCTGGCTCTGTTTCCTTCGAATTTACCAGTATGCCGGCTAATGCGGGGTAATACAGCATATAAATGACACGACGTTTCTGTACTAACAAAATTGCCTGTTTTCTTGATAAAATCAGTTAATAATACGCCAAAAGGATATTTCAAAATACTTAAATAAAAAAAAATATCAAGAGGTATGGAGTCCCTTTAATTAATTAATTATTAACTCAAAACTAAATTACATTCAGTACAAAAAGACAATAAGTATTTATCGAAACATTACATTTATACACTCTCATTTCAGAAACTTAATTACGCCTATTAACAATTTTAATTGGAATCGTACATCGCTAAAATAAGTATATATCTAATGCAGCATTTTTTAATTCTTCAAAATACTGCTTCATCAAAATGACTAAATTACTTAAAGAATGGAAACTTGAGATAAAACAAATCCGAGGTTGTATTATTTTGAAATTTGTTTCTATATTTATCAGATAATGCTCTTTTAATTAGGAAATAAATTAAAAGTTAAAGTCAGGATAATGAAGGATTAAGTGACATTTTTCTCGTTGAATTATTCATTGATCGCTTATTTTCGTTGTAGATTAATTTTCTAATGATTTTTTACCCCCTCTATTAGAACTTTCTTTTTACTCTATCTCCTCTTTTTCACTATTATTAGATAATTGTTTTACACTGCTTTAGGTACAATCGGTCAATAAATAAATAAACAAGTTGGAAATTGTACGTTTAACGTGACAAATGAGGTGCATTCGTTTCGTGCTATAACTAGTTTTACAATGTAAAAACTCATTGTTATTATTTCAGTGAAATAAATTATATCGTCTGCTATGAACGAAATGAGGATGCCTTTTTTTTTTTTTCTTACTACGTATGCCATGTTTGCACATATTTTTTAAGCATAAATTGAAAAAAGACATAATTTCCAGTGGAAGGGCTATTTCCGTTTTTAACACCTTTCCAACGTAGTTGAAAAGTCTTTATGAATTCGGTTTGTCTGTCTGTCCGTGCTCTAACTCGCTTAAATAAACTCGGATTGCCTTACAATTTTTAATCGTCGCGTTCGACTTGTTTTGTGTTTTGTTTTTATTTGTTTGTGAATTTTATCTGAGAGATAGTTTGTTGTGTTGTCACGAATATCCCCCCCCCCACCCTCGCTACCCCGGGTTTCTAATTTCGTGGCCGTCGTGGTCTAACCACAGGCTTGAGAGAGTCCAGGTACCAGAGCCCTAACCAGATTGAGGCAGGGTGGGCTGAGCCCCTCCTAACAACTTCTTGAGCCACCTCTAAACTTCATAAATTTTCAACAATAATATCATCTATGTTACAATTAAAAATTTTAAAACTTTGTAATCAAAGGGCCTCTACGTCTGTCTATTCATTAAAGTAGAGAAAGAGAAAGACAAGCTCTAATCTAGCCCCACCAAATAATTTCAAAGACCCTCACCCCCTCCAACCTCTGACTTTGACGACTGGTTACAGATTTTATCTGCGACTTCAAAAAATCAAAATCCTGACCTAACACCATTTTTATTCTAGTATTAATTCCTTAAAGAAACAAAAAATAAAAATCAAGAAACTAGTTTTTATCTACTTGAGCTTTAGAAAAGGAGAATAAAATGCCAAGTTCTTGCTAAAAACATTTCACGACTTCTTATTTGTATCTCGGCTGCTGAATCAAATAGAAACAAAATTGAATGAAATCTTTTCATTCGTAAATAATTCATAATAGTTCACCATACCTCCAAGAAAAAAAAAAATAAATAAATAAAAAATAAAGTGTCTTATTCAAGGTTTTGAAAATATTCCCTTGCTTGAAAAAACTTTACGATCTTCTTCAAACAATATCGTAAAGAAACTTTTGAGCCTGCTCTTTTTTCGCCTTCTATATTGCAAGAAACTTCTAGATTAAGATTTAATTTTGCTTTAAGTTAAATTAGCAGTGTTTTTAAAAGAGATCGGTCACTAATTTTTTTTAACTATCATTTAACGTCAACTTTGCTACTTTATCATTTTTTATTTTCACATTTGAACTTTAAAACTATTTTTTAAAAAATTACCTTAAAATAAAATGCTTACTATGGTAATTGCAAAAAGACAATTTTTTTCTTATTAGAAGTAGTTTTGCTTATTTTTTTTATTCCAATGTTACTATTTAATAACACTTAAAAAAAAATCGAATATGATTTAAACTTATTGCATTAAATATCACTTTATATGAGGGAGTAATCGTTATTAAATGAATAAAAATAAATACAAGGCAAGTAAAAGAGTTCTGTCTTACTCTACATATTTTTTTATTTGTTTTAGATTTTATGTATTTTTTTACTAAGCGAAAAATATTGTAATGTAAATAATTAATATTAATATTTTATAAGGAAAAAAAACAGTAGGATAGGTCAGACGCCAGTAAATGTTTGTCAATGCAATTTTTAAAGAATAAGAATGTATATACCGTGTGTCCAGAAATGGACTGACTGGTTTTAAAATTCAATAACTTCCAAACGGTAACAGGTATTTAAAAAATTCTTGCAGGAGAGTAATGTAAGATATCAGGAATTATTTTACTGCGATTCCTGATTTTAGTTCGGATTACCAGCAATAGATGGCGCTGCGAGCAATAGGAGTGCAATCCAGGTCAAAACTAAAATCACCCAGCATTGATGCGAAGGAAGGAGGTTCAATACATGGAGTGGGTCTCATTCGCTAATGCACTTCTTACGGTCCCATTTTGAATAAGATTTTATTGATGAATGAGAAACACTCCATCTATTGAACCTCCTTCCTTCACATCAATGCTGGGTGATTTCTGTTTTTGTCTCGATTGGATGTCTATTGCTCGCTATTTGTGAAGGGGCCTATTTTATTAAATAGATATTTGTGAAGGTGCCTGTTTTCTTAAATAGATTTTTGTGAATAGACCCTAAATAGGCCCCAAATTTTGCCTGGATCGACCCTTGTAAATTTTGTTTATATATTTCTTAAAAAAAGATTAATCTTCATGAAATAAAATTATGCAGAAATATTTAACTTGCTTAAGAATGTGGTGGATTTAATAAAACAAAAAATTAAGCTTATTTATGACAGACTTAACAATAAAAAAAAATAAAAAAATAAAAAATAATAAAAAATCACAATTATTTCAGGGTTTTATAAACTGGGTACATAATACATTTTTAATTAAGTAATTAAAAAAAGTTTTATTTTGACAGTATGACAGTAACGTCAATCAAAATTTTCCAATCCTATACACAAACTCGCAGAGTGATAAAATATTTTAATTTTTAATGAAAACTAAACAGATTATTTCTTTTAACGTTTAATCTTATTTTCTGTTTACTTCGTAAGAATACGAATGTTTTTGTAATAAACTATTTGTGTAAATATTAACCTTATATAATAAATATTTAATTAAATGAAATTGCTGAACACATTAAACTTTAAATTAAAAAAAGTATATCCACTGTTTCAGAAAATAATCTCTTTTAAAATATTCGTATTCTTCACGCCATTATAAATTATAAAAAGTGAACAGAAAATACAAAGATTAGAAATTAAAATAAATACATAATTTGATTAGTTTCATTAAAAATTAAAATAACAGGGCTCCCCTGTCCATACTACAGATAAATTCTGTGCAAGATAACAGCTTTCCCCTGTCTGTACTACAGATAAATTCTGTACAAGATAACAGGTTTCCTCTGTCTATACCACGGAGAAATTCTGTTAATACAGGGAAAGTCTGTATCAATTTAACAGATTTTCTCTGTACAAACTACAGGGGAAATCTGGTAGCATAGCTGACAGATTTTTTCCGTTAAATCTACAGTTTTTTTTTTTTTTTTTTTTTTTTTTTAGAGTGTAGTTGTTCAACCTCAGAAAAAAATTTAACTGATTGCTCGTGTCTCAAAAATACTCATTGTTATAATATAATAGATACATTCAATAAAGACTTTCTGAATATTTTATGTCGCAGATATTCATGGTTGAAAGTAAAAATAATAAAAATTATAAAATTTTAGTAGTTGTTCAACCTTAGAAAAAACATTAACTGATGCCTCGTGTCTCAAAAATACTCATTGTTAGAATATAATAGATACTTTCAATAAAGACATTCTGAATATTTTATGTCGCAGATATTCATGGTTGAAAGTAAAAATAATAAAAATTATAAAATTTTAGTAGTTGTTCAACCTTAGAAAAAAAATTTAACTGATGCCTCGTGTCTCAAAAATACTCATTGTTATAATATAATAGATACATTCAATAAAGACTTTCTGAATATTTTATGTCGCAGATATTCATGGTTGAAAGTAAAAATAATAAAAATTATAAAATTTTAGTAGTTGTTCAACCTTAGAAAAAAAATTAACTGATGCCTCGTGTCTCAAAAATACTCATTGTTATAATATAATAGATACATTCAATAAAGACTTTCTGAATATTTTATGTCGCAGATATTCATGGTTGAAAGTAAAAATAATAAAAATAATAAAATTTTAGTAGTTGTTCAACCTTAGAAAAAACATTAACTGATGCCTCGTGTCTCAAAAATACTCATTGTTAGAATATAATAGATACTTTCAATAAAGACATTCTGAATATTTTATGTCGCAGATATTCATGGTTGAAAGTAAAAATAATAAAAATTATAAAATTTTAGTAGTTGTTCAACCTTAGAAAAAAAATTTAACTGATGCCTCGTGTCTCAAAAATACTCATTGTTATAATATAATAGATACATTCAATAAAGACTTTCTGAATATTTTATGTCGCAGATATTCATGGTTGAAAGTAAAAATAATAAAAATAATAAAATTTTAGTAGTTGTTCAACCTTAGAAAAAACATTAACTGATGCCTCGTGTCTCAAAAATACTCATTGTTAGAATATAATAGATACATTCAATAAAGACTTTCTGAATATTTTATGTCGCAGATATTCATGGTTGAAAGTAAAAATAATAAAAATTATAAAATTTTAGTAGTTGTTCAACCTTAGAAAAAACATTAACTGATGCCTCGTGTCTCAAAAATACTCATTGTTAGAATATAATAGATACTTTCAATAAAGACATTCTGAATATTTTATGTCGCAGATATTCATGGTTGAAAGTAAAAATAATAAAAATTATAAAATTTTAGTAGTTGTTCAACCTTAGAAAAAAAATTTAACTGATGCCTCGTGTCTCAAAAATACTCATTGTTATAATATAATAGATACATTCAATAAAGACTTTCTGAATATTTTATGTCGCAGATATTCATGGTTGAAAGTAAAAATAATAAAAATAATAAAATTTTAGTAGTTGTTCAACCTTAGAAAAAAAATTAACTGATGCCTCGTGTCTCAAAAATACTCATTGTTAGAATATAATAGATACTTTCAATAAAGACATTCTGAATATTTTATGTCTCAGATTACTCATGGTTGTAAGTAAATATAATAAAAATTATAAATTTTAGTAGTTTTTCAAGCTCAGAAAAAAAATTAACGGATACCTCGTGTCTAAAAAATACTCATTGTTAGAATATAATACAGAACCGCCAAAAGCTTCAGTAAAGAAATTCTAAATATTTTATCTCTCAAATATTTATTCTTATGAACGTAACAAAAATTTAGAACCCCAGTAACGAATATTTGGAATATTCTCAAGAGAGATATGTTCTTTAAATGAGCGATTCGGTCCTTTTTTTTAACACAAACTTGTAAGTTATTTTTCAAAGGTATGTTATAATATATAACCTTTATATAGACGACAATTATAATTCATCATACACAAATGGGAAATAAATGAAAGATGAATGGACATCTGTTATGATACTATTATCCTATAATACAGTTGATGGATGAACCACAATGAAAATCAATCAAAATAAAAAAAAAGGAAAATAAATTTTTAATTTTAATCAAAATAAATGAGAATTTAAATGAAAATATTAAAAATTTCTGAAAATTCTATTAAATTTCAAAATTTTTTAATATTTCCATTTCATTGTTAAATTCCTATTTATTTTGGTTAAAACTATATAAACTTCTTTAAAAAGTTAATATTTTACTTTAAAAAAATAGTACTTAAAAATTTAGTATTTTGGTAAATTGAGTATCATATATATATATATATATTAATTTGTCTTTGGGATTTACAATATTTAATAAAATTAATAATTTTTTAAAAGAACAAAATGTCTTTTTTCTGAGTATTTTTTTCTATAGGAATCATATTTTCAAAATTTCAAATATAAAATTCCGAAGACAATTTAAAGAATATATAATGGAAAAACTTTGTACAAAATTTCATTAATTTATCTTTCAAAGAAATTTAGATACATAAAAAATGAAATATGACAAATTAAAATATGACAAATCTTAAAAAATTGCATTCTGATATAAATGCATTTAAATCTTTGAAGAAGGCGCGGCAGTCAAAGACAGTACAACATAACAAGCGTTATATCTTTTGATCTAATTATCGTTTTTACATACCATACCTGCCAACATCCCAGTTTTCTGTAAAATGTGGGGTAATTGGGCCCACGTTAAATACTTTTCGAACCAGAATTTTTTTTTTTTAGAAATAAAATTATAAGTTCCACGTAGAAACATGAAATTAAATAAATAAAGATGTATCGAATCAACTTTTTGCTTCGAAACATGTTTAACATACGTCAAATTAACCCACATTTTACGGAAAAATAGTTGGAAGTTGGCAAGTATGACACTCAGTTGGCGTCATTTTATTATAAAAACTCTACAGTATTTTTTAAGCCAGAGAAGTAAAAATATGATTTTAATTTCAAGACTTTTATCCCTCGAACCCAGGGCCTGTTTACCGAATAGGCCCGTGAAGCCCGAGCTTACCCACTGAAATACAAAGGGGCGCCCAAATTTACTTTTCAAAACTAATTTTTAGGGTAAAAAATGTATTTTTTGTTTCTTAATTATAGCTACTAAAATTTCCCTCAGACCATTACCGACACATTTATACTCTATTTTTTTCTGTTGATATAATAATCGGTATAAAAACAGTGATTAAATGCAACTTATTTTCATTTCTTTTATGTTTTACATTTTAATTTGAAACGTGCTAAAAATTACAAGAAATTTAATCGGCATAATTATATTTTGTTTATATTCATAAATAGTGGAGAAATGATATAAAATACGGAGAATAGGTTATTTAAATAAAGGGGAAAGTAATTAGCATTCAGGTGATATCAAATTTCTGTTTATAAAATAGAAGCACAATTGTGTTGCAGCTAAGCATAAATTTACATCAAATATTTGTTTTCCCTGCACTGGCAAATCCTGCAACTTATAAAGCATAAAATATATTTTGAAGTTTAAATATTCACACCTGTTCCATATTTGTAAATTCATTTACAAAATTAATTTGTTATGTATAATTATGTATATAATAAAATATTTTTTATAACTAGTTTAACACTAAAAGTGTTGTTTACTCGAAATTTTGATGGTAAAATTTCAAATTGTTGAAGCATAATTGGTATAATAAAAGCCCCCTCCCCCCCACCCCTGTGTGATGTCGGGCTTCCCCTATTTCTAAGTCTTAAGCGGGCCCTGCTCGAACCACCTTAATGAAACAAATATGTTTTAGCATGATACGAAAAATAAAATCATCCTACCTTGACTGCATCTTTTCGTATACGTTCTTGAGTTCTCTTTGGTATACGGGATTCGAATTCCTTGGGCTTTTCATCCACGTTGTCCGATTTCTCATTCTCGATTTCGTCTTTCTCCTCCATGTGTTATTTAATTTTCCAGAAAGAGACATATTACACAAAACTCCACGCGCGCACACATGTGAAGATAACACGTGTATCCAGTAGAACGATCACTTTATTGTATAAAAGATGTCTTGACTTCACACAAGTAAAAGTAATATTTTTTTCCCAATGTTTCAAATTATAACTACCTATTTTGCTTATAAAATCATGATTTAATTGCTACAAGCTATAAACAACTGCTTTATTATATACTTGTAACTTTGAATTTATGCTCTTATTAAGTTTATTTTTTATAAGATAGAAAGGAACAGTTTTCAAAAATAAATCAAATCAAATCAAGTGCAGGCACTTTATGTTTTCTCGCGATGCCATCCATTTTTTTGCACTGTAGTTTAAAATCACTTAATTTTACTTGATTATTTTTAGTTTCTAAGTATTATATGGAAAAATTATGTTTTGTATTGAAGAAGCGTGTTCATTTAAAAGTTAATTCATTTACTAAATCGATGAAGTTTTAGAACAACTTTCTTGAAATTCTTTTCAAACCTATTAAACACTATTATAAAAATCTTTAATGCCCAGTTGAGATCTTTAACTAACTATATTTTTTGATATACACTAACTGCATAAACTAATGATATCGTGTTATTTATAATATATAATTGCATAAATTCTTCACATTTAAACACTGAATGAAAAATTGAAAAGACAGTCTGAGTTTTTAATCTAATTTCTCACAATTTCAAGAACACGCAATATTTTCTGCAACAAATTTTTTCGGTTATTGAATAAAATAATACACGAATTTATTAATTTTTCCGAGTAGAAAGCATCACAAACTTCCATTAATTCATCTTTTAAAATGTACATCTATTTACTCCACTTTGTTTACTTAAACAAATTTAGCCTTCGCATGCTTCATTCACTTAAAATTTCGAAACTAAAATATCCATCGTACTCCATGTGATTTCATTGATGATTTCGGAAGGCGTCACGTGATGCGATCGGCTGCTGGATGGAAACTGAATGAAAATCTTATGCTCTTGCTGTTCCCTTTTCCGAACACGTGCAGGTCAAGAGTGCGCGAAACTATGCGCGTTGATTTTCCACGAAGCAAGAACATTAACGGGTAAATGACATTTAGGAGCTGTTTTCGATAAAAACACCCCCAAAATGTTTTATGTAGAAGAGGAGAAAAACGTTTAAATTAAAAACAAAATAATTTCCACTTCTTTCATGATTTTTTTAAATCTATTTTTATTTTTTTATTTTGACAGTACCCAGTAGTTTAGTTTCAAAATTTAGTAAGGAAAAAAAAAATATTATATATATATAATTTTCAAATTGTTTTATGTATACCATAGTATTAATTTTTTTTTCCAATAAAGGAGCGTCAATAAATCATAATAGAAACGCTTTTTCTCAAAATAATAATGTATATAAAACAAACTTTAGTATCCCACATGTCATCCAGTTTTCAAAATGGAAATTGTCCGCTATTAAAGACGGGAAATTTCTGTTTTTAGAAATAAATATGGGCAATACCGCTAAAAAAAACCCTAAAATGTTTTATGTAGAAGAGGAGAAAAACGTTTAATTAAAACGCAAAATAATTTCTACTTCTTTCATAATTTTTTTTATTTATTTTTAATTTAAATTTTATTTAATTTAGTTTTATTTATTTATTTGTTTGTTTTTTTGACAGTACACAGTAGTTTAGTTTCAATATTTAGTACAATATATAAAGTTTTATATATATATACACTATATTTCCAATGATGATTGGTCACTTGCGATTTTAGACGTTTTGTTAAATATCTGGAAAGATACACGAGGAATTATCCTGAAACTTCAGGAGTGTAAACATCATGATAGACGTCATATATTTCCGTGAAGATTTTTTCCCAAAACCCCATAAGGGGCCGTCAACAAATTGAAGAAAAACGAATATATTTTGGATAACCCTGTAAAAACTAATATTGCAAAAGCGTTCAAACTGTAGATTATGATTAAGTGGATTATTGTAATAATTTGGGTTCATTTTTATAAAGATAGCATGTATACTCGAAGAGAAATTCAGGTGTTTATAAAGACAGTCCCAAATTTTATCAAGTTTTTTGCTTATAATTTGCAGAGTTTTTAATATAAAAACAAGTTATTTTCAGAAAATATGACAAACAAAATTGTACACAATACCCTGCAACCAGAATTAAAAAATAATAAAAATTGTATGAAAAATGAGCAGGTTTACTAAATATTGTTTCACTGCGCATGCGCGAATCCAATCAAAATATACTGTGCATAATATATTAGCTAAATGTATAGACCAACTTTTATGAAAGTCCCAAAAACATAGCTTGGAAATTCCGATAGTAATCGTCGATAGAATAAGCTCGAAATTCGCTGCTCCCAAAAGGAAGCAAAAAGATAGGGGTTGTATCAAATATAGAATAAGAAATACTTCATTCTTATTATGTCAACTTACATAAGCTAGTATATTTGGATACAACCCCTCATCTTTTTGCTTGTCATCAGTTAAAAAATAACTTAACATTTATTTGCATGAATAAGTTGTCATCATACGCTACCGCGCATGCGCGGTAGCGTATTACTGCTTGCACGGCAGCGTATTACTGCTTATTTTACTGTTTAATACTGTTAATTTTACGGTATAATACTGGCAGCTGGGGTGCCAGTTTTATACTGTAAAATCAACAGTTATTTTTTGCAGTGTAGGTGGATATGC
This sequence comes from Maratus michaelseni, assembly GCA_963931845.1. NCBI lineage: Eukaryota > Metazoa > Arthropoda > Arachnida > Araneae > Salticidae > Maratus > Maratus michaelseni. The sequence goes on along the minus strand of OZ007590.1, from coordinate 10,017,212 downwards.
CTGAAACTCCCTGCTATATTGTTGTTGTACTTCTGCTATATTTTCATACATACAATAGTATTTCAAAATTAATTTTATTTTTAAAAAAAATAATTTTAGTCCACTCATTATTTCCAATTAATTACACTTTGAAAAGAAATTAGAAAGTTATGACCTTTTAAACAGTGTATGTGTACATTTTTCTGACGCACCCTGTATATTCACTGAAACAGCAGCATGACACTGACCGACCATACTGCAGATTTCGCTTGTATCGTCGTAATTAAAAGCAACTGTAATAGCTTTAAGAGTAGAGTTTTTATTGAAGGTTGGTTCACGCGTTTGCAGAATTCGCCGATTAATGAGTCTTATACGAATATACAGTCTTACTTCAGCGTAAGCTCTGCAATGTTTTCTTAAATTTAACTGGTAAAACTTTTGACTGTAAATATGTTTGGTAATAGTCTGGTTATCGTATGGCATTGCACTGATCATTGCTCGATCATTTGCTTTACTATTTTATTGTTATTGTTTTATATAATTGTGTGTTTTTAGTCTTGTAATGTCTGATTAAGTGTGATAATTTTCAACAATTTAATTTTATATCAGTAAAGCCGTGCGAACATTTTGCACTGCAGTCTAATATTTTTTTACCAATATCTAATATTTTTTAGATCCAGGTTTAAACTTCTAAAAAAAATTAAGGAGCCAGAATATCATCTCATTTATTCCATCAAAGTTACAGTAAAACCTAACCAAAAAAAAAAAAAAAATCGTATTTTAATTGCATTAGAGGGTGACACCATTTGTTTCGGAAAAATACATGGGATAAAGAAAAATGAATTGAGCATTTGAATTTAAATTTTGCTTTTTAATTATAAATATAAAATAAACCCGTGCTATGCCCAACTATATATTTATTGAACATTTTTTTTCATAATCATTGTTGCGGTATTTTATTTTTGTGGTAACACTAATTCAAGGAAAATCTTTCATTTTATTTATGAAAACAATGCCGATTTAATTTTTAATTTACTGCAATTTTTAATCAAGAAAAATGTTTTAACGAAATCTGAGTGTACTATATCAGCAGCCTGTTCAAAATCCTTTCATATGTTATCTCATTCATCGTTCTGAGTTTGGTATTTGCTTAGAAAAAGGGATATTGATAACAGAAATAATATATAGGATATCAGACGTAAAAATGTTTAGTTATTTCAAATATCTATAATATTCCCAAAGAGATTATTACTAAACTCCCAAACTACGATGTCGCCGTTTTTTTTTTTTTTTTTTTTTTTTTTTTTTTTTAACCGTCATTATTACTATAACATTCGCAAACAAACAAGCAAAAAATCTGTAAAAGGAAAAGAAAATTATAAAAAATGAAAACTTATCCTATGAGCTCAATGGTTAGAATAGTGCTTAAATGTAAAACAGAAAGTATAATGTTTTATTTACTAAATATAGCTAGACAATTCCGTATATGCCCACGTACAAGTCGACCCCAAATTTGAGAGAAATATCAGGTCATTCTGTTTGAATACCAGTATTACTGTACAGTAATCTTCGTCATGTTTAATAGAAAAAAATATTTCGAATTCTGCAGTTAAATCAGGCGAACAAAAGTAAACGAAACTATACGAAAATACTGGTATTCAAATGGAAAAACATGTTATTTCTCTTGAATTTCGGAATTGACTTATACTCGAGTATATAAGGTAACCTGATAAATGGCAGAAATAAAAGCATAAAATTCATCAATCTGCAATTTGCGATATGATTTTTTTTTTTCCTTTGGGGATTTCAGATATTTTTTATATATATACATAGAAAGATGACATAAAACATTTCAAAACAAAAAAATTGTAAAGATATTTTTATTTAATCATACTATGAAAAAAAATATATCCATCATGTGTTTTAAGATTTTTATAAGTTTGAAAATGTGTTATTAATTTCGTAGCAAATATCTATTTACAATGAAAATTCACTTTAAAACGTAGATGCACACAAAATTTTAAAGAAATTGTGAAAAAATTCTGAGATAACTTTTGAATTTATAACTTTTTTATTTTATCACAAGAACCTAGCCAAACGTATTTGTTCCTGCCCAAAGTCCGATTCTGTATAATGTCGCTGACTTGCTAACTCATTATACTATTATTATTGCAAAGCTATTTTTTTTTTAACGTAGTATGACCGTTTTTGTATGTTTTGAAAAGTTTAGATTTTCTTTTATTTTTTAAAAGAATTTCCCTTCAATACTTCGTTAATATAAAAATGTGAGGTACATGGCGATAGCACCCATGCGACATTTACATTCATTTGTATTACAGTCACGTTGTTATCTTCAAGACATTGAATGGTGGGGTATTCAAGTCGAAATATATTTCAAGATAAAAGACATTTAATGTTTATATTCACTACTACCAAACCACAAAAAGTGAGATTCATCGACATTTGTGAGTGGGATAGTGTACCCAGATGGATTTATAATGAAGTTATCTTTGCGATTTCCACCGGGTATTTTTTAGTGACAGGGACAAAAGTTTCGCTGTTTTCGTTTGCTAAAAATTGTTGTCAACAAAAATTGTAGGCCACTCCGATTATTAAAAATTCCTCAGTTTAGATGCATATATTTATTTAGTTTTATTTGAATCAGATTTTTTAAAAATGGAATTGTAGTAAATTTTTAATTGAGTCCATGGTATTTATCTTCAAGTCATTAAACGGTGTGGGTGGAATTTGAGACGAAATATATTTCAAGATAAGACATTGAATGTTATATTCACTATTGCCAAGCCGCAAAAAGTAAGATTCATCGAGATTTGGGAGTAGCATGGTGTACCCAAATGAATTTATAATGAAGTCATCTTTTCAACTTCTACTGGGTATTTTTTATTCTCAGTGACACAATAATCATTGTTTTCGTTTCCTAAAAAACTGTTGTCAACTAAAATTGTAGGACGCTCCGATTATTAAAAATTCCTCAATTGAGATGCACATATATATATACAGGGTGATTATAAAGAAACTTTGCCAACATCTGCACTTCTAGCGCCCGTTCTATTTAACCGATCAAGATGAAATTTTAAATATAGTTGTTTGAAGGTATGCGCTCGAGATTCTGTGAATGGCAATACAGTGGTGCTCACGGTTACGGTTATAGTTACAGAAACTCGAAAATTTCGAATGGCAACGCCTACTTTTTCCTGTCTCAAAATGTTCAGCGCATGCGAAAACCCTAAATAGCGTTGAAACGGTACCGATATGTCCAAAAACAAACGTGTTATGCATACACAAAGAAGAGTTCTGAAAACCGGCCAACAAAACACGATCTGTGCGCACGCAGTAACTTTGCATATGACACAGGCAAGATACCAATCACAGAACGCCGTTCGCCAGATATTCAGCGGAGGAAGCCTATAAAATACCAAGCGGGTATGCGAAGTCGTCATTCATGAACTCGCACATGCCGACGATATGACTCTTCCTGGGAAAGTTCGCGGTGAATTGATCAAACTCTATTATCTAAATGGGATGAACGCTGCGGAAGCCTTGCGTGTGTATCGCCGCAATCATCGACAACGACGTGGGCCATGTACTCTGCAAGCTGTGCGTGATTTAGTGCGCAAATTCGAAGATACAGGCTGCACCTGTGACAAACCGCGCTCCGGACGGCCAACAGTTTCTGAGGACGTTGTCATGGAAGTGCATCATACAGTGACTACAGGGCACACAGAAACTGCAAGAGGATTATCGCGCTTGTTGGATATTCCGAACACAACGGTCCGCAAGCTCTTGCGCTCAGTACTTCACATGTTTCCCTATCGATTTCAGCGCGTCCAGATGTTGCAGCCGGGTGACCCACAACAACGTCTGGACTTCGCAAATGAATTTTTATTACGATATGATGCTGATAACGACTGGCCACTTCGCATACTATGGACAGACGAGGCGCATTTCACCTTACATGGCAACATTAACACAAAGAATTGTGTGCACTGGGGAGAGACGAATCCTCACGCTGTGGCACCAGTACCATTATTTGACGCCAAAGTGACTGTGTGGTGCGGCATTACAGCTACATTTGTTCTCGGCCCGTTCTTCTTTGAGGAAACGACCCCAGCGGGTCCTGCAACATGTTCTGTAACAGGCTCTCGGTATGCAGCCATGCTGAAAAATTCTGTACTACCGGAGTTGCGTCGGCGGAATGCACTCAATGACGTTGTTTGGATGCAAGATGGTGCACCTCCACATATAGCGAGGTCAGTTAAAAGGCTCCTAGATCAGCATTTTGGTGATCGCATCATCTCACGCCATTATCCTATTCCGTGGCCTGCGCGATCCCCAGATCTGACGCCTATGGATTTCTGGTTTTGGGGATATCTCAAATCCAGAGTTTACCTGTGCAATCCGCAAACATTGTCGGGCTTGCAGGATTCTATACGGCGTGAGATTAGAAACATTCCTCGCGTCATGTTGCGTTCAGCGGTATTGTCCGTCGTCTCCCGCATGCAATGCGTAATTGCTTGTGATGGCACCCATGTGGAAAATGTTTGATGCCAATAAAGGTTTTCTTTTGTCTGATATGTGTTCTCATCATTCAGCAGTTTCTTGTCTCTGTCGAATGCATTATTGCTCGGTGCGCCTTAAAGAACGGTTTGTATGTCTATAACACGTCGGTTTTTGGACATATCGGTACCGTTTCAACGCTATTTAGGGTTTTCGCATGCGCTGAACATTTTGAGACAGGAAAAAGTAGGCGTTGCCATTCGAAATTTTCGAGTTTCTGTAACTATAACCGTAACCGTGAGCACCACTGTATTGCCATTCACAGAATCTCGAGCGCATACCTTCAAACAACTATATTTAAAATTTCATCTTGATCGGTTAAATAGAACGGCCGCTAGAAGTGCAGATGTTGGCAAAGTTTCTTTATAATCACCCTGTATATTTAAATGGAATTGTAGTAGAATTTTAATTTGAGTCCATGGTATTTATTTTCAAGCCATTGAACGGTGTGGATAGAATTCAAAACAAAGTATATTTCAAGATAAAAGACATTGAATGTTATATTCACTATAGCCAAACCGCAAAAAGTATAATATTTATCAAGATTTGTGAGTAGCATGGTGTACTCAGATGAATTTATAATGAAGTCATCTTTTCAATTTCCACTGGGTATTTTTTAGTGACAGTGACACAATAATCCCTGTTTTCGTTTACTGAAAAATAATGTCAACAAAAATTGTGAGACACACCGATTATTAAAAATTCCTGTTTAGATGCATATATTTATTTAGCTTTAGTTGAATTTCATTTAAAAAAAATTGAGTTGTAGTAAGTATTTTTATAGCTTTCAAAAATTAAAATAATACTTATCTCATTAATTGCGTTCATTTTACTATTTGTCTTCATTACTGCTATACACAATGTAGTCGGTATGGATAGTCGTAAAATTATATGGAAAGAAAAAGAAAGGTGGGGGAATGGAAAAAAATGGAATGCAATTTGAAGCATTAAAAATTCTGTGATTCAAATAGGTATAGATATCAATGTAATAAAGTACAAATTACCCTACTTTATTTTAAATCTCTTAATTTTATTTTGCAGTTTATTTTAAAGAATTGCAACAGTTTAAAACTAGTAATTAAAATCTCGGTATATGTCATCAGTTTATTGATCAAACTAAAACATATGAAAGACGGGTTGGGTTGGGTTGATTATTGACGGCCAATTATCTACACTAGGGATATAGGCCCGGGGGGAGTGCCCTTCGTGGGGGTCTTTCTAAGGGAACCTAATCCGTATTTACGCATGGATAAATCCACGGCTCGAAGAAAACCACGAAAACTCCGAACGATTAGGCCGACGGGCGCGATTGGGATCGAACCCAGCACCTCCCGTCTACCAGCTTCGAGAGCACAACCTCTCAGCCACCATATGAAAGACGGAACAAGTGGATAAGTGTGATCGAAAATCGCACAATCAGTTGCGTTTGATATTCCTTTCAAAACACTTTATTCTTTGATTAATGAATACGAATCATTTATTTATAATTATTAAATTCTTATCCTTTATCAATACACTTTATCAATAAGAATATAGATGGAAGAAGTTTAATAAATTAAAAGTGAGATGGCAGCACTAATCATTAACGAGAATTAAGGATTTAAAGAGGAAACTTAATATTTTAAAGTAAGAGTTGTTTAAAAAATAAGAAAAAATGAAATTATTTAAATAAATTCAAGATTTAAAATTTTTTAAATTCCAAAATTTCAAAAATTTAGCGAAGGTTTAAATAAAATTTAAAATTTCTGAAAACAAAACAAAAATTGTTTAACCCTTTCAATAGTGGTGGTATGTTTATGAAACTACTTCATTTTAATTCCCAAATGTCCCAGTGGCGCCAGAAATTTGGTATAAAATTTTCCGTTTATTAAGTATGTGAAATATAGCTTTTTTTAATTTCCAAATACACATTCGTAAATTCTGGTGCCATTCATTCATTTTGAATATTTTAACAAGGGAAGTGCTTTGCCCCTGAAAGGGTAAAATGAAATTTAAAATGCTGAAATATTTCAAGAATTTAGTAGATCTTCAAGAAAATTTAAAATTTCGGATTTTCTCAAAGCAAAACAAATTATTTTTTAAACTAAATTTAAAATTCCAAAATTTAGCGAAAGCTTAAACAAAATTTAAAATTTCACAATTTCCCAAAAACATAATTTTTTAATAAAAAAAAAATTACATAATTTAATATTTTACATAATTTTGTAATAAAAAAATTATTATTAAATTTATTAAATTATTATATATAATATATATATATATATATATATATATATAATTTATTAAATTTATTAAATTAATTTAATTATTAAATTATTAAAAAATAATTTTTTAATAAAAAAAAATTAATTGATAAAATATTTTTCAACAATGTTTGGCCTTAAAATGGCAAAAAAATTTTACAAACATTCTGTAAAATTGAATGGATAATAAAATCTATTCTGGGAAAAAAAATTCAAATTCCGACACACAGCTTCGAACAAGGAACTTTTTGAATACCAGGTAAATGCGCTACCACTGAGATACCTAGCCTACGCGAAAAGTACTGAAATTAAGGTTCTGATTTAAAATCTAAATCGCAGAAATGGTCGGATGTCATTAAATTAATTCATTTAATTAAAATAATATAAGAATTTTTCAAAATTTATGATTTGTCATATGATTGGAGGTATTCAGATATAAGTACTGAAAATTTCAAGTCTCTAAATTATACAGTTTCTGAGAACGAACTCTGTGACAGACAGATAGATAGAGGAGTGAGACGAATACACTGCAAAAAAAACTGTAGTATCAACATTCTTTTTTTTTTTTTTTTCAGTGTAGGGTTTTGTCAGATGAACGGAACCCTAAACAGAAAAAGAAATGAAAAGAAACGAACGAACATTGAGAAATAAAAATAAACGATAGCTTAATTTTGTTAAAAAAAAAAAAAAAAAAAAAACGTTAGAATAACAAATTTATCTAGTGAAATTAAATTAATCTCACCCAATCTTTCTTCTTTTAACATAAAATGTATAAAAAGAAAATTAATATTTTTTTTTCATTCAACTGAACAATCGTACGTAGCACCAAGTAACGCTGGGAAACGCGTTTAAAGCACACATTCTAATGAATTCTAAAATTATGTAGTAACGTCTAGACCAAAATTTTATAAGAACTGAAGCCTGAATCAGCACGCAATACCACAATTTTCTTTTCGAAAATTAAACTTTTTGAATAATGCTGCGTGTTTCGGAAAAAAAAAAATGAATTTTTTTTTCTTAGTTGTTTAATACAGTCAGTAAACGTTTTTTAATACATAAGTTTTTCTGTGTGAAAAATGAATATAGGTAATGGCATTATTATTTAATTTTGTTCTTTGATAAAACTACATGTTGAGCCAAAATAAATTAATGTAATATTTATCTGAAAGACAATTATTTTCAATTTCTTACTCTAGCACAAATGTAATGTTTAATTTAAATCGTCCTTACTGTTTAAACAAATAATCAGCAATGTTTTTAAATGTTTTAATCATGTATATTATTTCTGTTGTTAACATATTTTTTTCTGTGCATTTACAAACCACACAACAATGAATGAGGTATCTTTCGAAAGGCTTTTGTTTCGGCTTCTGACATAGTACACTCACATTTCGTTAAAACATGTTTTTTGATTAAAAATTCCAGTTAATTAAAAATTAAATCAGCATTGTTTTCACAAATGAAATGAAAGGCTTTTCTCAAATCAATGTTGCCAATAAATAAATAAATAAATAAAATACTACATTATACAGTGTGCAACAATGATTATAAAAAATAAATAGTATAAAAAAGATAAAGCGGGACATCTCAGCATGGGTTTAATTTATATTTATGATTAAAATGCAAAATTTAAACTCAAATGTTTAGAAGAAATAGATACCATCGATCGATCAAAGCAGTGGTATTTCACGTGTAACCTAAAATGTATGCTTTGTTATATTAAATTAAATTGCATTTCATATGTGTTCAATTTATTTTTCTTTGTCGCGTACTTTTCCCAAAGCGGATGACGTCATCCTCTATTGCAGTTAAAATAGGATTGTTATTTTGTTTCCCCTCGCACGTGCCTTTTGCTATTTTCGATCAGTTTTTACTATAACTTTGATGGATTAAATGAGATGATATTCTCATGGCTTGACTAATGTTTTTGCAGATATTTTTATGCTTAATTTTTCTTTAGAAGTTTAAACCTGCATCTAAAAAATATTAGATATTGCAAAAAAATATTAGACTGGTGTGCGAAAGTCTTGCATGGGTCCACTGGTATAGCTTTATTTCGCTATCTATTTCAAGTGGTTTTACCTCAGTTCCATTAACTTATATTGCTAATGTTGCGAATAATGGGGCAGAAGCAATTAAAAAACATATGGTGTGGTCCATTTCTATGAAATGAAATTTTATGAGATAGAATGGAACCAATAGATTTTCCTCTAAAGTTTATCAAGGATTGTTTTTTAATCAGTTTTGTCTCGTCTGTATAATGCTAAAGTGCTAAAAATGTTATATCATTGACATAAAAAAAGAACAAGTGTGCATAGTGTAATCGAAGATGTTCGTTTAATATTCCTTTCAAAACACTTAATCCAACTCATTAATTTATAATTATAATTATTAAATCCTGACCCTTTATCAATAAAAACATACAGTGGTGGCCAAATGCTTGGACATTTTTTGAAAGTTTCATGTTTTTCAACTTTGTGTGCTTGTAGAATATATTAATTTTCACTTAAATACAAACGTTTATATATCAAATTGAAGGTAATTTAATGTAGAATTTAATATTAGAAACAGTATTACAATATCTGTATTACAAAAAAAAAGTTATGCTCATTTTAGCAGAACAAACAAACATTAATCGTTTTGAATAAGGACGTGTTTTGTAATAAAAGCGTACTAGCCAATCACAAACACTGTTCTGAGGACCAATTAAATGTCTGTAACTATAGTTTAGGTTATTTGCATGGTAAAAGAGTTATTGTTGTGGAAATATTTTGCGGAATGATGCATACTAGTACAATTAAATAGAGTATTGCTGTTTTTGAATATTTAAAGTCCTTTTTTTTATTAAACTAATTTTAAACAATGTCATCAACAAGAAGAACTAATTGGACATCTACAAAAAGAAGCCGAATTGTCATATTGAGAGAAAATGGCCTCTCTTATGCTGAAATTGCAAGACAAGTTGGTGGTTCAGTGACTTGTTCTGGTGTACGAAATTTCTGTTTACGTTATGAAAAAACGAAATCAATGGAAAATAAGGCCAAATCAGGCCGAAAAAAATGCACAAGTGCTACTGCCGAAAGAAAAATTAAACGGCTATGCCTTCAAGATAGAAAAATTTCATCAGATGCCATTAGATGTAAAATGAATGCAGCGGGTATTGCAGTAAGTTCAAGAACAATAAGAAGAAGGTTATCAGGATTTGGACTACAAGCTAGAATTCTATAAGGAAAAAACCATATTTAAATCAAAAGCAACGCGAAAAACAAGTTAAGTGGGCAGAAGAACACATTAAATAGTCAGAAAATCAATGGAAGCAAGTAATCTGGAGCGATGAGAGTAAAATATCGCTCTTTGGTAGTGATGGTAGAAAATACGTGAGACGTAGAGTAGGAGAAGCACTTCATCCTGATTGCATTGAAGCAACTACAAAAAACCTAACAAATGTCATGATTTGGGCATGTATGTCTGCAGATGGTATGGGCCGAATTCAAGTGATTGATGGCATCCTGAATGCCAAAAAATACATCGAAACTGTCCTGGAACCAAAATTGATACCTTCCATCAGGGATCTCTTCCCCAACAACGCACCATTTATTTTTCAGCAGGATTCAGCTCCATGCCACACAGCAAAAGTATGCAAAGCATGGTTTCAAAATAAAGGCATAGATATATTACCATGGCCAGGAAACAGCCCTGATCTCAATCCAATTGAAAATTTGTGGCGTAGTTTGAAAATTCTTGTACGAAAAAAACGTCCATCCAATAAAAGACAACTTATTGAAGCTATAATTGATTCTTGGCACCCTGTGATTACGAAAGATGAACTCCAAACACTCGTTCACTCGATGAAAAGACGCTGTGAAGCTGTCTTAAAAAATAAGGGTTATCCTATTAAGTATTGATTGTGTAAGTGTCACTTTAAAAAAATGCAAATCTAAGATAGATCTTACTATTAGTTGCATAACTTTTTTTGTAATACAGATATTGTAATACTGTTTTTATTATTAAATTAATTCTACATTAAATTACCTTCAATTTGATATATAAACGTTTGTATTTAAGTGAAAATTAATATATTCTACAAGCACACAAAGTTGAAAAACATGAAACTTTCAAAATATGTCCACACTTTTGGCCACCACTGTAGATGGCAGCAGTTTAATAAATTAAAAGTGAGATGACAGCACTAGTCATTAACGAGAATTAATGATTTAAAGAGAAAACTTAATATTTAAAAATAAGAGCTGTTTAAAAATGTATATATTTAAATAAAATTCAAAATTACGAAATTTTCAAAAATTAGCTGAGATTAATTTAAAATAAAATTTAAAATTTCTAAAAACAAACAAACAAACAAAAAAAATTAAACGAAATTTAAAATGTTGAAATTTTTTAAGAATTTAATGGATGTTCAAACAAAATTTAAAATTTCGAATTTTCTAAAAACAAAACAAATTGTTTAAATGAAAATTTAAAAATTAAAAAAAATAGCGAAAGTTTAAAATTTTGCAATTTTGCAATTTCTCAATAATAATAATAATAATAATAATAATAATTGATAAAATATTTTTCAACAACTTTTGGCCTTAAAAATGGCAAAAAAGCATTACTAAAATTATGTAAAATTGAATCTATTAGATGATGAAATCTATTCTTTTAGAAAAATTTCAAACTCCGACGTCCAGCTTCGAACCAGGAATCTTTTGAATATCAGGTAAATGTTCTACCACTGAGCCACCTACCCTACGCGATAAAGACTGAAATTAAAGTTCTGTTTTATCACTACATAGTATAAAACAAAGTCGCTTTTTCTGTCCCTGTATCCCTATGTACGCTTAAATCTTTAAAACTACGCAACGGATTTTGATGCGGTTTTTTTTTTAATAGATAGAGTGATTCAAGAGGAAGGTTTATATGTATAATAACATCCATTAAACAGTGGAGAAATACTGTTATTTTTGAGGTTTTTAATGTGATGTCGTAAATAATTTCATTTTTTACATTTGTTATTTTGGCCGAAAAGGTTACCATTGCTATTTTTTTGGCGATCATTATTGTTGCAGAAAGAAATGAAAAGGCTATACATCTCCAAAAATAAAAGAAAAACTGTGTTAAATTAATTAAAAAAAAAAAAAAAGAAAGAAAAAAGAGTTTTGATGAGAGAATATTATAAAACGAAAATATTTAATTTAAACATGGTTGGGAATGTTCGCAATGCTTAAAAAATTATTCAAGGGGCAAGATTGCTATCGAAACAATATTTCGCGATTTATCTTTTGTTTTTGGTGATTTTGATTTTACTTTTGATCCTAAACAATTTGATTTTAAGCCAAAAGGTGTCTTTTTTTTTTGATGCAGAAAGAATTGAAATGGCTATACAGCTGGAAAAATAAAAGAAAAAGCTGTTATTAATTTTATTTAAAAAAAAAGAAAGAAAAGAAAAACAGTTTTGATGAGAGATTTTAAGCCAAAAGGTGAGTAGAGAAGAAATGGGGCTCCGACCTCAGGAGGTGGGCTGTGGGCACGGAGGAGGGAGGAGGGAGGGCTGCCCACCTCCCGAAGTGCCCTCCTCCTCCTCCTCCTCCTCCTCCCGAAGTGCCCTCCTCCTCCCGAAGTGCCCTCCTCCTCCCGAAGTGCCCTCCTCCTCCCGAAGTGCCCACCTCCACCACCTAAGATAAGGGGATTAATTAAGGATTAGTGTTAATTAATTTTAATTAGGGAACTTAGAAATTTTTCGAAGCAATCTTTTTTTTTTTTCGCGGAGAATTTCCTACTAGAGTATGGGGTGTGTTTCAATGGATTTATTTTAGCGAATTAGAAATTTAATTAATTTTAATTGCGAGACTTAGAAATTTTTCGAAGCAATTTTTTTTTTTTTTCGCGGAGAATTTCCTACTAGAGTATGAGGTGTGTTTCAATGGATTTATTTTAGCGAATTAGAAATTTAATTAATTTTAATTGCGAGACTTAGAAATTTTTCGAAGCAATTTTTTTTTTTTCAACTAGAGTATGCAGTTTGATTATGAGTATATGCAGTAGAAGTGAATGATTAATTAATTACAAATATTAATTAAACATAGTAATTAATTAATTTTAATTGCAGAACTTAAGAATTTTCGCGAGATTTTTTTTTTTCAACGAGAGTAGGGTATTCGATATACATGTTAGAGAAGAATTTTAAAAGTTAATAATGGTTTAATTAAAAATGGTGATTAATTTTAATTGGGGGAACTTAGACATTTTTCAAAGCAATTTTTTTTTAAACTAGAGTAGACTATTCAATATACATGTTAGAATATATTACAGATGAATTTTAAAAGTCAATAAGGGTTTAATTAAAAAGGGTCATTCATTAATTTTAATTGGAGAACTTAGAATTTTTTCGAAGCATTTTTTTTTTTAACTAGAGTAGTCCATTTGATATACATGTTAGAGTATATTTGAGGGTGAATGAATAATTAAAAATATTCATTAATTTTAATTGGAGAACTTAAGAAATTTTTGTGATTTTTAGTTTTAAAAATTGCCAAAAAATAGAATTTTTAGTTTTAAAAGTCGTTAAAAGTAGGATTTTCAGCTGAAAGTAATCTAAGATATAAACTCTCAACTGAAATGAATTTTGCCTTAATGTGTGAGCTTTTGGCTAGAAGTGACCTAGAGTCAAAACTTCCTGGTCCCAGGAATCACCACGGGGAGGTAGATCATACGAACGATTCCCAAAAATATTTTTTAGAAGATTTAGATATCTTCGAGTATGCAATTTGAATAGGAGTATATGCAGTAGAAGTGAATGAATAATTAAAAAGGATCATTAATTAATTTTAATTGGGGAGCATAGAAATTTTTCGAAGCAATTTTTTTTTTTTTTTTCACATAGAAATATCTATTACAATACAAGGTGAATTAAAAAAGTTAATAATGATTTAATTAAAAATAATAATTAAAAAGGGTTATTCATTAATTTTAATTGGGGAACTTGGAAATTTTTCGAAGCAATTTTTTTTTTAAACTAGAGTAGGGTATTCCATATACATGTTATAGTATATTTGAGGTGAATTTTAAAAGTCAATAATGAGTTAATTAAAAATAATAATTAAAAATGGTCATTCATTAATTTTAATTGGAGAACTTAAGAAATTTTGACGAGATTTTTTTTTCCCTCAACGAGAGTACGCAGTTTACATGTGCAGTAGAATGGTAGATGCTAGTAATTAAAGAGGGTCATTCATTAATTTTAATTGGCGGACTGCATCATTTTTGGGGCAAACAGGCGCGTTTTAATGAATTTGATACAGGTTAGGATATAAAATATAGGGTCCCGTATAAATTATACTGTACTCAATTATAATAGCTTCCCCTTCTCCTCCCCCCTTTTTTTTTACTCAGAGGGCCCCTTCGATAGCCTAACAATACACACTTCAAAAAATACAGAATGCTACAAAAAGAAGAATTTTAACGTATATATAAAGTAGTAAATAAACAAGAATGAAAAATCATGCGTAGCGGTATAGTTTATGAATCATTTTCCAACATTATCGAAATGCTATATGAACAAAATATAATTTTACCATCTAGTGCATAGATAATTAAAATAGTGAACAGATCCTCTTTGGAATAAAAAAGCATCCTTCACAAAAAATCCAATTATGCATAAGATCCCTTCCTAAAATCAGATAATTTACACTTTACCCTTTAAAAAAAAAAATTCAAATTAGGCTAAAGTACAGCTTACACATCGATATGTTCAAAATACAGGAACCCTTCGAAAGAAACTGGAATAGCGCGCCCTATTTAAATTCCAGGGCCATTCACAAAATAATGTAAAAGATACCCTAGCTGAATTTCAGTCCTCCTTCACAAAATAAATGCAACAGATTCATGTTATATTACGGCGACAGAAATACGTGGGACATTAACTTTTCATAAAAATCCAAGATCCCCTGTTTGAATGAAAAGGGCCCCTTCACGTACCCTGTTAAAATACTATGATTGTCCAGTTATTTTAAGAAATAGAGTGCTATTCTCAAATGAGTACGTATTCATACAATGTAAAAATAAGTTTTACACGAATGTATTTTTAGTTTAAAGTTCAAAATATATATTTTAGAAATGAAATTAAGAAAAACCGAAGGCTATCCCTTATCCCCTCAACAGACGGAGGAATGCTGAATCACAATGAGTCATATTAGCAGATAAGCAAAGACCTTGCTTTGACTTGTTCCCTTTCTTAGATTATGAATCACTGACGATAAGAAATACCTGATGTTCGAAGTTTCTGACACATTTTTTGTAGCCAAATGTATGAAATTATTTATATAGTTATTAATCTGTTAAGTTTTAAAATGCTTCAATGAAAAATAATAACTAAGAAATAGCCATCAAGAGATATCCTTAAGAATTTTTGGGATAAGAGATGGATTTTAATGAATTTGATACCAGTCTTGTTAAAATAGAGATTATAAAAATATAGGATCGCGTATGAGTTATACTACTACACTAAATTTAATACCTCCCAAGGGTCGCCCCCTCCCCTTTTTTTCCCTCAAAAAGCCCCTCGTTATAATTTAGGCTAACAATATACTCTTCAAAGAATACACAATGATACAAAAAGAATACGAAGAATTCAAATGTTAATATAAAATAGAATCTATGGTAAGTAACAATAAAACAAGAACGAAAAATCATGTGTAGCGACATATTTCATGAATCCTTTTCCAACGTTATTGCAATATTATATGAACTAAATATAATTTTACCATCTAGTGTAAGTCAGATTTTACTTTCGAATGTTTAAATTTGTGAATGGAGGGGTAACATGCTTGTGAAAGGTCTATTTTTAAGACGAGACATTGTATGAAGGGTCCTGTTTTAAAGTTAAAAGTTTCGTGAAGGTTTCAGTTTTAAAGTTTCATGAAGGGGTTTGTTTGAAGAACCCTGTTTTGAAATGACTTAAGAACGGACAATTTTTTCCTAAACATATCTATAACTACAAATAGTGTATTTTGTATACATTATAAAAATACATGAATATATTTATATATTATACTATAGTTTTCGAAATATTTTTTCAAAGTTAGATTCATATAATAAAGCGAGATTGATACCGCTAATGTATACGAATTCCTTCCTGTTACCCTTTATAGCTTCAACTCGATTCGTTATATATGCTTCATTGTGTATTCAATGAAAAATAATAACTAAGAAATAAAATTAAAAATAGTAATTAAGAGATAGCCTTAAGAATTTTTGGAATAAGAGATTGGTTTTAATTAAATAGGTTAATGAATGTAATTCGATACAAGTCATACTAAAATAGAAATTACACTAAAAATACAGAGTCCCCTATAATATATATGAATTACACTGCACTAAATTTAATAGCACCATCCCCTATTTTCATAGAAATGGCTTCATTATAATTTAGGCTAACAATACGCACTTCAAAAAATGCATAGTGACACACAAGAAGGATAAGAATTCGATATGTACTACTACTTAAGTAAAATATAATTTCTCTTAAAATAAAATATATTAACAAGTTCTGCAAAAATATATTGACAAGACATAAACTATTAATACATGATTTAAAACATATTGATTATACAAAACATATATATATAGAAATATACATAAAAATTTATCGTTACCTAAAAATTTCAAGCATGATTTACTAGACTTCACCCAAATTCAACTAGATTCTTCACCACGTGGTTTGATGACATCGCTGATCGCGATAACATTCTAGAAAAGATTCACTGATAAGAACACATTTCAATTCATTTCCTATAAAGCAAGTATAAGAGTTGGTTGTAAGGTCTAGGTATGTAGTAGTTTAGTAGTAATATATTTTTAAAGTACTTTTTATTATGTGTTAAAAGAAATGGTTATTTCTTCTTTACGTAGGGTAGACAAAATTAAAACATAAAATATTAAATTTAATCTTTAGTAATATAAATACTTACACCTACAGAAACGCAGACATCCTTTTAGTTATATTCATGCAGACTTTAAGATATATCACATATGTTCTTTCTTTTACCATGACACATATGGATTTTTTTTAAATGTATGTCACGCGACTATCTAAAGCGAGATTGATACTTAAAACCATTAATATATATGAATTCTTTCGTATAGCCCTGTATAGATGCTACTTAAATATAGTAATGAATCTAATTCTATACAAGTCTTGTTAAAACAGAGATTATAGTGAAAATACAGGGTCCTCTATAATACATATTAATTATACTGCATTAATGCGCTACCTCAACTTCATTTTCACAGAAATGCCTTTGATAAAATTTAGGCTATCAATATACACTTAAAAAATATATACAGAGACCCCGAAAAAGGGTAGGAATGAGGAATTTTAACGTAAATTATAAAATAGGATCTACAGTAAGTGACAATAAATATATATGAAGGTAAAATCATGCGTCATGGTATACTTTATGAAACACTTTCCAATGCGATGCGACTATTGTTAAGAATTTGAAATACTACTGAAATAAGTGAATTAGATTTAATAATTCATACTGGAAATGTATTTAAAAATTACAGCTTTCGTTTCTTTCTTTTTTTTTTTTCACTTAGATATAATTATAAGACTTCTTTTACAATAAAGACCTGACTGCTGTGGAGAGATTGAAAACTAGCATACTTATTAATCGGCCTATATATATTGGGTTCGCTATTTTAGAATTATCTAAATATGCATTATTTCCATTATAACTTGATAAAGAATCCTTAACTTATCATATTCAAACACATAATATTTATAAGGATATAGAACAATGTCGTGATTTCTTTAACTTCTTTAAGTATTCAAAACCACATCGTCTAAACCGCGCAAGTTTCGAACCCACAAACATATAATCAGACTTGTCATTTTATAGTCACCACGCTAACTACTAGGCCAAGTATGCCCCAGGTTATTCTATAGCCACCACGACAACCACAGGGCTAAGTGAGCCCCCGCTTATTTTATAGTCACCACGCTAACTACTAGGCCAAGTATGCCCCAGGTTATTCTATACCCACCACGCTAACTACAGGGCTGAGTTAGCCCCCCACCTATTTTAAAGCCACTACGCTAACTACTGGGCTGGTTGAGCCCCAGGTTATTTTATACCCACCACGCTAACTACTGGGCTGAGTTAGCCCCCGCTTATTTTATAGTCACCACGCTAACTACTAGGCCAAGTATGTTCCAGGTTATTTTATACCCACCATGCTAACTACAGGGCTGATTGAGCCCCAGGTTATTTAGTCGCATGAATATGATTTCCAAGGTATATGTCCTAACTTGATTTAGACCATTGCCTATGGTAAGATAAAGCTAAGAAGTAAATTGGTAAACTATGTACCTCGAAAACTCACTTGTATTTTATTAAATATCTGCAGAAATTAGCATAGTTTATTAAAATTATGTACATTCTTATTAGTTTATGAATCTACTAACTTATAATATCTATATGGTAACTTGGATTATTAGTATTCCCACTTAAAAATTTCTTTTGTAGATTTAATATGATAAACACTAACATGAGACTGACTAAACTTTTACCATTTTCATTTCAACTTAGTTTTAGGAAATGTATCTACATAGCTTTAAATTTTACTGTTTATTAAGTCTATTATTTCAAAGTATTATTTTTTAGTTCTAATATTCAAAACATATTCATATCGTTTTACATAGTAAGTATCAAATTAATTTAAAGTCATATTAAAAAAATATATATACAAATACTATTCTTACCTAACACGCCAGCTAGCTAAGCACCCAACCGTCTCACACCAAGGCTCTGAGAAAAGTGAATGCTTGTTCAGGGCCTTATCAGCTAATATAATCACTGATAAGACTTGATCATGTGACGTCACTGTTTAAGTGATATCACGTGACCATGTGGTATCATTCAATACGTCATCAATGACGTCAGAGATCACGTGACTAGCTCATAAAAGAACCAATTGCTAATTGCAATTAACAATTTACCTTTAATTGATTTCTATAATATATATATAGATAAATTAATACATGTGCTATGTATTATTTCGTAATACATAGCACATGTACCTTGTTTTACGAAATAATAGAAAAATCATGTATTAATTTATCTATAGCTATCTACATTTACTATATTTATCTATAGCTAACTACAGGGCTCAATCAGCCCTGTAGTTAGCGTGGTGGGTATAAAATAACCTGGAACATACTTGGCCTAGTAGTTAGCGTGGTGACTATAAAATAAGCGGGGGCTAACTCAGCCCAGTAGTTAGCGTGGTGGGTATAAAATAACCTGGGGCTCAACCAGCCCAGTAGTTAGCGTAGTGGCTTTAAAATAGGTGGGGGGCTAACTCAGCCCTGTAGTTAGCGTGGTGGGTATAGAATAACCTGGGGCATACTTGGCCTAGTAGTTAGCGTGGTGACTATAAAATAAGCGGGGGCTCACTTAGCCCTGTGGTTGTCGTGGTGGCTATAGAATAACCTGGGGCATACTTGGCCTAGTAGTTAGCGTGGTGACTATAAAATGACAAGTCTGATTATATGTTTGTGGGTTCGAAACTTGCGCGGTTTAGACGATGTGGTTTTGAATACTTAAAGAAGTTAAAGAAATCACGACATTGTTCTATATCCTTATAAATATTATGTGTTTGAATATGATAAGTTAAGGATTCTTTATCAAGTTATAATGGAAATAATGCATATTTAGATAATTCTAAAATAGCGAACCCAATATATATAGGCCGATTAATAAGTATGCTAGTTTTCAATCTCTCCACAGCAGTCAGGTCTTTATTGTAAAAGAAGTCTTATAATTATATCTAAGTGAAAAAAAAAAAAGAAAGAAACGAAAGCTGTAATTTTTAAATACATTTCCAGTATGAATTATTAAATCTAATTCACTTATTTCAGTAGTATTTCAAATTCTTAACAATAGTCGCATCGCATTGGAAAGTGTTTCATAAAGTATACCATGACGCATGATTTTACCTTCATATATATTTATTGTCACTTACTGTAGATCCTATTTTATAATTTACGTTAAAATTCCTCATTCCTACCCTTTTTCGGGGTCTCTGTATATATTTTTTAAGTGTATATTGATAGCCTAAATTTTATCAAAGGCATTTCTGTGAAAATGAAGTTGAGGTAGCGCATTAATGCAGTATAATTAATATGTATTATAGAGGACCCTGTATTTTCACTATAATCTCTGTTTTAACAAGACTTGTATAGAATTAGATTCATTACTATATTTAAGTAGCATCTATACAGGGCTATACGAAAGAATTCATATATATTAATGGTTTTAAGTATCAATCTCGCTTTAGATAGTCACGTGACATACATTTAAAAAAAATCCATATGTGTCATGGTAAAAGAAAGAACATATGTGATATATCTTAAAGTCTGCATGAATATAACTAAAAGGATGTCTGCGTTTCTGTAGGTGTAAGTATTTATATTACTAAAGATTAAATTTAATATTTTATGTTTTAATTTTGTCTACCCTACGTAAAGAAGAAATAACCATTTCTTTTAACACATAATAAAAAGTACTTTAAAAATATATTACTACTAAACTACTACATACCTAGACCTTACAACCAACTCTTATACTTGCTTTATAGGAAATGAATTGAAATGTGTTCTTATCAGTGAATCTTTTCTAGAATGTTATCGCGATCAGCGATGTCATCAAACCACGTGGTGAAGAATCTAGTTGAATTTGGGTGAAGTCTAGTAAATCATGCTTGAAATTTTTAGGTAACGATAAATTTTTATGTATATTTCTATATATATATGTTTTGTATAATCAATATGTTTTAAATCATGTATTAATAGTTTATGTCTTGTCAATATATTTTTGCAGAACTTGTTAATATATTTTATTTTAAGAGAAATTATATTTTACTTAAGTAGTAGTACATATCGAATTCTTATCCTTCTTGTGTGTCACTATGCATTTTTTGAAGTGCGTATTGTTAGCCTAAATTATAATGAAGCCATTTCTATGAAAATAGGGGATGGTGCTATTAAATTTAGTGCAGTGTAATTCATATATATTATAGGGGACTCTGTATTTTTAGTGTAATTTCTATTTTAGTATGACTTGTATCGAATTAGATTCATTAACCTATTTAATTAAAACCAATCTCTTATTCCAAAAATTCTTAAGGCTATCTCTTAATTACTATTTTTAATTTTATTTCTTAGTTATTATTTTTCATTGAATACACAATGAAGCATATATAACGAATCGAGTTGAAGCTATAAAGGGTAACAGGAAGGAATTCGTATACATTAGCGGTATCAATCTCGCTTTATTATATGAATCTAACTTTGAAAAAATATTTCGAAAACTATAGTATAATATATAAATATATTCATGTATTTTTATAATGTATACAAAATACACTATTTGTAGTTATAGATATGTTTAGGAAAAAATTGTCCGTTCTTAAGTCATTTCAAAACAGGGTTCTTCAAACAAACCCCTTCATGAAACTTTAAAACTGAAACCTTCACGAAACTTTTAACTTTAAAACAGGACCCTTCATACAATGTCTCGTCTTAAAAATAGACCTTTCACAAGCATGTTACCCCTCCATTCACAAATTTAAACATTCGAAAGTAAAATCTGACTTACACTAGATGGTAAAATTATATTTAGTTCATATAATATTGCAATAACGTTGGAAAAGGATTCATGAAATATGTCGCTACACATGATTTTTCGTTCTTGTTTTATTGTTACTTACCATAGATTCTATTTTATATTAACATTTGAATTCTTCGTATTCTTTTTGTATCATTGTGTATTCTTTGAAGAGTATATTGTTAGCCTAAATTATAACGAGGGGCTTTTTGAGGGAAAAAAAGGGGAGGGGGCGACCCTTGGGAGGTATTAAATTTAGTGTAGTAGTATAACTCATACGCGATCCTATATTTTTATAATCTCTATTTTAACAAGACTGGTATCAAATTCATTAAAATCCATCTCTTATCCCAAAAATTCTTAAGGATATCTCTTGATGGCTATTTCTTAGTTATTATTTTTCATTGAAGCATTTTAAAACTTAACAGATTAATAACTATATAAATAATTTCATACATTTGGCTACAAAAAATGTGTCAGAAACTTCGAACATCAGGTATTTCTTATCGTGAGTGATTCATAATCTAAGAAAGGGAACAAGTCAAAGCAAGGTCTTTGCTTATCTGCTAATATGACTCATTGTGATTCAGCATTCCTCCGTCTGTTGAGGGGATAAGGGATAGCCTTCGGTTTTTCTTAATTTCATTTCTAAAATATATATTTTGAACTTTAAACTAAAAATACATTCGTGTAAAACTTATTTTTACATTGTATGAATACGTACTCATTTGAGAATAGCACTCTATTTCTTAAAATAACTGGACAATCATAGTATTTTAACAGGGTACGTGAAGGGGCCCTTTTCATTCAAACAGGGGATCTTGGATTTTTATGAAAAGTTAATGTCCCACGTATTTCTGTCGCCGTAATATAACATGAATCTGTTGCATTTATTTTGTGAAGGAGGACTGAAATTCAGCTAGGGTATCTTTTACATTATTTTGTGAATGGCCCTGGAATTTAAATAGGGCGCGCTATTCCAGTTTCTTTCGAAGGGTTCCTGTATTTTGAACATATCGATGTGTAAGCTGTACTTTAGCCTAATTTGAATTTTTTTTTTTAAAGGGTAAAGTGTAAATTATCTGATTTTAGGAAGGGATCTTATGCATAATTGGATTTTTTGTGAAGGATGCTTTTTTATTCCAAAGAGGATCTGTTCACTATTTTAATTATCTACGCACTAGATGGTAAAATTATATTTTGTTCATATAGCATTTCGATAATGTTGGAAAATGATTCATAAACTATACCGCTACGCATGATTTTTCATTCTTGTTTATTTACTACTTTATATATACGTTAAAATTCTTCTTTTTGTAGCATTCTGTATTTTTTGAAGTGTGTATTGTTAGGCTATCGAAGGGGCCCTCTGAGTAAAAAAAAAAGGGGGGGAGGAGAAGGGGAAGCTATTATAATTGAGTACAGTATAATTTATACGGGACCCTATATTTTATATCCTAACCTGTATCAAATTCATTAAAACGCGCCTGTTTGCCCCAAAAATGATGCAGTCCGCCAATTAAAATTAATGAATGACCCTCTTTAATTACTAGCATCTACCATTCTACTGCACATGTAAACTGCGTACTCTCGTTGAGGGAAAAAAAATCTCGTCAAAATTTCTTAAGTTCTCCAATTAAAATTAATGAATGACCATTTTTAATTATTATTTTTAATTAACTCATTATTGACTTTTAAAATTCACCTCAAATATACTATAACATGTATATGGAATACCCTACTCTAGTTTAAAAAAAAAATTGCTTCGAAAAATTTCCAAGTTCCCCAATTAAAATTAATGAATAACCCTTTTTAATTATTATTTTTAATTAAATCATTATTAACTTTTTAAATTCACCTTGTATTGTAATAGATATTTCTATGTGAAAAAAAAAACAAAAAAATTGCTTCGAAAAATTTCTATGCTCCCCAATAAAAATTAATTAATGATCCTTTTTAATTATTCATTCACTTCTACTGCATACACTCCTATTCAAATTGCATACTCGAAGATATCTAAATCTTCTAAAAAATATTTTTGGGAATCGTTCGTATGATCTACCTCCCCGTGGTGATTCCTGGGACCAGGAAGTTTTGACTCTAGGTCACTTCTAGCCAAAAGCTCACACATTAAGGCAAAATTCATTTCAGTTGAGAGTTTATATCTTAGATTACTTTCAGCTGAAAATCCTACTTTTAACGACTTTTAAAACTAAAAATTCTATTTTTTGGCAATTTTTAAAACTAAAAATCACAAAAATTTCTTAAGTTCTCCAATTAAAATTAATGAATATTTTTAATTATTCATTCACCCTCAAATATACTCTAACATGTATATCAAATGGACTACTCTAGTTAAAAAAAAAAATGCTTCGAAAAAATTCTAAGTTCTCCAATTAAAATTAATGAATGACCCTTTTTAATTAAACCCTTATTGACTTTTAAAATTCATCTGTAATATATTCTAACATGTATATTGAATAGTCTACTCTAGTTTTAAAAAAAAATTGCTTTGAAAAATGTCTAAGTTCCCCCAATTAAAATTAATCACCATTTTTAATTAAACCATTATTAACTTTTAAAATTCTTCTCTAACATGTATATCGAATACCCTACTCTCGTTGAAAAAAAAAAATCTCGCGAAAATTCTTAAGTTCTGCAATTAAAATTAATTAATTACTATGTTTAATTAATATTTGTAATTAATTAATCATTCACTTCTACTGCATATACTCATAATCAAACTGCATACTCTAGTTGAAAAAAAAAAATTGCTTCGAAAAATTTCTAAGTCTCGCAATTAAAATTAATTAAATTTCTAATTCGCTAAAATAAATCCATTGAAACACACCTCATACTCTAGTAGGAAATTCTCCGCGAAAAAAAAAAAAAAGATTGCTTCGAAAAATTTCTAAGTTCCCTAATTAAAATTAATTAACACTAATCCTTAATTAATCCCATTATCTTAGGTGGTGGAGGTGGGCACTTCGGGAGGAGGTGCTGCACTTTGGGAGGAAGTGCGCACTTTGGGAGGAGGAGGAGGTGCACACTTTGGGAGGAGGAGGAGGTGCACACTTTGGGAGGAGGAGGAGGGCACTTCGGGAGGTGGGCAGCCCTCTCTCCTCCCTCCTCCGTGCCCATAGCCCACCTCCTGAGGTCGGAGCCCCATTTCTTCTCTACTAAGGTGCTTTTTTTTTCAAGTGTACGATCACTGGCGCCCGGCTAACCGAAAAGTACCTTTTTTTAAATTCAAATGCAAACTATATTAATGGCAATATACTTCTATTTACTTCTACATATATGAAATTTCGTTCCGGCTGCTTATAACTCGAGTTCTGCTGAATGGATTTTCGTAGAGCTTAAACTGTATAAGATAATTTTTCAGGGAAGGTTTTATTGTATAACATACCGTTCTGCGTAGCTTAGTTATAGAATTATTCTGGGAAGTTCTATAATCAGATCAATCCGTTTATGAAATATTAGCCTTTTTAAAAGATTTTGCCGAATGGATTTCGATGAAACCTACACTGTTAGATAACTTCCTAGGGAAAGTTTTATTATATAACATATCATTCTACGTTGCTTAGTTCTAGAATTATAGGGGGAAATTCGAAAATCAGGTGATATTTTTTTTATCAAATATTAGCTTTTTCAGTATTTGATTCGGATTATGAAAGATTAGCCTTCTGAAAAAGTTCTACTGGACGGATTTTGATGAGAATTGTATTGTTAGTCAGATGCTATTTCAGGAATGGTTTTAATGTACTACATATTGTTCTACGCTGCTTAGTCAAACAGTTGTGTGAAGGTTATACAGTCAGGAGAACCCGATTCCGAAAGATTAGCCTTTTTGAAAGTTTTTACTGGGCGTATTTTTTGCGACTTGCATTGTTAAGTAGTTAATTTGTAAGGATGGTTTTAGTATATTTTATATTGTTCTGTTTTAGAATTACGTGGAAAAGTTCTATAATAAGATGAACCCGATTATAAAAGATTAGCCTTTATAAAAACTTCTACTGAATGGATTTTGTTAATTAGTTTGCATTGTTAGTTCGATAATTTTTAGTGATGGTTTTAGTATATTGCATATAGTTTTATCATTCTTTAGCAAACCTTAACTGTAAATGACCAAATAAAAGAGTTGGTCCTTAACAGCTAAAATTTTGACTGCACATTAGAAAATATAATAGCGCAATCACGTCATTTTTCAGTAATGTGGAAGGATATTCCAGGTAAATATACAGATTGCTTTCAAATACAAGGTCAAATTAAACGATATATTTTGTTTGCTTCAAGGTTCATTTGTAGAAACTGACCAGCGCAGCGGGCGTAGCTTGCTAGTAATCTATATAAAAGAAATGTCGGGTGACATTAAATTAATTCATCTAATTCAAATAATGTAAATCTTTTCAAGTCAGGGATATAGGCTCTAGGGGGGAGCGCCCTCCGTGGGGGTCTTTCTAAGAGATCCTAACCTGAGAGATCCTGATTTACAGCAAGATTCGAAGAAAACCACGGAAAACTCCAAACGGTTAGGTCGACGAGCGTGACAGGGGTTTGAACCCAGCACCCCCCGTCTACCAGCTTTGAGAGCAGAACCTCTCATCCACTGGTGGGGCTCGTGTGATCGAAGGTATTCATCTATAAGAAATCAAAATTTCAAGTCTAACTTATACAGTTTTTGAGAACGAACTCTGTGACACAGACAGAGGAGTGAGAGGAATAGGGTATCGTCAGATGAACAAAACCTTAAAAATGAAACAATTTTATTAATGAGATACTTCAAGGTGAAAAAAAAATGACATATGTTTTCAGAAAAGTAGAAACTAACTAGATAAATGAGAGTGATTTCACAATTATTATGCAATGTAAGATGCATTATAAAAACAATAAATTTTAGAAAAGTTGGAAAAGTTTAACGTTTTTTTTTTTTTTTTTTTTTTTTTTTCATGGTGAATCTGATAGGAATTTACATTAAAAAATCCCTTATAATTACTTTAGTTTCTTGCTAAATAGAAATTTTAATGTTTACACCAACTTTAAGTTTTATTAATGAGACACTTCAAGGGAAAAAAATAAATATGTTTTTAGAAAAGTTAAAAATAGCTATATAAATGAGAGCAATTTCACAATTATTACGAAATGTAAAATGTATTATAAAAACAAGAAATTTTCGAAAAGTTGAAAAAGTTTAATTTTTTTTCCATGGTGAATCTGAGAGAATTTACACTAAAAAATCCTTATAATTACTTTAGTTTTTTGCTAAATAGAAATTTTAATGTTTACACCAGCTTTAAGTTTTATTAATGAGACACTTCAAGCGAAAAAAAAATAAATATGTTTTTAGAAAAGTTGAAAATAACCTGATAAATGAGAGTAATTTCACAATTATTATGCAATGTAAAATGCATTATAAAAACAAGAAATTTTAGAAGAGTTGAAAACTTTTTTTTTTTCTTTATGGTAAATCTGGAAGAATTTACACTAAAAATTCCTTATAATTACTTTGGTTTCTTGCTCAATAGAAATTTTAATGTTTATACTAGCTTTAAGTTTTATTAATGAGACACAAAAAATAAAAATAAAACTAAAATGTGTTTTTTAGAAGGATGGAAATAACGATAGAGTCATACCTGCGTAGATAAGGAATAAGCTCAAAATTTGGGCGTGATATATAAGAAGAGTAGAAAAGTTTGTTTGTGTCAATTGTCAATATTCTTTTAAGGTGAGTCTAGGAATTCATTTTATATATATAAAAAAATTCTTCTGTAACTGTTTAAATTTATTACAAAACAGAAATTTATTTATGCATATACTAGATTGAAATGTTATTAATGAAACATGCCAATAAAAAATAAAATACGTTTGTTTTTAGGAAAGTGAGAATTCACTACCGAGTTTTCACTCTGTTAGTTAGAATTCTTACTCACTGTCATTAGAGTTCTCACTCACTCTGTCTGAGTTCTCTCAATTTATACATGCGTAAATTGGCATGTATAACTTGGTTGATATTGTATAGAAATGAGATCACAACTATGAGACACTACAAAACGTATTATAAAAATAAGAAAAGTGAGTTTATTTGTGTCAATGTTATTTTACGAAATGTGTAATAGGAGTTTGTTTTACACTAAAAAAACTTCTTATGTAACTATTTAATTTTTTTACTAGACATAATTTTTATGCATATAATAGATTTAAAAAAAAAAAAAAAAAAAAAAAAAAAAAAAAAAAAAAACATGCCAATAAAAATATAAAATACGATTTCAGAAAAGTGGAAACATATTACAAAGTTCAACTCTGTTAGCATAATTTTCACTCACTGTTGTTAGAGCTCTCACTCACTGTTGTTAGAGCTCTCACCCACTGTTGTTAAATTTCTCAATCGTCTGAGTTCTCCCTAGTTATACATGCGTAGATTGGCATTGGATTGGCATGTATAACTTGGATGATAGTGCATGGAAATGATATCACAACTATGAGACACTGTAAAACGTATTATAAAAATAAGAAAATTGAGAAAAGTTTATTTGTGTCAATGTTCTTCTAAGAAGAGTCTAATCGAAATTTATTTTACGTTACAAAAAATTCTTCTGTGACTATTTCAGTTTCTTTCTAAACGTTATTTTTTATGCATATACTAGATTGAAGATTTATTAAAGAAACACGCCAATAAAAAACAAAAGACGTTTGTTTTTAGGAAAGTGAGAACTTACTGAGTTTTCACTCTGTTAGTAGAATTCTCACTCACTGTTGTTGTCACTCACTCTGTCTGAATTCTATCAAGTTATATATGCATAGACCGGCATGTATAACTTGGATGATATTGCATGAAAGTGAGATCACAACTATGAGGTACTGCAGAACGTATTATAAAAATAAGAAAAGTGAGACAAATTTATTTGTGTCAATGTTCTTTTAAAAAGAGTCTAGTAAGAATTTATTTTACATAAAAAAAATTCTTCTGTAACTATTTAAATTTCTTACTAAACATAATTTTTTATGCATATATTAGATTGAAATATTATTTAAGAAACACGCCAATAAAAAAATAAAAAGCGTTTTAGGAAAGTGAGAACTTACTATAGAGTTCTCACTCACTCTGTTTGAATTCTCCCAAGTTACACATGCATAGACTGGCATCCAGGGCTTAACAAATGCGGTCGCCAGGTCGCCACTGGCTACCAAGTTTTTTTTATCTGGCGACCAAAATAATTTGATCTTTGGGTTGATTTCTGTAAAAAAATTGACATAAGAAATGAGCACAAATGGCATTTTTATATCCCCCCCCCCCCCCTGCTCGTGCGTTTCAAGCAGTGATCTTTCTCTTCTCTTGTACTTTTAACGGAAGAACCAAATTTAAAAGGCATTTTTCGTCTCAAGCATAGAAATCGCCATTCATTTCCGCTCTAGCCATCTAGCAAGTATTGTGATTAGAATGTGGAGGGGGGGGGGAGGTGTTTAAATAAAACAATAATGAATAGTGTCAATTTAGCCTCTGTGGCATGTAAAATTGGATACAATGCCAAAAAATGCTGACTTCGACAGGAAAATAGTCAAAAAAATTGTAGCACTCAACTATTCTAACATTTAAAACGTTCAGCAATCAGAATTTCTGGAATGTGCTAGTTAATTCAACCTTTACAGTATTTTCCCCTTTTTTTTAGAAATGCATAATTATGTCCAGTTCCATTAGAAAACTTAATTTTTATTATCTTTCAAAATTATGTACTATTCTAAACTATGCTTGATATTACTTTTTCTCAATTGATTCCGAAAAAAACTTTTATTATTTTTTTTAAATGAGTGAGGAGGTCGAGAGGTATTTCTTACTGGCGACTAGAATTTTTTGCTGGCTACCAGATTTTATCAAATTTGTAAAGGCCTGCTGGCATCTATAACTTGGGTGATATTGCATGGAAATGAGATCACAGCTATGAGGAACTGTAAAACGTATAAAAATAATAAATTTGAGAAAAGTGGGAAAAGTTTATTTTTCGACAATGTTTTTTCAAAGTGAATCTGTTGAGAATATACTTTAAATGAATGCTCTTCCCGTCCTTCTTTAACTACCTTCATTTTTATGCGAAACAGAAATGCATGTACCAGAAATTTTATGCATCAAAATTTTTATGTACGTACCAGATTCTAATTTTATTAATGAGTGAACTCAAAAGGAAAAGAAAATGAAATGTGTTTCTAGTAAAGTAATAAGTAACTAGTGAGTCATAGAGCTCCTGTAGGAGTCTTAGTGAGTCACGGATATTGCATGGGAATGAGCTCGCAATTATGACGCAATGTGTATTTTAAGAGCATCTTGCACAGGTTTTCTTCAAGTGTCTTTATCACGACTGTTATTTGAGGCTGGCGAGGCGTTTCTTCTTGCTTATCTAGCACGTGTTTCTTCTTTTTTTTCAATCAGATCAATAAGAAGAGGGATATAAGAGGCTAAAAGAATTTCCACCCTCCTTCCACTTTTCTTTGTCTTAGAGTGGGTCGGGGGACGCTGATGGGAACATATATTAAAGTGGAGGAAGAGCCAATATGAAGTTTATTACTGTATTCGCCAGGGAGTAGAAAGGCATGTAGAAGTCAATGAAACGCCGCGGTCTAAGGCTTTATGATTGACTTACATAATTTAGATATTTTATTGGTTTCTCTGCCGCATATTGATAGTATTTCTGATAAGGAATATTCGATTTATTTATTGTCAAGAGAAATATCTTACAATTAAATGTTATACTGAAAATCTCCTTTTTGAAAAGGATGATGATATATATTACTTCTGTTGTCACCATCCCTTTTTCTATGCATTTACAAAACGCACAGCAATGAATGAGTTACCATTCGAAAGGTTTTGCAACCGACTTCTGACATAGTACACTCACATTTCGTTAAAACATATTTTTTTTATCAAAAATTGCAGTTGATTAAAAATTAAATAAGCATTGTCTTTATAGATGAGATGAAAGGTTTTTCTCAATTACCACCAAAATAAAATACCGCATTATATGATGCTCAACATTGACTACAAAAAAAAAAAATATTACAAAAAAGATAATGTAGGACGTCACCACACGTATGATTAAAAAGCAAAATTGAAATTAAAATGTTTAAATGAAAAAGACACCCTCGTTTGATCGAAGCAGTGATATTTCACGTGTAGCCTAAAATATATGCTTTGTTATGTTAAATTTTATTTTATTTTATATGTATTCAATTTATTTTTATTTGTATCGTGTTTTTCCCGAAGCAGATGACGTCATCCTCATTTTTTACGCTTCGCGGGCCTTTTGCTACCTTAGATCAGTTTTTACTTTAACTTTGATAGAAAAAATGGCATGATAGTCTGATTTGATTAACATTGTTTGCAGATATTTTTAATCCTTAATTTTTCTTTAGTAGTCTAAACCTGCATCTGAAATATATTAGATATTGCTAAAAAAATATTAGACTATAGTGCGCACGGGTCCACTGGTCATATATATTATTTCTGTTGTCATTGTCCCTTTTTCTCAACTAATATGCAGCGTTCAACGATGAATGGGGTATCATTGGATTGGATTTTTTGCATACTAAAATTGTGCATACTGGAATTTCTGTTAAAAGGCTTTGTTCGGAAAAACTTTTGTCATCCTACGAATAAATCTAACCCCTTCTGACCCAATTATACCTTTCAACATGACCAGAAGACAGTACCCACTTAAAATTATTTTCGAAATGACAATCAACAAATCCCACTAGGGAAGGTCCCCAACTGCCAGATCGGTATTTTGTCGAGAATGGTGTCACTGGAAAGCTCTTACCATGGGGATCAAGTAAATGTATATAACTAACCGTCCGAATGCAACTGGTGAAGAGTTATAGGCCGATGTATTTCTGTCATTTATTGATTTCTCCAGGTCGCTAGCTATGCAGGAAAGGCACTCTGTGTGGTAGAAAAGAGAGTTGACGGATTACAGAAAAGACAGTTTATGATTGGTGGAAAAAATAACTTCACGTATGGTAGTGCATTTCTGAATAGAAATGGCTGAAGCACGTGTGTAACCAACACCAGATACGCACAATGAAAGGGGGTGTTTCGCAGTTGTCACAGGTGTTACTAGTTAAGTTAAAGCATGCCTGTTTAACCGATCCAAAGACGGGATCCGTGTCTCTAATTAAAGCCTTTTGAAAGGTATACCGACGACGCATGTCATCGAAGATGGGCGAGGAGAATTGGTTATAGGCCAACTTATGCAATTTTATTATTCTTTCTCTAGTGGTCATGTCGACATCTCCACAAACACTCTGATGAGTTTTTGAATATTACACTATTCACTTTATTAAGTACTTGTATTGTTGAAAGAAATAAACGTTTAACGACTGGAGAAATTTTGTCGTGCACGGTGGGAGAAAAACAGGCTCCACATTGAATCCAAATTTCTCAATGCATAAACTTAGATCCGTTTGGCCACTCCAACTATCCAGAACCATGATTTTTTCCTGATCACCAATCGATTCTTTTAGTTTACCGAAGTATGCTGCAGTTATTTTTTTGTGTTCTTTCCTGACTTGGAGCATGTAATGAGCAAATTTGAGGATGATATTCGTTGCAAATTTTCCATAACTTTGGGACCAAAATCCCCCTGACATTCCTGTGTTACAAGTAGTAAAGGTTCTATAAATTTTCCAGTGGCGTTAATACACATTTGCACGGTATAGGAATGAGTCGTTTTGTTTTTACTGATTACCGATGCATCTACGTCTTTAGATCCCTTCATATCGAGAGTTCTATTAGATACAATCTCGTATTGAAAGCCACCTTGATCGGCGTTCAGGACGTTGGGCAGTGGACACTTTCGCTGCTCAATCCTTTTTTTTTTTTCATGTTTTCCCGGAATTCGTCGATCACAGGTTGCAAAGACACTTCCGGAAACAAATCTCTTTTTGTTACAATATGTGTCACACTTCGACTTGTTATTTATGTGCCTGTTTGAAATTCTTGATGAAGTGTGAGCTTGCAGTGAATCCGGAAATTCCAAGCTGCTATGATTTGCCAATGGCCCACATTTTGAGGTCCCTGTCATGAACGGTGGCTTTTAACTGTCTGCGATGATGATAAAATTGCGACCACACATGTTTGGATATTAATTTCATTTTGCTCTGCATTTTCCCGCATTTCCCTCCGGATTGTGCCCACTGTTGAATCATCTTGTGGTTTTGTTACCTGCCTACATATATGTTGCACAGCCTTTAGTTTAATTTTCTTTACCTTCTTATACGTTTCTACTGCTTTCGCCATTATTTCTACGGATACTCCTTCACTTCCTGTCCGCTTTTTTGTTGCAGGTTCTTCATATTCGAAAGTAGGGTCCGTATTTATTTCCAAATTATTTGTCAGTTCATTTTTGTCGATGCTGCTCTCACCCAGAATATCGAGCGACCAGAAAAATTAGTTTTCGATCATTCCCTTCACTGTCTTGAATAGTAGCTGACTAGTGGCTTTCTCTTCAGTCGTTGGTTTCATTTCCTCGGGTTCCCTAAAATATTCTACAGTTGCAAACTAAGGAGTTTTGCAATATTCGCTTTGTCGGCGATAGCATTACAGCCTGCCTGAAGACTGGCCGACGACATCTTCAGAACTGGGCCCGACTTCGCATGTCACAGAGGTGCGTGCCACCTCCCCTGAACCAGCGCGCCTGGACGCGAGCCACAGGTACTGCTAAAATTCTTCATGGTTGAGCGCCTCGGGAACTGCCCCCATAGGCCCATGCCCTATTTTCATCCCGTAGGATCAGGTGAGGAGTTAGTTCCTGATGTTCTTTAAAGCATACTCCAAGTCAGTGCAGTCCAATTTGTTATATATGGTTGTGAAATGTGGTCACAATCTTCTGTTTCTTGCTAGACGGAACATGTAACCTTGACCAACTTCACACTGGCAACAACAGGTTACATAACTGTACTGTAAGCTGTATTTTCTACCACACAGAGTGTCTTTCCTGCATAGCTCGTGACCTGGTCAATAAATGACAGAAATACATCGGCCCATAACTCTTCACCAGTTGCATTCGGACGAGTAGTTGTATACATTTCCTTGATTCCCATGGTTATAAGAACCACGGCCAAACTCGATTCTCCCTCCCCTCAAAATCCCTATCTGGCAGTTGGGGACCTTCCCTAGTCAGGGGCAAACTCTTCAAAGAACTGGATTGTACTTATCCAATACTGTGTTTACTCATGGACAACTAACTATAGGTTGTGTTCTCAAGAGTTACTAAAGCTAACAAAATTTTTGCATCAGTCACTGAAAATGAAATTAAAAAAAAAAAAAAATACGAGACGATTGCATTGTAACATCCAACATTGTATACAAAGAAGTACTGTAGATTGTAACTGTGGTCCAACTTAACTATATTTTTTTACAACATTTTACGATTTTATGATATTTTGTAAAAAATTCTTTTTTTTTTTTCTTTTTTTATAGTACTTTGTTCAGAAATAACCTACAGCTATTCCATTTCTTTGAACAACGGAAGGGAGTGGGACGCGTATTTCACATATGCACACTGTCAACGCGACCGGAATACATACTGTATTCTGATTGGTTGAACGAGTTTCGTCACTACCGGTAAATGCGAGGCTAAATGTTTGTGGTGTTTTGTTTAATTTTTGTCGTAAGCGAGTTGTTTTTCAGCGCGCTACGGAAGGAATAAGTTCTTAAAAATCTAAATAAGATGAGTGATTTTTATGAGTTTGATTGATGAGTATAAAACATTTTTGGCCATCTGATTTCGAATTTAAAGTTATTGAAAGTACACTGATATCCAAAAATTAAGGGGCAATGACCGGACACTTTCGATTTCAGGACGTTTTGTTGAATTAAAAACATGAAAACATTTAAAATGAATCACAATTTATTACGCGTTACTAAAATAGGTGTAAAATGAAAATAAAGGTTTTAAAAACATTAAAATCGTTCTATAGATGTTGAAATTTTTGCCGAAGTCCGAGCGCTTTCGACCAGAAGCTGGCCATCATCAAGAGGGCGAGAATGACAAAAAATTTTATGGATTTATTTTCCTGAATAGTGTCTTTCTATAAAAATTACTTTTCAGATAAAAATACTTTGAAAACTTCGATTTAAAAAAAATTAAAAATACAAATTTTAAACATATTTATTTTTTTTATGTAACTCATGAACTACTTCTTTTATTTCATTACTGTTTTAACTATTAGATGCAGAAAATATTTCTTGTTATTTTATCTTCAGGATTTGTAAAAATATTACTTGCAAAATTTATTTATAAAAAATAACAGTAGAATAATAATAATAATAATAATAATAATAATAATAATATTTGAGAGTGATTGTTACTTCAAGAAATACATTTTCAAAAATTTTCACAGGAAATAAAAATTTTGAAGACAATTTATTAAAAACATAACATAGAAACCCTGTACAAAAATTCCATACACATATCTTGGAAGCAAGTTTAGATATATCTTTTAAACATGACAAATTAGGAAAAAATCCATTCTGAGATAAATGGAAAAAAAGATTTAGTTACGGATGGGGAAAAACTGATAATACAAATATATATACGTGTGTGTGTTGATGTAATCATCGTAGAAATACGCAGTTTGCTTTATTTATTTAACTTTGTAGCATTTTCTAAGAAAAAAATCTTTTTTTTTTTTTTAAAGAATTTTAACACCCCGGCCTCCTTAATTTAATATTCGTTAAATTAATAATAATATATGTGACTTAGTTTAATATTTATAGTTTTGAAAAAAAGGGATTTTTTTTAATTAATACAGTATATACTCTTAAATTCCTTTTCGAATTTCCATCAATTTGCAGTAGTTTTTTTTTATTATTATTTCTACGAAAGGAGTAATTAAGTATATTTAACGATATTAAAAGATTCGCGTGACTACGCATTAAATCCAATGTAGTATTCACCAGCTCACATTCGTATATTCGATCAAATCGTTATAAAACAATTTAACAGTTTGGTTATAATTTGAAAAACACACCCACCCCTCGACCGCATTTCATAATTAATTTCATAAATAAATGGCCGCTACCTTCGTAAAATAAATGTTATAACTGTAAAACGTGTTTTCCCACAATTATAGTACAGCCGTTGGAAAAATTAGGTTTCCACATTACAATTGTTACAACAGCCATACGGAAAAGAAAACTATTAAAAACTAGTTTTTTTTTTTTTTTTTTTTCCCAAAAATGTAAAACAAAGTTGTGATGCAGATTGTACTGAAATAAAATGCAAAAAAAACTTCTTAATAACACCATAAAAGTAGGAAACGTGCAAGGTCTTTCGAAAGAACTTAGTCTTTCTTCTTCTGGCACAAAGAAGACGTGCTACCACTTTAAAGGCATAGTTATTTTTCGGCCATAATTGTGTTCAAAGGTGGATCGAGTTGGCCGAGAAGGTTGGGGGGGAGAGGGAAGGGGCGTGTTGAAATTCTGCATTCTACACATGAAAGATATTTATTTTTCTTTACGTTTTGTTTTCAACAAAAAGGATCATTCACATTTCCTTTCTGTGCATTTGACTTTCACTTCACATATTTTATATAAGCAATGAGAGGAATTATTTCATTCGAAATTATGATTATAATTTAAATATGTTATATCGAGCCTTTGTTGAAACGTTTCACATTATGGTTTATGAATTCAGTTTGACATAAATACTTTTTCTAAACTACCATTTTAGATAAATAATATAGTAAATGTAATTTGCACCTCTCCCGTACTTTTAAAGTCTTAAACGAAACCCTTAAAAAGTTACACAGGAAGTAACAACCTACAAATCAAAGCATCCCCATAAAAGGAATTTAAAAATCCAAAATTTTTAAGAGTGCTCAGTGAATTCGATTAGATTTTTTTCACCCTTATTCGAAGTTTACTCGCACATGTACGAAATCACAACTCTCTTTTCTGCTTTAGAAGACGGATGAATAAAACATTGTATATATTTTTTTTTGCCTTATCAGAAATTCCATCCATGGCGCTCGATATTTTTTCAATGCATCCTCTACCCTTTCTTGTTCTGTTTTTTTTTTTTTTTTTTTTTTTTTTAATTCCTTGAAGAATCTAATCATATTCAGTCATAGCGAATGTTCAGAGTTGCAGTTCGTTCCTCCCTTAGAGCTGCGATCTAACATATTCTTTCTGATCTACCCCCCATTAATGTCGGGGATTTTTATAGGTCCCTTGATAGGAGGTTTGCGTTATGCAGGGAATTGTAATGGCGCCCCAAATTCGACGTTGCGGCTTCGTTGATTGACAAAAATAGTGTTAGAATTCTTGTCGTCGTGCTGATTAGTTAAGTGAAAAGCATGGAGTATGTATCATACGTGAGGTTTCTGGAAAAGATTAAATATATATGAATATATATAATTTAACAAATTACAATAACCATTGGGAAAATGTTCCAAAAGCTTAAAAAAAAAAAAATACCGTACTGTCGTGTTATAGCAGCCCCCACAATTATGATTATACCAAGGTTGCAGTTATGATTTCGCCAAGATCATCGCAAAGCTTATATATGCATCCTATGTACGCATTACGAACACTCCTATATGTGTCATATACGTCATTATACATATATTATTTACGTCTTTATATGTCGTATATACGTCATATACACATGTCATATATATACATCATATATGCATCATATATGACTATAACTTGGCCACATACATCAAGAAATGTTATGTATATATATCATATATTATTATAATGTCATACATGCTTTATAATTTGGCGATAAATCTGGGTCGCTTGGCGATTCATTCTTGGGGGCCGCTATAACACGAAACTGTCAAATTTACAATATATTAATGAAAACAGAAACAAAATATTTACAAGACGATTTCTCATCCGACGTCAATTTTAAAATTCGGCTTTTTTTCATATCTGATAATTTGCATCTATCCTTTCTGTAACTTTAACATTTTTGTAACGATTTCATGCATTTCTATTGCCTATTCAAAGAAAAATTCTTTTAAAGTTACAGAATTTCGTTAAAAATTCTTATAAAATACAGAATTTCGTTGAAAACGCTTAAAAAATAAAAATAAAGTGACGACGTCAATAAAATGACGACGTCAAGAGGTCCATTCTCGACCGAAAACAACAACCATTTTCCCAATGGTTAAAAAAAAAAAAAAAAAAAAAAAAAAAAAAAAACTTTGAACCGGTTTAAATTTAAATGTTTAATAAAAAAAAAAAAAAAGACCCCCATCGACCGATCGAAGCAGTGGTATTTCACGTGTAGCTTAAACGATTTTTTTCGTTATATTAAACTAAATTGCATTTTATAAGTATTCAATTTATTTTTGTTTGTCCCGTGTTTTTTCTTAAGAGCCATTATTACGTCATCCTCTAAAACAGTTATAATACGATTGTTATTTTTTTCCCCCACGCGTGCCTTTTGCTATCTTTGATCAATTTTTACTGTAAATTTGATGGAATAAATTATATTCTGGCTTGACTAATGTTGTTTGCAGATATTTTTTATCCTTAATTTTTCTTTAGAAGTTTAAACCTGCATCTTAAAAATATTCGATATTGGTAAAAAATATTAAACTGCAGAGTAAAATTCTCGCACGGGTCCACTGGTCCTTAAATAATTTTATAAACCACATAATCTATACGAATAAAAGTACCCGAACATCAATCAGTGATATTTTTTGGAAAATGCTTAATACTTCGGGTCTGTCTCAGTTTTTCTACTTAACCAATTTTAATATATATATATATATATATACTCATATTTAAATGAAAGCTGTTCATTTGTAGATGAGCCCGCTCTAACTTTTTATTTTTTTCATTTTAGTATTTTATTTTTTATTTTTTATTTTTTCAAAATGATGGCAATTGGGTTACTTCCATTGTTGCAGAGAAAGTCGAAACATAATTGGTAAAATTTATCTCATCAAAAAGTCACCTGTAAAAAATGCAGCCAAGTCTCGTAACTCATTTACCGTAAAAAGTACGATCGTATAAAGCCAAGTTTAACTATCTTATTAATTCTGAAATTTTCATTCACAAATCACTCCTAGTCTCTACATCTTTAGTTAATTATTATTTTGTGACTTGGCAATTACGCAGCACAGGAAAGTTATTACACCTTACTACGTCATGGGATGGGATGGGATAATTTAATAAAGCAAATTATATACGCACAGGGAAGTTATTACACCTTAATATGTTATAGTATTATTTGATTAAGACTAACTATATACATCACATTTTCGTGCTACGTAATTGCCAAGTCACAAAATAATAATTAACTAAAGATGTAGCGACTAGGAGTGATTTGTGAGTGAAAATTTCAGAGTTAATAAGATAGTTAAACTTGGCTTTATACGATCTCAGTACTTTTTACGGTAAATGAGTTACGAGACTTGGCTGCATTTTTTACAGGTGATTTTTTGATGAGATTTCACATCTTTTTGTAAGTAATCCTCCTTTTCTTGATTTTGGGCTCTTTTTGGAGATCATCCACTGATTTTCGAAGAAGTTACCTTAAAGAAATTTCAGGTAACTAGGCAAGCACTAAGTTATGGGAGTGGGGAGTCAAAAATACTCTCAATTGCTTCCAGGAAAGGTGCTATCCATTTGAGATATTACTCGCAGCCTAGATACTTGATATTTAGCACAAAAGTACTGTTTAGGATAAAAAGAAAGCTAAAATTAAAATTCCCGAAATTTTCAATAAACCAAGTTATATTCGATTTTTCAAAGTTTTTTTTTTTCCGGATTTTTAAATTTTTCCTTACTTTGTATCCTAAACCCTGCCTTTCTGCCAAATGTCAAGCTGGTAGGACTACAAAATCAAATTATTTCAAACCTTCGACTTTTTATAAATTTATTGATTTTACTTCTAAGTTTCCCGATTGTAATGCCAATATAGTAATTCTTTGATCCGTCTTCTTAGGATCATTTAGGTTCAATTTAAAGATAAATCAAGATAATCTTAGTTACCATGATTTTATTTAGAAAGGACTATCAAGCCATAACCAGCCAGTAATGTCGGGAGGAGAGGGGGGGGGGGGCTGTGAAAATTTTTTGCTGCTAACATCATTTAACAATCCATATTTCATATGCAAATTAAATAGAGTATAACCTGTGAAAGAAAACAAATATGTCTATAAAGAAACCGCCCATAACGCAGCCGGTCTATAGCGGAACTTTTCTATGCCGAAATTCGTAAACAAAAATTAAAAAAAAGCATAATCCGGGGAAAAAAACATAAAACAATTAGGGGCGGTGTACTAGCTAATAGGACAATTATCTTAAAACTCATGTTTCTAGAACTACAAAATCGAATTATTTTCGAATTTTTGATTTTTTACAAATATTTCGATATTTCGATTTTATTTTCGATTTTTACAAATTTTTAAAAGTTTCTTTTTTGAATCGTAAATACTACCTTTACACTACATTTTAAGTCTCTAAGCTTACAAGATCGAATTATTTTCCATTTTTGATTTTTTTTCGAATTTTCCGGATTTTTTCATTTTTCCTTATTTTGTATCCTAAATACTACTTTTATTACAATTTTCAAGTTTCTAGAGCTAAAAAATCGAATTATTTTCAAATTTTCGATCTTTTTTGATTTTTTTATTTTATTTTCGAATTTATTGTGTTTAATTTTTCCTTTTTCTGTATCCTAAATGACTATAGTACCTTTACGCTGAATTTTCAGTTTCTAAAGCTACAAGATCGAATTTTTTTCAATTTTTCGAATTTTCCAGATTTTTATTATTTTCTTTTTTTGTATCCTTTATTCCATATTTCAAGTTTCTAGTGCTACAAAATCGAATTATTTTTAAATTTTCGATCTCTTTCGATTTTTTTAAATTTTTTTTTCGAATTTATTGTGTTTTAATTTTTCCTTTTTCTGTATAGCAGTACCTTTACGCTGAATTTTTAGTTTTTAAAGCTACGAGATCAATTTTTTTCAATTTTTTTAATTTTCCAGATTTTTTGAATTTTTTCCTTTTTTTATATCCTAAATACTACCTTTATTCCAAATTTCCAGTTTTTAGCTCTAAAAAATCGATTTTTTTTTCAAATTTTCGTTTTTTTTTTCGATTTTTTTTATTTTTTTATTTTATTTTCACTTTTTGTTGTGTTTTTAATTTTTTTTTCTTTTTCTGAATCCCTTTACACAAATTTTCTGTTTCAAAGACTACGATATCGAATTATTTTCAATTTCTCATTTTTTTTTTTTTTCGAATTTTGCGGATTTATTTTTTCGAATTTTCCGTGCTTTAAATTTTTTCCTAAAATAGCATCCTAAATATTACCTTTATTCCAAACTAGCT
This sequence comes from Maratus michaelseni, assembly GCA_963931845.1. Taxonomy (NCBI): domain Eukaryota; kingdom Metazoa; phylum Arthropoda; class Arachnida; order Araneae; family Salticidae; genus Maratus; species Maratus michaelseni. The sequence goes on along the minus strand of OZ007590.1, from coordinate 9,976,399 downwards.
ATCCGCCCGGCGTTGCCTGGGCCCGAGATAATTACAATCTCAAAGCAAGGCGTTAACCCCCTCCCTCCCCATACCCGCAAATATAAGGAATAATTTGTTCAAGAAAACCACCTGAATCTACATTAACGCGATCATTAAAAAAATAATTAAATTTTTCTGATAATTAGAACATAACGAAGACACTACGCTAAAATAGCCGGCAGATGACAACACTTCCCATCCTCAATTTCAAATCTATATCTTAGTTATCTAAATTTTTGTTCATCAGTAAAAATTGGCAATTATTTCCTTTCATTTTCGCAAATTAAATGGAGGGATCGGACAGAGAAACAAATCTCTTTGTAGTTCAGTTTTTAATGAAAGCAGATCCCTGTCTGAAACTTTCTCGGATTTATTTCACTGGCACCAGCAGATTTTTAGCAGTTTTTTGCATAAATTATGAAAAATTACAGGCCGAATTTTTCAAAAATTGCATAGACGGATGCAGAATTTTTTTTTACATATGCTCAGAAAGTTACAAATTGATATCTTAATTAGTTTTCTTAAAATTCGTTAATTAGTAAAATAATTTCGAATTAGTTCATTTCCGCTTTCAAATGCAATGCGGCGATTCGTTTCTTTCGCCATTTTGTTTTAAAAGATGTCATTTTAGAAGCGATGGTTAATGAGAATCTAATTAATATCCAGTGACGGATCTAAGGGGGGGTTAGCCGGGGCAGCTGCCCCGGGTGCAAGACTTGGAAGGGCGCAAAAATAAGGAATCATAAAAGATTAAGAATAAAGGAAAATCAAAAATTCACATGAAGAAATATTCAATTTTATTTTGTTCAACGGCGGTTTACTTTCGTTGCATAAGGATCAGAAATAAAAAAATAAATTAATTTGTATTACATTATATAAAATATCACATTGCCACCAGTATTTTTAAGAAATTTTTATTTATTAAATATTCAAAGATATCTCTTTTCCGATACTGTTCAATGTTGTTTTACAGCGTGAGAAGTACTTTATTTCGATTATGTCTAAAAGACATTCGGGTGATTATTACCGAAAGAAGACTAAAACAAGAGAAGAGGATAGAGGAGGCTTCACAGCTATCATCTAATATGTCCTCATGGCTTAAGCCGAGCGATATTCATGAAGGTAAGCTAGAGGTCTGCGCGGTCTCGGGCCGATTTTTATTTAGGAAGCTCGGACCGAGCCGAGCTCAGGCTTTACTTTATTTTGAAAACTCGGGCCAGGACGGGCTTGGTTTACACTACTTCCGGGCCAGGCCTGGTCTTTACTTCTTCCGGGCCGGACCGAACTTGAGCCTTTCTTAATTCTGTATATTCGGACCCGGTCGAGCCTGGTGTTTACTCTTTCCGGTCTTTACTTTTTTCTGCAGTTTTGGTTTGGTTGGGCTAGGCTTCGATCTAAGTCGCATGAAGATCATTATTGGCCGGACTTAATCCATGCAAAAATCAGTAAAATGTGTCCTGAGTCCTGACGCAACAATCAAGGACGGATTCAGCCCTCCATTAAACGGGGAGACATGGCTGCTTTTTTGGACGGTGCGGGGTGTCACATATCTTAATAAGCAACTTTTATATTAAAGGCTGTTGCCATATCCAAAATGGCTACTTTTCCGAAACTTTTAGAAAGTCATTTCCATTCGTAAACACAAAAATATTGTATTAATATTTGTGAAAATATAAAATTTACACATTTTATTCAGATACCAAGAAATTGAAGAATTTCCCATTTTCTTATAAAGGCAAAGAATCATCCAGAAAATGAGCATTTTAAGTCAATTTTTAAGACTTGGCAGTTACAGAAACGCCGTCATGAAGAAGCAATTGGCTGCTGTGGCCTGAAATTCAGATTAAAACACCTATTTTATGGAGATTTCCCCGAAAGTTTCTTTGCCTTTATCGAAAAATGGAAAATGCTATTCAATCATATTTGTTCTGAATAAGTGCACTTGCAATTGCCTTGCATCTGAGATTACAATTGACTTCATGGATCTTTCAGAAATTACCTAATTTGGATTTGAGTAGAGCTTCAGGCAGTCAAAAAGATTCTCTTTGTTGATAAAGGGGAAAATTTAAAAAAATTTAATAGATATTTTTAAAATATTCTTTAGATATTTTCTTCGTTCAGGGGGGACATTATGAACCACATGACCTCTTCCTTGGATCAGCCGTTGGCAACAATCTTTGTAAAAAGTACAGATAATTTTATTCGTAGAATAATGATCATTTGAAATTATTTTCAACCCTTTTATGTCCCAAAATATGAATTCATGAAAATTTCATCTTCTAAAGTATTTTTCGTGATTTTTTGAAACCACGTTAGAGGATTTACATAATCATTTGATAAATTTTAGAAGGATTTTGCCAATTAAAATTAATAAAACATACTTTTAACTTTTATACCGGGCCGAGCCGGGCTCGGGCCGAATTTTCAGATTTTATACCGGGCCAGGTCGGGCCAATCACTTGTTTTACACGAGCCGGGCAGGGCTCGGGCGGAACTTTTAGCTTTTACACCGGGCCGGGCCAATCACTTTTTTTTTGCATGGGCCGGACCAATAATTTTTTTGTACGGATCGGGCCAGGCTTGGGCCTGGAAATTCCAGCCCGTGCAGATCTTTGAGGTAAGCAACCAAGTTACTTGTTTTTTTATACGTGTGCTACACCATATAATAATTTATATGTATTATTTCTGTTCTAAAAATCTCCTTTTCTATGCAATAACTGAGTTGATATGTAGGAAAAGAATTATAAATCGATTTTTTATTAATTTCTTCTAAATTTAGATATTCTTGTAATTAACAGACATTTTTGTCTAAAAAATGAAAACGAAACTTATACTCTGTTCAGAATTCAACGTGATCTGGTCCTTTAAAGTCATTTTATTTATGTAGTTAAAAATGTGTTCTATCCATGGGAATCAATCAATTTTATGTTTTTATTTATGTATATCAGTTGTTAATCAGCCTTTTAAATTTTGATTTCCAAAATATCGCACCTATACTTTTTAAAAAATAATTAAATCTTTCACTAGAAATGTTTATCTAATAAAATATGTTAACTTAGGTTGTGCGTCACAGTCACCCCACTTGTACTAATTTTGAAGCAAAAAAGTACATTAATTAAATTTAAACGGCATATGTTTATATAGCAATAAATTTAAACGTTACTTTTAATCGAGATCGTCATGATTGTTTACATTTTTTGATTGTTTTGATTGTTTGACTGTTTACATTTATGCTTATATTTTCGCTTCAAATCGCCTGTTTCTTTTTACGTACAATAACGAATAAAGTTTATAACAGTTCTACTGTAATTTTTAAAAAGTTATAGTTATTTGAAAAAATGTTTCCAGCTTAAAAAAATTGCTTGCTTCTTTATTTCTAATGTAGTTCAATAACAAATATTTTGAAACTTATTAATAGAGCATTTACTCAGCAACCAAGTACAGCTGACAAAAAACTGAATATTATTACTCTTCCAAGAGATAATTTTTGGCAGTTAGACTCATGTTCATCACTTTAATTTTAATTCGTTATGTAACCGTGAAAGTTGTAACGGAATATTTGGTGCGTGTTTTCAGATTTTTATATATTAAATATTTATTTTTAAACTTTTGTGGTATTTGTCAAATTTTAGACTTGTTTATGCAGTAATAAATGAGAAAGATCAAAGTATCCGTTTTAGCATTTAAAGATTACTATTAGAACCGCGAGAAATTTTACTAAAGTTTTATAAAAATATTTTATATCAGAATTTTTATTTAAAGCCATTTAACTTGCATATTGAATTTATTTTTGTAAAGCATACATGGTTGAAGCTTGGGTAGGCCTTCTCATCTAGCTGAATCTGGGAAACATACATTTAACTTATACTTATTTTATAAAGAGTTTCCTGATACGAATCGACGTGTATTTATTTGGTAATGATTTTCTTCAATGACCCATTACCGCAATTCTGTTTTAAGACTTTAAAACAAGCCTGCACATGTTGACTTGGAGACTTTTTATCAGCGCCCAAGGGTGGGGCGATCGCCACATCGCCGCTCCTTTGAAACCACCATTGTTATACATAGATAAAGTTACTGTTTCTAACCGATATATTTATATTCATAGTACATTGTTTGTATAAATAAGAATATTGTGTATATTCTTCAGAAATTTTGTAACATATAAAATGAAAAAAGAAACTCCCGTATACAGAATTTGACAAATCCAAGTGACTTGAATTCAAAAGGCTCACTTTACATAGGAATTGAAAGAAAAATGAAGGGAAAAAAAGTATTTTTAATTAAAAGCGATGAATGAGTTGAAATGTTTAAATGCCTTCGCCTTGGGAGTAGGGGGGAAGGCGCAAATCTACAAGCTTGCCCCGGCTAAATTTTAGTCTAGATCCGTCTCTGTTAATATCTAGGCTAATTATCAAGATATTAAAATTCTGAAGGTCAGGTGCACCAAGAGAGGGTTTGGACTATCTAAATCTAAATTTACAGACTTCTAGGTGCGCTAAATTTTCCTAGCCATCGCCAACAGACACACACACAGAGCGAAACTTTATTTTATTAGTATAGATTCAAGTTTCTAGCGCTATAAAATCGAATTATTTTCAAATTTTCCTTATTTTTCAATGTTTTCGATTTTATTTTCGAATTTTATTGTATTTTTCATTTTACCTTATTCCGAATCCTAAACACTATCTTTACGCCAAATTTTAAGTTTCTAGGGCTAAAAGATCAAATTATTTTCAATTTTTCAATTTTTTCGACTTTTTCGAGTTTTTGAATTTTGTTTTCGAATTTTCCGGATTTTTTAATTTTTCCTTATTTTGTAACCTAAATAGTACCTTCATTCTGAATTCCAAGTTTCTAGCGCAACAAAATCGGTATATTTTCAAATTTTTGATTTTTTTATTTTATTTTCGACTTTTATTGTTTTTTTTTTTTTTTTTTTTTTTTTTTTTTGGTTGAATTTTCGAATGTTTTTTTTTTTTTTTTCGAATTTTCTGGATTTTATAATTTTTTGTTTCTTTGTATCCTAAACACTACCATTATTCCAAATTTCAAGTTTCTAGGCCTACGGGATCCACCTAATCTTTTTGATGACGCGTGAGTGAGTGAGTAAGTGACAAAAAATCAAAACTTTCAGTTCATATCTTGTTTGCACTAGGAAAGACAGAAATGTGAAATTTTAAATTTTGGTCTTATTTGCCACATACTCTATATAAACAGAGTTTCAGGTTTTAGGGATACACCAGCTCAAAGATATGGGGAGGTCAAAAGTGTCCTGAGTTGCATCCAGAAAAGGATGCTTACGGCTGTGCTCTCTCGACTTGGCGGAGCAAAATCGGATTGTCTTCAAATTTCGGTTTTCTTCAATTTTTTTCGATTTTTTCAATTTTGCTTTCGATTTTTTTGGTGTTTTTGATGTTTTCTTTTTCTGGATGCTAAACACTACCTTCACACCAAATTTTAAGTTTCTAAGACTACAAGATCGTATTATTTTCAATTTTCAATTTTGATGGAATTCGTTGAATTTTCGAATGTTTTTCTTTCGAAAATTCCGGATTTTATAATTTTTCCTTTCTTTGTATCCTAAACACTACCTTTTTTCCAAATGTCACGTTTCTAGGGCTACGGGATCTACCTAATCTTTTTGATGACGCGAAACGAGTGAGTGAGTGAGTGACAAAAAATCGAATGTTTGAGTTCATATATCGTCTGAACTAGAAAAGACAGAAAGTTGTAATTTTAAATTTTGGTCTTATTTGCCACATTCTCTAGAAAAACGAAGTTCCAGACTTTTGAGAAACTCCAGCGCAGAGATATGGGGGGGGGGGGGTGTCAAAAGTGCCCTGAGTTGCTTCCAGAAAAGTATGCTTACGGCTGTGCTCTCTCGACTTGGCGGAGGCACTGCCGTGCCTCCAGATTCAATATATCTCTATTGATGCCGTATCTCATTACAATTAAAAAGAAAAACATTTTTAATTTGAATAGATGGTGTTTAAGACCATCAAGAGGCTTATGAGCCCTAAAAGTTAACTGACATCATTTTAAAAATAAAAAATTATTTTAAAACATGAAACTATGACATTTGCTTACAATTGAGGTAAAATGACATAATTTTCGATTTTCATAGATTTTTTATTTCCAGCATCTGTGAAATTAGAGGCCAAAATTACAAGAACAACGCGTTTTTACATATGAAAATAACGTCATTTTAAAAAGGCATTCGACTGAAATGTACATTTTTAATCAAAAAATGACACGAGAATACAGTAATACCTCGGTTTTCGTTGACTTCGGTTATCGTCGGTTTCGGTTTTCGTCAATTTTTTCCGCGAAATATATGTTTTGGTTTTCGTCGGTTGCCTCTGATTTCGTTTATTTCCTGCGTATTTTTGTGCTTTTTTTTATTGATTGCGAGTGCTCCATCATGGAACCACAGAAAATTTTTTGTAAGCAACTTGTTTAATAATAAAGTCTTACTTCATTTTAGACAAATCTTAAAGAGGAGCCAGAAACAGACCACTTTGGACAGCTTTTTTGAGCAACATAGGTCGTCTGACTCTGCCAAAAGACCATAAAGGGAAGTGACCCCAGATACAGCGCCTTGATACCATACGTTAAGAACACTATATTAATTTCTTATTTTGATAGTATTCAACGCTACACCTTTTCTCTATAAAATGTATTTCTTATACGTATTTTGGAGTGTTTAGAACGAATTAATTGGATTTACACAGATTCATATGGATATACTGACTCGGTTTTCGTCGGTTTCGGATTTTACCGATTGTTTTTGGACGGATTATCGACGAAAACCGAGGTATCTCTGTAATAATAAGGGATTAGATTATCCAGTGTAATACTGATTTTTTGTTAAAATTATTTTTGTATTTTTATTATAAGTTCCTTTTACAGTTCCTTATTATTTATTTTTATTCCGTCGAATTTCGGCGGGTGTCATCTCGTAAGTTTATAAATCAAGTACCCTATACGAGCAAAAATACTCGAATATCAGTGATATTTTGAAGAAAACAGTAAATAATTTTTTACTATAGTTTAAGAACGGAAATTTTCTTTTTGTGAATGAAATAATACCTTTTAAAAATTATGTTAGTATTTGAAACTATACTTGAACGTCGCTACACTGTAAAAAAAAATGCAGTAAAATTACGGGCAGAAGCCGGTAGCAGAGATTCCAGTCATACCCCGTAAAAAAAAAAAAAAAAATCCGTGCAGCCATTTTGTGCAGCCCATAATTTTACGGTGCAAAGTAATATAGCATTATAATGCACAGGATATAATGCGCTTTAAAACACAATAACACTTTGCATACTGTTGCGTAGAACGTAGCACGTTAGATAATCATCACAGAATCGCTGTTTTGGCGTGTTAAAATTTTCGAAACACAAGTAAAATGAAGGGTTGCGGAGGATAATGTATGGAGTCGTGCCGTATTTTTGCTAACATATGGGCTAGAACTGTAAGAATATGTGGATTGCTCTTAATTTTCTAAGTATCTAAGGGATAAGGCCGCTTATTTAGTGGATCAGACCGTTTTTCATCCAATAAGGCTGTTGCCCGTGAAAATTGAAGGGCAAACGCTCATAAATTTACAGTTTTTTCTGAGAGTGTAATAAACAAGCTTCAACCTACTAAGATTCGCTGCATTCGGATGTATTTGTACGGTCCGAACTTTACTTGGGATGTTCCTGTTATTCATTCAAGACTTTCAGTTGCTCGATTGTAGACCTCGACGATAAAAATAGACTCATAGGCGGCACCAGAGACTATTTTGATATCCTGCTACATGAAATGAAAAACATGTTGATCAAAATGCATTAATGCCACGAATATCATTACGTCATATAATTTTCAAAGAATTACACGTAACAATATCTGAGAAATTGTCGATTAATCTTAGTAAGGATATATTTTGGAGAAATGTGTATCTGCATATGAAAAACTTCTTCTGAATAGATTAATTTACTCTTATGGATAGATTTAATTTATGCATCATATTAAAAAAATAAAAGCGTGATTGTTATCTTTGGGTACTTTTTATTCTTATAACCGAAGATAGGTCATATATCGACATGAAATAAACAACAAGAACGAAAATGCATGCGTCCATCATAGATTATGTAACACTTTCCAACACTTCCAGAATCATTTTGCAAATCTTTACCGTCTAATAACATAAAAGATGATATGCAAGTAAACAATTTGGAAAACGCATAACACATTTAAAGAACCCAGTTTCAGAAAGTACCAAAATTATTTGCAAAAATATCTGAATTCTTTTCGAAGCCCTGTATATGATCTATAGATTTGTATATATAATACATCTATGCTAAATTGTAGTTCGGTTAGGAAACACATGGTACAGTTTAAAATTCCCCTTCTGGAATTTCCGTCAGTAAACGGATATGCACTCGAGAACTTTTGTGCTGCCCTGTATAAGATCTATAGAATTTATACACACCAAGTAATAGACAAAAAATGAGATAAATTTAAAAACGCGTTCAGCAACGGAAAACGCACTTCCAGCAATTATTGTTAACAGACAGTACCGAATCCTTTTGTGTGTCCCTGTAAAATGTTATACGCACTATATTCTATAGCAAGCCTCTTGTAAGACATCTTAGTGATATATATGAATTTCAATATGTTTGAAATAGTGATATATTATCAAAATAAACTGCAAACGATTTTTCTCCATAGACCGTAATGTAACGAAAATTTTGAGTGTGTGTAAAAGAGCTAGTATAAGTGTTATGCACACCCTATTCTATAGTAAGCCTCTTGTAGTGCACCTCAGTGATATATATCAATTTCGATATGTTTAAAATTGTGTAACATCATTAAAATGCGCAGAAATTTTCCCCCATAGACCGTAATGTAATGGAATTCTTTTGAGTGTCCCTGCAGAAAAAAAAAAAAAAAACTATAAGTGCTGTTGACACGCTTCATTTTCAATACGTAACATGCCATGGTAAACCTCAATAACATACATCAATTGCATGACAATTCGAATATATTTACGCGAGTTAGAGCACGGAGAGACAAACCGAATTCATAAACACTTTTCAACTCTGTTGGAAAGTGTTAAAAATGGAAAAAAGAAAGAAAAATCATGCGTCAAGCACATAATTATGAAACACTTTCCAACGCATTCTGAATACTGCAACAAAACTTCACCGTTTAATAAGGTGAAAGATGATGTCTAAGTAAACAATTTGGGAAACGCGTAACACATTTGAAAACCAAATGACCCAATTACCATAAATAATCGTAAAAGTATACGAAGTCTTTTGCGCAGCACTGTATAGATCTATAGATTTGTATATATATTACATAGTATTCTAAAATTTACTTCATTTAGGAAAAGCATAGCATAATTGAAAAATCTCCTACAGCAAATTCCGCCAATAAACGGAAATGTATTGAAGATCTTTTTTGCAGCCCTGTATAGGATCTATGTAATTTATGTACACGAAGTATTATGCAAAAAATGATTTAAATTTAAAGACGTGTACCACAATTTAAAATGCACTTCCAGCAATTATTATCGAATCATTATTGACAGACAGTACTGTAATCGAAATCTTTTGTGGGTTCCTGTAAATGAACGGTGAATGCTATGTACAATTTATTCTATAGTAAGCCTCTTGTAGTGCACTTCAGTGATATAGATCAATTTCAATATGTTTGAATAGTGTAATATTATTAAACTACACCGCAAGTGATTTTTCCTCATAGACCGCAATGTAACAGAATTCTTTTGTGTGTCCCTGTAAATGAACTATAAATGCTATACAGTTCATTTTAAATACCGAACAAGGCATAGTAAACCTCAATAACATATATCAGTTACATGGTAATTCCGAGTACATTTACGTATCTTAGAGCAACACTCTAAGAAAAAAACGCCAAAAATTACAGCAAAATTTGCTGTAATTTTATGCACCCAAATTGCCAGCATATTTTACTGTAAATGGACAGCAAAATTGGTCTTCAATAATATTATGTTTAGAATTTTACAGCAAAATGTGCTTCAAACATGCTAATTTTACTGCAAATATGACTATAACCATACTCTATGTTACAGCGCAAAATGCTTGCAATTTGGGTACATAAATTTACAGCAAATTATGCTGACATTTTTGCCGTTTTTTCTGACAGTGAAGGACAGACGACAGACAGACAGATAAACGGAATCCATAAACACTTTTCAACTATGTTGGAAAGTGTTTAGAAAAGAAGTATCTTATATGCCGTAAGATTTATAAACAGCTTCTGAGCAACTATTATAAGAAATTTTCCGAAAAATATAATTTTATTATTTCAGCATCTAAACTCACAAATGATTGTGCATAAATAACGCATTTCACAGTATTAAACTCATATTTCTCGTGCTCAAGGCTTAAGATTCTACGCTAAGGAAGCAGCGCCTAGAAAATTCTCCCTCTTGCACACTACATTCAAATATTAATTTGAGAATATTAATAATGTATCATTTCCGAAAAGGGGATGATGGGGGGACAGAGGGATTAAAACCTTTTCAGAGTTACAATGCCCGTTAAAATTGAGTAATGAATGAATTTAAGCTGAAATGAAAGCGCAGAGAGAATGCGCCTCTCCAAGCGTACCTAATGTCTCTTCATACTGGTGTCTATCCTCTGAGCCGCATCACCCGCATAAGCGGATGATTGTAGAGAAGACATCTCTCTTCTTCTGTTCAGCGGTTTTGACCAACATCATGACGCATCCGATTTCAGAGTCAACGAAAACATATACAAATACGCTTAATTTTTTAATACAAAATAATGCATCAGGACGTAGATCATGAAACACTTTCAACACTATCGGAATATTGTTAAGAAATTTCAGTTTTATTCATACAATAAAAAGAAATGTCTAAACAAATCGTTGGGGGCCACCATAATACTTACCCATCATGGATATGCATAGTATAAAATATGAAAATAAAACATGTGTAAACTACTTATAAAATGCATTGTAATACGAATAAAGTCGCGGCTTGATGACGTCATAAACTCTAAATGCTCTATTACTGAATTGCGTAAAAGAAACATCCTTATAACTCCAAAAATGATAATCGTATTAACTAAGAGTTTACTGCGTTGGATTAAGCGTCTCATTTCCAATTAAAATATATCATTGAATTGAAATCTGAATGAAATACAGGGTCACGAAAAATCGAAGAGTGCGAAAAATAGGATTCCAAATATCTCGGCAACTCATTATCCGATCGACTTCCTTCTTTATGCAAAATTTATGTTTTTTACTGTCATTTGTATTCACTCCTTAAAAAACAAAACAATTTCGAAAATCTTTATATGCCTTTTATCAGAACGAATATTTCGAGAGTACGAAAAAAATAGTTCCTGATAGTCGAGGTTACTGAAGTGCAATGGGCTTCTTCTCATTATTACGTACTAAGTCCATGCCAAATTTCAAGTCTCTATCTCAATTTGTTCGGGAGATAGAGCGTTTACAGACACAAAGACAGACGGACGGCATATATATATTTTTTTCTAAAAATATGTTTTCCGGAATCTCCGGTATCTGAGATTTTTAAATTGGAAAAAAGGGAAAAATACCATTTTCAAAATTTAATTGCCGAAACGTCAGTGAAGGCTTACTGTTGAGACCCGAAAAGTTTTTGGTTTCTGTCTGTTTGTCTGTCTGTCTGTCCGTCTGTCTGTCTGTCTGTCTGTCTGTTCCGCGATAACTGCCGTAAAAATGATCCGATTAGTTTGATTTTTGGTAGGTATGTTGGTGAGATACCCGGAATTAGCTGTATAGTTTTTAGTTACATTTGGTTCATTCGTTCGGAAAATATAGAACATTTCTTTTTTTTATCATAATGCTTTCCTATGGGAATTCAGACGATTTTGAATTTTTTCAGTCGTTGAAAATAAAATATCGCATTTGATTAATGTATTTAAACGGTAAGTTATGAAGGCTAAAAATTATCAAGTCAGGTCTTAAATTATTCAAATTAATTTGAAATTTTGTTAATACATTCGTCAGATTTTTTAAATTAGGTGTATAATTTTTGGTGCAATTTTATACATCTGTTCTAATAATATAATACATTTTATTCTATCATTTTCTGCAATTTTTAAAATACATTTATTTTTATTTTCCTCTTTAATTTAACCGTAACCTAGCAACTAAATTTTAAAGAATATCAAAATAATAAAATTCAAATAATTCAGACTATTTTGCCACAATATTTTATTGGGTGATTTTAATATTTTATTGAAATAAATGAGAATTTATTTTGATACAAGTTACCTTTTAACTACTGAATGATAACCGAAGCATTTTTACATAAGATATTATTCATTTCTGGAAGAGATGTAGATTATTCGTGGTTGAAAATTAGTATTATTTTAAAAATAGGATATAATATCTCGTACAACGAGATGGTTAATCTAAAGAAATTAGCGTAGTAAAACGCATCCATACAGCCTGAAATAGCACAATTACTGGAAACTGAGTTCATAAAAAGTTATCACAAAAAATACTTTATAGCGCCAAATCACGGTTGCTATTTAGTGAATTGACAGTGGGCACGATTATGAATGATTACACAATAGGTTTAAAAGTTTTCAAATAAGCCTATTTTTGAGAGATTTTACTATTGCCATCGAGTTAGAACAAGATGTACGTATGTAAAATAAATATTATAGAATGACCATCAAAACTGTTTTTCCGAAACAAAAATTGTAATAACACTAGATTAACACTAGATAGATATAAGTGAAATACAGTAGATTCAGTTTACATTTCCATAAGTTGCTTTTGTACACGAGATATTATTCAACTTATCTATCAGATGCGAGTGTTTCGTGGTTGGCAGGTAAGTAAATATTGCTATTTAGGTACTAGGATAACATGAAATTATTTTCTGAATTTTTGCTTATCCTAATAAAACCACTGTGTAGAACGAAATCCAAGATATACTAGAATCATTCACATAAACAATAGGAAATCACGAATATAAATGTAATAAGATTACGGGGGGTTCAGGGGGGCAGAGCCCCCTTGAAGAAATGTATTGTTTTAATCTAAAAAATAGAATAAGAAGTTCATAAGAATGTCAGAATATTATTGCATAAACCGTGTTTAATTTAACGTTTTCAATTTCTGAAACCTTCGAATTATTTTATATGCGTATATGTATATATGTAATAATTGCCGAAACGTCAGTGAAGGCTCACTGTGGAGACGCGAAAAGTTTTTGGTTTCTGTCTGTCTGTCTGTCTGTCTGTCTGTTCCGCAATAACTGCCGTAAAAAAAGTTCGATTAGGCTGATTTTTGGTGAGTATGTTGGTGAGGTACCCGGAATTAGCTGTATAGTGTTTAGATACATTTGGCTTATTCGTTCGAAAAATATAGAACATTTATTTTTAGGTCATAATGCTTTTCAATGGAAAGTCTGACGATTTTTTTAAATTTTAACATTCACCGAAAAGAAAATGTCGCATTGTGATAATTGTAAATGCTAAATTATGGATTCTAAATTTACGAAATGGAGATCTTAATTAAATCCTATCGCTTTAAAAATTTGCCAATATATATATTAGAGTTTCCAAATTAATTGAATAAATTATTAAGAAATTTTATGCATTAATTTGAAATATATCTAACATTTTAATTTCTCATTTTTTACAAAAGATTCCAATGCATTTTTTTTCTCTCTTTCATTAAATGGTTGCTAAGCAACTATATTTTAAAGAATATCAACAAAGGAAAATTCAAGTGAATCGCATTATTTTTACGCGAAATTTTATTAAAAATATCTGATTTTCGGGTTACATAAGTTTTTAATATGCTTTTTTTAATGAAATAGATGAGAATTTATTTTAACTACTAAAAAAATATTACCAAATTGGTTTTCCAAATGAAAATAATGAAAACGCTGAATGCGTAAATTGAATATAGGTCACATAAGAAGATACAGATAATGTTAAAAATGAATGATTTGTAGAGCTGACGTTGAGGCCTCTGATCTGTAGATTTACTAGTATCTTAAAATGTATATGATTTAAAAACATAGTTTTTGAAGGGATGAAAGATATAAGTATGATCTTCCATTTCACATACTTTAAAAAAAAGTACAATATGCAGAACTAATATTTATAGGGGGTTTGAAACTGTCAGCCATTTGTTGGCCAGAAAATTGGCATGAGAAGTTACGCGCAGGATTACAAAAGAAATTTCACATATGGAACAAACATTTTGGTGCATAATTATTACTTTCTTCTATCTATAATAGAAGAAAGTATTGTAATCGAAATTTTTTTCGACTTCCGGTTTTCGACGGATTTACACGTTTTAGTTGTCAGATATTCCGAAAAACATGTTTTTACAAAATGTCTGTCTGTCCGTCTGTGTGTCTTCATTGTATCATCGAAAAGTGTATGAAGTTATGCTTCAAATTGAACCTATTTTTTTTTCTATGTTTTTGGCTATGGCAAGCAGGTTCTATTAGAATTTGGGGATATTTCGACGAAAGGGGGCGCTGTGATCGATATTTTTGTTCCATTTTCACTATTGTACCATCTAAAAGTGTATGAAGTTGTGCTTCAAATTGAACGACAATTTTTTTCTATGTTTTTGGCTATGGCAAGCAGGTTCTATCAGAATTTGGGGATATTTCGACGAAAGGGGGCGCTGTGATCGATATTTTTGTTCCATTTTCACTATTGTACCATCTAAAAGTGTATGAAGTTGTGCTTCAAATTGAACGACAATTTTTTTCTATGTTTTTGGCTATGGCAAGCAGGTTCTATCAGAATTTGGGGATATTTCGACGAAAGGGGGCGCTGTGATCGATATTTTTGTTCCATTTTCACTATTGTACCATCTAAAAGTGTATGAAGTTGTGCTTCAAATTGAACGACAATTTTTTTCTATGTTTTTGGCTATGGCAAGCAGGTTCTATCAGAATTTGGGGATATTTCGACGAAAGGGGGCGCTGTGATCGATATTTTTGTTCCATTTTCACTATTGTACCATCTAAAAGTGTATGAAGTTGTGCTTCAAATTGAACGACAATTTTTTTCTATGTTTTTGGCTATGGCAAGCAGGTTCTATCAGAATTTGGGGATATTTCGACGAAAGGGGGCGCTGTGATCGATATTTTTGTTCCATTTTCACTATTGTACCATCTAAAAGTGTATGAAGTTGTGCTTCAAATTGAACGACAATTTTTTTCTATGTTTTTGGCTATGGCAAGCAGGTTCTATCAGAATTTGGGGATATTTCGACGAAAGGGGCCGCTGTGATCGATATTTTTGTTCCATTTTCACTATTGTATCATCGAAAAGTGTATGAAGTTATGCTTCAAATTGAACCACATTTTTTTTCTATGTTTTTGGTTATGGTGAGCAGGTTCTATTAGAATTTGGGGATATTTTGACGAAATGGGGCGCTGTGATCGATATTTTTGTTCCATTTTCACTATTGTATCATCGAAAAGTGTATGAAGTTATGCTTCAAATTGAACCACATTTTTTTTTTCTATGTTTTTGGCTATGGCAAGCAGGTTCTATTAGAATTTGGGGATATTTCGATGAAAGGGGCGCTGTGATAGCCATTTAAAGATTTCAAATTCAAAAAGATGTGCAAATTAAAAAAAATTAGAAATCCTAATACTTTTTTTCGTTAAATGTTCGGCCTTGATCCGGAGAATCCGGAGCAATTTTTGTTTTGCCTCTATCTTAAAAAATGGCTGAGATATAGCGGTTTGAAATTTTAGGGTGGCTGACTTTTTCAAACAAGACAGCAGAATTCATCCGTAAACGGGATTAATTTATGAGTTTTAGTTAACATGGTTTCGGCAAATATTCTATCATTGTTGTAACCATTAATCCTATTATATGCTTATCACTATATATTTATATTCGCCAACGTCAAATTCTCGCCAAACTTGACGACAGTTGACGGAATATCGCAAATTTGGCGACCAAAATAAGTTGCCATAAATGAAGCCAACTTGGCTGTAGAGGACTAATTTGGCGATATTCTCAATCAAATTCAATCTTGACGAGAACTGGGATTGAATCTTCTTTATTTAGGTTCCACGCATTTTACCTTCGTGTTTTCCAGTAAAATTAGCTAAAATCGTGAAACCAAGGAATAGGGAGTCTATCTGTTCCTGTCGGTTCAGCCAGAAGGACTTTTCGTAGTTTAGTATACATCGGTTGTTCGCATCCCTGTAACCCGACGATTCGCAAGCAGCTGACGTACAACAGAATGACGAAAAATATTGATTTTTCTGGCGATGTGATAGCGAATTTTGAAGTATTAACATGACTGAGATAGAAGAAAGTTTTGGCATTGGCACATCCGACTAGCATTTCAGATTGTAATAATTACCCTGAACCTAAATAATTTTGTATTTAAAGCATTGTTATATTTTTTAATACAAAGTTGTATTTAAATTATAAAAAAAATTGAAATGTTCAACAATATAACCATCAAAAGCAAAATTTTTTTGAACAATAGATATGAAAATTTAGGTTTACTTTATACAGACTAACATAAAATATATCTTCTGAAAATTTCATGAAAATATATTGAAAAGTTCTTGAGATATCCTGTGTATTATGCCCAAAAACCTCATTTTGAGAAAACTGACTGCGAAATTTTACTTTTAAACTTGTTTACATTTTGGGCTTCGTACGTTATACTATAATAATTTATACTATATATTTGTACTATAACTGGAGTAATTATAGGAATTTTTTTTTAATGCGGTATGTTTTATAATGTTCAGAAAAGATTCCCCTTTAATATATATATTTTTGAAAGTTTAAAAGTCCTATGCTTTTTTTTTTTTTTTTTTTTTTTTTGTATTGCATAGATATTTTTATAGATATTTTCAATATTTTAAAAAAATAGATATTAAAAAGAGAAAAAGAGATCTTCACATTTTGAGTGTCATTCGTATTCGGCAAAGTACTCTTGAATTTATTTGGTTTATCCGCTCAAATCTTTTGGCAGAAATCCTAGTTTTCTTATGCGACCAGATCACTTTTCTTCCCGGCAATAGAAGGGCTCTGTGAAAGGAAACTGACAATCAAGGGAAAGAAATATTTCAGTGGCCGAAGAAAATTCAGAATAAGTCGACTGCTTTAGACTTTTATTGGGCAATGCAAAATTGAATTTCAATTTCAAAACGTCAAAATAAATATTAAAAATTTTATAGGAGATTTGAAAATAACTGTTTTCCATTGCATTTACTAAAACTTAGTATTTTGAAAATGAATGGCAAAGATGTCAAACAGAAAATTTGAGATACAAATAAATAAGTAAAAACAATGAAATTCGATTAAAAACGGGTCATTCCATGTCAACTCATTTAGGAGTCTCTGCTCGATCTCTTTTCAATTTTGATGTAATCACTACAGGAAATACATATACATACATATACAAGTCTAAAATGGACATCTGCAAACTATCAGAGACAGAAATAGAATAGTGGGGAGCCAGGGATACTTCTACGATGTTCACTATTTCACTGTCACAGAAAAAAAAAAAAAAAACAAGTTGGAAATTGTACGTCAAACGTGACAAATGAGGTGCGTTCGTACTATAACTAGTTTCAGTGAAATGAATTATATCGTCTGTTACGATTTGTTTAATTTCCGTAATAAAATAAGTACATTTTAAGTAGGTAACATTTTATCTTTTGTTGACATTTACTGAGAATTTCAGAACTTGAAATCCATATTTAGACTCCTTTCCCATTTAATATCTATTTCTCCGGAAACATCTATCCAAAAAACTGTCGGTAGATTATAGGACTGCTAAAATTAAACAATTTTAGAATACAAATTCGGTTTTTAAATTCAGTAATACGGAAATAATAGGGCTCCATCTTAAATAGGACGTAATCATCATGGCAACCTAGAATCATTACATATCATGGGATATCATTGAAAATATTACGTATGATTAGGATTTAATAGAATGAAGAATGTGACTATAACTTGATCGTAGAGGTTATAAAATGCCATGTAAATCATATATGACTATAACGTCATACATGTGAGATAACTTGGCGATATACATCTCGGTCGCTTGGCGATAAATCCTCGGAAGCAGCTATAACAAGGAAGTAATGATTTTAAAAAAAATTCAAATTACTTAATAAATATTTTTATTTATATCTTTTTAAGTTTTGATTTTATTTTTATAAAATTTGAAATGACTCAACAAAATTCTACAACGATTATACATATTAAATTTCACACCATTCGGTTGGGCAGTTTTGCGCTATTATATGCGGACAGACGGACGGACGGACGGACCAGGCGACGACTATAGGTGCTACGTATTTATATAATTACGAACGCACCTAAAAACCCGATCAAATCACCAAGTTCGTCTTCTTGTTGCTCATGATAGAAGAAACGTTATATATTGAAAATAAGTGATGTAGAGCAATTTTTTGTGCCGAAAAACATAGCTTCAGTTTTAAAGATCAGACATCAGTACATTCATCCCGACTTGGACTCAAACTAGGCCATACATGTCGTGACGAATTTGTCCTTTAACAAGCTGTAACTACTAAACAAATGGCTTTGGAAGATTGCTACATAAACAGTTCATTACCTATGTACATGACATAATAATAATAACGATAACAAATATTATTATTTCAGTTTTAGAAAATTTGTAGAAATTAAGTTATAAATCTAATTTTCTTTATAAATATCCATATATGTATATATTTAAAAGCTTAAATGCTCTTTTTTTTTGGATTGCATAGATATTTTCAAATTTTTGGAAAATAAGATATAAAAAAGAGATCTTCACATTTTGAGTGTCATTCATATTCAGCAAAGTATTCTTGAATTTATTTGGTTTATCCGCTCAAATCTTTTGGCAGAAATCCTAGTTTTCTTATGCGACCAGATCACTTTTCTTCCCGGCAATAGAAGGGCTCTGTGAAAGGAAACTGACAATCAAGGGAAAGAAATATTTCAGTGGCCGAAGAAAATTCAGAATAAGTTGACTGCTTTAGACTTTTATTGGGCAGCTCAAAATGAAATTTCAATTTCAAAATGTCAGAATAGTTATTAAGAATTTTATAGGAGATATGAAAATAGCTCCTTTCTTATTAGATCTCCTTAAAACTAGTAATCTGAAAATGAATGACAAAGATGTCAAACAAAAAATTTCAAATACAAATCTAAACTAGTCGTTGGGGGCCACCGTAATACTTACCCATCATGGATATGCATAATATAAAATATGGAAATAAAACATGTGTAAACTATTTATAAAATGCATTGCAATTCGAATAAAATCGTGGCTTGATGACGTCATGAACTTTAAATGATCCATTACTGAATTGCGTAAAAGAAACATCCTCGTAACTCCAAAAATGTTAATGATATTAACTAACAGTTTACTTCGTCGGATTAAGCGTCTCATTTTCAATTAAAGTATATCTTTGAATTGCAATTTGAATGAAATACAGGGTCACGAAAAATCGAAGAGTGTGGAAAATAGGATTCCAAATATCTCGGCAACTCATTATTCGATCAACTTCCATTCCTTATGCAAAATTTATGTTTTATTATTGTCTTTTATATTCACTCTTTAAAATTTCGAAAATTTTTATACATGGACATCTACAAACTATCAGAGTCTGAAGTAGGATAGTGGTGAACCAGGGTTGCTTCTACAAAGTTCACTATTTCATTGTCACAGAAAAAAAAACGACCAATGCACCAAGTTCTCTTCCTAGTTGCAGTTTTAAAGATCAGACACCTCATGTACGCTAATGGAGCCCGGTGCATGTAAAATCCGTTGTGGGTGTAAAATTCTCCAAGTTCCCTGTGAATTACACCTCTGGGAGTGCCTAGTCAGGTGAAGGTCTCGTCACCAGATCAAGGTTCTAAATTACGAGACCAACTCGAATAGCGATGACATGACGTATGGATGAGCGATGCAGCGAGGAATTAGTATATATCCCAGCATCTCACATCCATCCGGCATGACTTCGCTACACTGCGCAGTGCTGAACCGTCTCATCCAAAATCAATTAGCAACCAGCCAACTAAAAAAAAGCAATTAAAGCAACAAGACGCACTGAAGCTACGTCGACCTATAGATTTATCAAACACATCTTCGCCAAGCGGACATCAGGCGAACCCTCGCCTCGTTGCCAGGTACCAACGCGTTAAGCTGGGAAAAAGCCTGGCAGGTAGGGGCCTGGTCAGCGGTCTAAAAAAAAGATCAGACACCAATACATTCATCCCCACTTGGACTCAAACTAGGCCATACTTGTCACGACAAATTTGTTCTTTAACAAGCTGTAACTACTAAAAAAATGCTTTGGAACTTTGCCACTTACACAGGTAATTACCTATGTATATATGACTTAAAGCTACTTTAGATGTATCCTGCCTGATTTACTATTTATTAATTTATTCATCTTTGAAATCCTATCAGAAATTAAATTAATAAATTCAATTCCATTTTTAGAAGCCTATATCTCAAAAGAAACACTTCTTATTTGATTACCGATGGTATCACTGTGAAGAACACACCTTTATTGACAAGAAAACTTTGGTTTTATTTTGGGCTTCAGGTACAAAAAAAGCAAGGTTCAAAATACTTATATTTTGCTTGAGATTCGCAAGTATATACAGGTGCAAAGTGAAGTCTGTGTTACTTTCAAGCATCTCTTTAACAGATAAAGCTAGAATTGTGGAACAAGTATTTACCTATGGTAAAACGACCATTTGCTATCATATGAGTGGGATTGAAGCTCTTTTTATTGATAAAATTTAGAAGTTATCGACCCTTTCTCGAAAACTATGAGAGATAGTGACAAAATGTCGATTACAAAAGTGTACAGCTTGAAATGACATTATACTTGTAAAAATAACTGTATTAAAGTACTATATCTGAAGTGTTAATTTTCTTCTAACCAATCACTAGGTTAAATACGTCACTAATTGCTTCTAGAAGTGTCACACTATAAAGCAGATGTATGTTTTCTAATAAAACTAGCACATGTAATCTAGGTACAATTTATTTTAATACAAAATTAGAGATAAGTGTGCTAAATTTGTCCATCATTTGCAACAATTTATGAAAATGCATGTTAGTTGCATTTGTATTGTTACTGATGGCGGACACATTGAGCATACTTAACTCGCATTTCGTATTAAAATAAATTGTACCTTGATTACGTGTGTTTGTTTTATAAGAAAACATACATCTGCCTCCATGCGGCACTTTTAGCAGCGATTAGTGACGTATTTAAACCGGTGATTGATTATCAAAAAATTAACACTTCAGAATTATAATACAGTTATTTTTACAAGTAAGACGTCATTTCTTACTAAATCAAGACACATTGACATTTTTTTGCTATTTCGCATAGTTTTCGAGATAATAACTTCAAAATTTCAGCACCAGAGGCGATGCAGTCACATTCATATGATAGTGCATGGCCGTTTTACGATAAATAGACATTTGTTCCACAATTCTAGCTTTATTCTTTCTAAAGATATTTGAGTGCACATGGGTTTCCTTTTGTACCTTTATATACTTGAGAATCTCATACAAAATAGGTGTCTTCAAGGCCCAAAACGAAGCAAAAGTTTTCTTTTCAATAAGGATGTACTCATTTTACTAGTACTATTGTTAATCAAATCAGAAGTGTCCCTTTTGAGATGTAGGATTCTGAAAATAGTGTTAAATTTATAAATTTAATTTTTGAGGCGGATTTCAAAGATGATTAAATTAATAAAGATTAAAGTAGGCAGGATACGTCTTCAGTAGCTCTGTGTCATGTCCATAGGTAATTAATTAACTGGTAAAGTGACAAACTTCGATAGTCGTTTGTTCAGTAGTTACAGCTTGTTAAAATAAGAAACAAATTCATCGCGACAGACTGTATGTACTAGTTTTAAGTCAAGTGATGATGAATGCATTGATGCCTGATCTTTAACACTGCTACTAATTTTTTCAGCACAAAATGTTGTACCAGATAATCACAGATTTCAATGTGTAAGGTTTCTTGTATCAAGAGCAATAAGATGGCAAATTTGGTGATTTCATCGGGTTGTCTGCAACAGTGAAATAGTGAACTTTATAGGAGATTATTAAAGCACATAAACAATACGTGTGATTACTTTTTAAGTACAATTTAAGAACACATTAATTCAGACACAATTAAATACAAAGAACCCAACTTGAGTGAAAAACTGATCTGGATCAGGACTCAAAACTGGGACCTTCAGCGTAACGTGCTGGTGCACTGACCAAGTCGATGTCCTAGCCCAGCAATTTCTCACCTTTATACATGTTGGAAAGAGTCACCGGCCAGCATCAGGCAGCACGAGATGAGAATAGCAACGATGCATTAATGAATATTCATGGGTTAATAACTACACAGTAAAACACATAAACAATACGTCTGGTTACTTTCTCAAATTGTACTTAAAAAATAACCAGACGTATTGTTTATGTGCTTTAATATATAATTATTGACCGATGAACATTTGTCTATAATGGAACTTCAAAGTACCGTCGGCATATAAAGGGTTAAATGATGGCAATCAGTCGGCAAATTAGATAGTAGTATGCAAATATTCGCTATTTTACTAAACAAATGAAAGGAGCGAATATCCGCTAAGTAATTTGAACACAAAAATAATTTTAAATCGTTAGCTATATCTATAAAACACTTGGCTTACGTAGGAGAACGAATAGTCCACGTAAAGTAATTTGAACCTTCATCAGAGAAAGACTCCTGGCTGGAGTGTACTCTAAAATTAGATAGGTTGTAGATTTAATTTTACGCATGCGCAAATAAGTCATTTTCATGTGAATGGGAAATTTGACAAAATGCTCTTTTAACTTTAAATATATAGTCTATAATGGAACTTCAATCTCAAATAGTCTATAATGGTAGTACTGAAGTACCATCGGCGCATAAAGGGTTAAATGATGGCAATCAGTCGGCAAATTAGATAGTACTAGATTAATTTTAACACAATTATTTAAATTGGTAAAGAAATTCGACCAGAATTGCAGAGAATTACGAAAGAATTTCGTCCAGTTGGAAAATTATAACCCAAAAAATTAGATAGTTGTATGCAAATATTCGCTATTTTACTAAACAGGTGAAAGGAGCGAATATCCGCTAAGTAATTTGAACACAAAAATAATTTTAAATCGTTAGCTATATCTATAAAACACTTGGCTTACGTAGGAGAACGAATAGTCCACGTAAAGTAATTTAAACCTTCATCAGAGAAAAAGAGAGTGAGTCTCTTGCGTCCCACAATAATCTTAAGTACCTTTCGGGAAATGAAAACTTTATTTATTTACTTATTTTTTATTATCCTACTTGCTTTCTTAGATATATATACCCTTGTCGAAAGTTGTTCTTTGTTTTCTTTTAGACTTAAAAGAAAAGCAATTGTACAAATATTGCCTGGAGCTAAAAGCTACTTATAGGGATGCATTTATGAAATTGAGTTTATGAGTGGCCAAAAAATGAAGAGAAATAACATGGGATTGTGATTCTATTATCTAATATAACATGTGGATTAGTTATATATGTTTCTACTTCTGCTTTCAATTTGTTCTTTTAAGGGCAACTATTTTCTCTAGGACCTTAATGAATTAGGTGCTTAAAATAATATATATTATAACTAAATTTCTTTCTGATGTATTTTTATGTTTTTGATAATGCTTTTTATTTTGTTTTTGAACGGTGACGTCTTGAAAATGTATGTATTTATCAGACTCTTTGATCATGATTTTTATAATTCGCTACTTTTTAAGAAACGTTTAATTTTTATTGATTTCTTTACACAAAATCACAGTAAGAAATCTTTTCTAATAAATTAAAATTGCCAATTTTTAAAAAATGATAAAAAGAATTTGTTTGCCTAATCAATCATTTCGTTGTGAAGTAATCATAGACCTCGTTTTTAGAATAGGTTTGATTATATGCCATATTCGGTTAATCGACATTCCTCACACTTTTCACCATCCAACTTTTACTGATCTAAATTATGATGTCTTGAAGGTTAATTAAAATAAGTAAAAACACATACTCAAGAAATGTGAATGAGTGAAG
Organism: Maratus michaelseni; assembly: GCA_963931845.1. Classification (NCBI taxonomy): domain Eukaryota; kingdom Metazoa; phylum Arthropoda; class Arachnida; order Araneae; family Salticidae; genus Maratus; species Maratus michaelseni. The sequence goes on along the minus strand of OZ007590.1, from coordinate 9,952,224 downwards.
GCCATTATACATATTTACTGACAACTCACGAACACAATACGTAAAATCAAGACATACTGAGACTAATTGTAGCAGAGATAAACAAAAGTAAATAGATGGCGTTTGCGTTACCATGCAGACAGAGCTTTGCAAATTTTAGTGCTGCCATATAGAGACAAAAATAAAAACATCATAGTTCTTTCTCACTTAATATCTGAATCGGATAGGAGCTCTTCTAAATCTTGTAGAACACCAAGGCACCTGTGTGGTGGAAGAAGAAGAATTAGTTTTTAAAGTTTCTGCATCATCATCAACTGTACTGTTTGGAACAGCATGTTTTGAAACTAGAGGTATCATATCAGAGTCAGCTAGTTTAGAACCTATAGTAGTTGGATGAAAAAAGTCAGCCGGTTTAGGATTTGGAGTAATTGAGTGGAAAAAGTCAGCTGGTCAAAGATCTGTGACACTAGGATGTATTACTTGAGAATCAGCCTGATTAACAACTGTATTTTCACTTCTGTAACTTTCCTTATCACTTTCTTCAGAATTTGCATCATTAGTTAAATGTACCTTTGAATCATCTGATCAACATCTCTTTTCCAAATATTTGAACCAACTTGAATTCTATAATGTAACTTGCCCTGTTTTGCAATAATGTGACCAGTTTTCCACTTGACTTCAGGAATATAATTTCTTACAACCACTTTCTGGTTAATTTTGAATTATTTTACTTTAGGACGTTTGGAATGATCAAATCTATTTTTGTTCTTATATGCTGCTTTAGAAATAGAGATGCAAGACTCTCCCTCGTTGTAACATGAGGCATCTTTCTATACTGTAAAAGAAAGATATTTAATCTCATTTGTAAAGTACCAGATTCTGAAGATAAAGCTTTTAATCCCCGTTTGAGAATTTGCACATATCTCTCAGCCTGACCATTGGTAGCTGGATGGTAGGGAGCACTAAACCTATGTTTTACACCATGATTCTTTAAGAATGTCTCAAATTCTTCAGAAGTTAACTGTTAAGCATTATCAGATATCAAAGATATAGGATATCCGTATCTGGCAAAAAGGGAAGAAAGGCAAGTAATCGTATGTTCTGAAGTTGTATTAGGAACAATGAAAGCTTCTGGCCATTTGCTATGAGCATCAACCACAAGGAAAAGCATTTTACCCATAACAGGACCAAAATAATCAATATGAATTATATGCCATGGAGCTGTAGGCCATTCCCAATGATGTATATCTACCTTAGGAGGATTATTTTTTAAATTGACACAAGTAGTGCAATTCTGTGCAAGATCTTCAATATCTTGGCCGATTCCTGGACACCATACAAAACTGCGAGCTAAGAACTTCATTTTCATTATACTGAAATGTTCAAAGTGTAAATCATTTAAAATTTGTTTCCTGTGAATTTCAGGGATCATTACACTATGTCCTTTTAAAATACAACTATGTTTAAGAGTAAATTCTTTTTGCTTACCGACAAAAAGTAAATTTTTTGGAATTGGGGAACCAGAAATTAGGTGAAGAAAAATTTGACATAATAAAGGATCTGATTTTGTAGCTAAGCCGATGGTTTTGGAATTTAAAGGTAAAGTAGAAATTTGGTTAATTTGAAAAAATACAGGTTCATCAATTACATTACTTGAATTAAATTGTGGGGGGTAAATTTTTACTACGCAATGGATGACGTAAAAGAGCATCGACATTTCCTTGTTTGGAAGTTTTCTTATAACGAATATCATATTTAAACGCTTAAAAATATAATGCACATCTTTGATTTCTAGTAGCTGGAAGTACAGGAATATTCTTAGTAGGAGAAAAAATAGACATAAAGGTTTAACTGTCCGTAAATAAATTAAAACTATTACCGTACAAATATTGAAAAAAAAAATCTTTACACCAAAGATAATAGATAGTGCTTCTTTATTCACCTGGCTATACCTTTTTTCTGCACTAGTTAAGGTTCTGGACACAAAACCAATAGGTTTTTCTACGTTATCTGGCATCCCATGTGAAAGAACTTCAGAGATACCATATGGAGAAGCATCAGTTGCTAACACTAAAGATAATTTAGGGTTGAAATGTGTAAGAACTCTTTAAGAAATAATATAATTTTTTAAATGCTTTTTCACAAACAGCAGACCATATAAATTTCACATTCTTTTTGAGCAATTGATTTAAAGGATGAGCAATTGTAGATAAATTCGGTACAAATTTAGAATATGTAACTAAGCCTAGAAAAGCTTTAACTTGTGATGCATTTACTGGTCTAGGAACGTTTGAAAATAGCATTTTTTTATCTTGTGTTTTAGGAATACCTTCTTCATCGATTTTATAACCACAATCTGTAATTTGATCAGCCATAAAAAATGATTTGTCTTTATTAATTCTAATATTATATTCACGTAATCTTTGTAACACTTATTTTAGCCGTTTCAAATGTATTTCACCAGTTTCCCCTGTGATACCAATATCATCAATAAAAACTGTAGCTCCATTAACACAACTTAAAATTTGTTCAATTGTTCTTTGTCAAATAGCTGGAGAACTAGTAAGATCCATGGGTAACTTTAAAAATTGGAATAAGCTCTTCGGTGTGTTTATTACCGAAACGCCAGTTGAGGCTCACCCAAAAAGTTTTTGGTTTCCGTCTGTTTATTGAAAAAAATGAAATACTCAAAAATGAGTAAGTCCATGTACTCATTTCGAAATGAGTATTTTTGGATAAAAAATGAACAATGTGCATTCTCAAAAATGAGTAAGTTTATGTACTCATATCGAAATGAGTATTTTTGGATAAAAAATGAACATATGTATTCTCAAAAATGAGTAAGTTCATGTACTCATTTCGAAATGAGCATTTTTGGATCAATAATGAACATATGATCAAACCCAACATCCTCTTTAATAAAAAGGTACGTGTTGCTGACGACTGGGATTTTCGATAATCGTTGCCACAGATTAATCTCGGAAAATGAAACGTTTGAAGTTACTGAAAAAATTAATTGCTCGAAAAGTATTTGTCAGAAAATTGTTAGACAAACTGCGTTAGAAAGGTAAAAAATTGTATTTTTCTTGATATAAATTTCAAATCCACTGATTATGCACTTTTTCAAATATTGAATTTAAAAAATTACCGAATTTCACAATGGAGTACCATATAGCGAAAACTTCACGCGTAAAAAAATAATAACAACAGCAATGTGTCAGCACGAGTCACAAATTGTAGTAGCCGTATTATTCTGTTAAAATATAAAAGTGAGTTATGATGTCATGAGTGCATGACAATTTAATTTTATTTAATTTTTCGACAAATACTAGATGCGCCATTTCTTTTTAGTTTTGAATAATATAGGTTAATTCACGTTATTAAAAAATGTAGCTATAAAACATATAAATCAATGGAAAAACAGTAAGTAATAAATTGTAAACGTAATAATAAACCGTATTAAAAAAAACACAAGTTAATGAAATAAGTATCCGTTTTTATGTTATTTTAGGATATTGCAGGTAAAGGTCCAGATTACTTTAAAATACAAGGTTAAATTCACCGATATATTTCGTTTGATTCAAGGTTCTTTTGGAGAAACCGACCAGCGCAGCGGGCGTAGTCTGCTAGTACTTGTATATTTCAGAATGTGTAATGGCGAAATTTCGGAGCCTAAAAAGCTATTATTTGAAGGAAAAACGAAGAATAAGAGAAATGAAAAGTGGATCTGGTTGTTCGGGATTTTCATCAAAGTGGATCCACTACAACACATTTACTACTCTTTTTTTTCTCACATTTTACATATCTACTTTTTTTTTTTTCCTTGATAGTACTTCAAAATTATGATTTTTTTTCCACTAATTTTTTTAAAATTTATTTTAACTTTTTTAACATGAGGCAATATTGTGTTATTTAAAAGTTTCATAACGTAATATCTTTGCAAATTATAACTATGCAAATTTGTATTAAACTAAACTGATTTGGCTTACAAATTCATGAATTACGCTAAAATTTATTATTTTATAAATTATAATTTTACAAAGTTTATAATTTTTTCCTTAAATTTATAAAATTAGTTAATATTTTTTTTTTTACTTTTATAAAAATAAAGTTTTTAACTTTATAACGTTTTTAACTTATTTCTTTAGCTTATATTTTTATAAATTAAACAAATTTAATTTAAATTCAATCAATAAGTCCAGATTTAAACCTACCTATCCCAAGGTCATTAATTTCAAATTTGTCTCTAAAAATTTGTCTCTTTTTTTAAACTATTTAGTTTAACAGAACCGTACGCAAAAGCTCTCAGCATAGCTGAAATATAATAATTTAATTTATTATAAAAACATTTATTTACATTGTTGTTTTTATTAGAATTGATAAATAGATAATCAGGCAAATAATTTAAAAAAAGTATATGTTCGAATAAAGAAAATGTTGGTACTGTTGCAAAAAGAAGCAATCAGTATCCTTAATGCAATGCTTTATGCATATAATACATAATAAATTGAAATTTATCTGCTATAAGGCACCAAATCATACAGCAAAATATTGAAAACTGTGAAAAGAAAATATTAAAAACATTGGAACTGAAAAAATCCATCTACAGATGAAACCTCAAGTTTTTGCATCATAAAATAACTAACAACATTTGAGAAGGAGGCGTGACCACTCATGGCGCGTTGGTCTGAGTCGTCAGGTTAGTACACAGGACATCACGGGTTCGATTTCTCTCATGGCAAGGGTTGGTTAATTACTATAAACTCACGCATGAATGAAAAAAATGAGCAGAAATGTATGTATCCCTTATAAGGTTGTCCTCTCGAAGTAACTTTTTTTTCCCTATAAATTTTATTTTAACGACATAAAAATTTCTAAATTTGAATACATCCATGGGATCAAAAATGAGTACATAGCAGTTCATATTTGAATACATCCATGGGATCAAAAATGAGTACATGTGTTTCTCAATTTTGAGTACATTTGGATCGGAGCTATTTTGAGTATGTGACGTATTCAAAATGGAGTATTTTTTACTCAATTTTGAGTGCCCATTTTTTTTCAGTGTTTGTCTGTTTGTCTGTCTGTCTGTTTGTGTGTCTGTTCCGCGGTAATTGCCGGAAAAATGATCCGATTAGGTTAATTTTTGGTAGGTATGTTGGCGAGGTACCCGGAAAAAGCTGTATAGTTTTTAGTTACATTTGGTCCATTCGTTCGGAAAATAGAGTACATTTGTTTTTAAATCATAATGCTTTTCAATGGGAAGTCAGACGATTTTTTTTTTTTTTTTTTTTTTTTTTTTTTTTAACATTCACCGAAAAGAAAATGTCGCATTGGGATAATTGTAAATGCTAATTTATGGATGCTAAATTTACGAAATGGGGATCTTAATTTAATTCAATCGCTTTGAAAATTTGCCAATTCGGCGTTCGATTCTATGATCTTCCAAATACTTTTATCATAAACAAACCCCATTTTTCCGTTTATACAAAACAATAGATACTCTGTCAATAAATAGTCACACAAACTAACGTGACCTTAATTAATACAACTACACTATTTAATTTCATCCCAGTCATCTAACTAACTGAATTTATCTCGCTATTATCATTATTCTTTAATTTTGTAGATTTGCTAGAAACTACAAAGCTTAGTGTCAACATCGTGAGGAATGTTGATGACCCTTAACAAAATGAGTCGTCGCGAAATGAAGTTATGAGAGGGAACACCCCTCCCGTTCCATTATTTGACGAAAAGGGATCAAGTCATAAACCACTGTAAAAGGCAGAGAGACAGAAGCAGATGATTCAAAGATAGTGACTTTCGTAGAAATGTGTTATCCTCCATAAAGGCAACATTGCTGCTCCCTGCTGCACCCTCTTGAGTTTAATGGGCTGCAAAAAGCAGACTAAATTAAATCACATTTTATCTTTTATTTTTAATGAATTTTCGCGAAAGCAAGTCAGTTGGAATATTGGGAGGAAATTTAAGGGACCGTACTTACTCAGAATTTTATTTGGAAAAAAAAAGAAGAAAAGAAAAAAGTGAGTTACTACGGTTGTGAACTTTAGTTTTTACGGTTCTGCCCACAAATATGGATTTCCGAAAAGTCTCGAATGGTTTTCAGTAGGCCTTTTTATCGCTTTAAAATAAAACATTTTTGGGAACAAAAAAATCTATGACAATGTTTTATTATCATTTATCGAGATCAGTGTTGTTAAATTGTATTTTAGACCCTTGTAGTTAATTTTAAATTTATTTATTTATTTATTTTGATGGAGATAATGTTGTTGAAAATTTTATAAACATTTGTGTTGTCTACAAAGATCATGTTTTAGTTGAACCAACAGTTTATCGGTGATTTGAAAGGATTAAAATGGGAAATTACAGTCCACAATATCATTATCGGTGTGAACGACTTATTGCAATGGATAAAAATTATGAAAAGAAAAAAAATAACAACAGTTAAAATTGATCTCTGAAGACTTAACAGAGTTGATGAAACTATTTTACAAGTTCTGATCGCAAACATCTGGTAAAAGTGGGCTACTTTTTAGGGTTTCGTTCATCTCACGAAACCCTATTACTCCCGCTCCGTTGTCTGTCCGTCAAAGAGCCGTTCTCAGAACCTATATAACTTACAGAGTTGAAACTTTGTGTATATATAACTGAATACCTGCTATGAAACTCAAAATATTAAAATTTAAAAAAATCGTATTATTTTAATAAATAGAGATAAAAATCCAAAAATTCTAACAGCCTTTTCCTATTAAATTTAAACATGTTTCGTTATAGCAGTTGCCAACAATTAAAAATCCACAATAAAATTCTTTCTACAATAATTAATTTTCTATTGAAAGATTTCCACGTGAAAAATGAAAATGAAATAAAAAGTTTCACCAATTGAAAAAAAAGATTATGAGTCATATCAGATATGGGTCATATGAGTAATAAAACGGAAATTTTCAAAGATTTCTCAATAATACAAGGAGTATGAGTATGTGTATGTACAGAAAGCAGATTAATAACACGTCATTAAAGAATTAAAAAGAAAATTAATCTGACGTCATATCGGAAGTTTAACGGATTTCTCAAATGTTTGAGAATAATACAAAGCGAGTATCAATATGAGTAATAGATAATAGTAAATGCAGTAGAACTTCCCCTTAACGAAGTCCCTATTTAACGAAGTTTTCTATTTAACGAAATTTTCTGCAGAACACCATTAGCATGTAAATTAATCTCCATATTACGGAAAATATATTCTATATAACGAAGTTCATTCCACTTTTGTACGTGTACAGAATTCAAACTAAGAGGTTGCTGTTGCGATGGATATGCGAATTTATTTCAGCGAATTGTACGAAAATGAACACATTTAAATAATTTCTATTCCGCTTGATACTAAATAAAACAATTTGTTTTTCACACTAAGAAAAACACTTTTTATTACTCTCTCACACCGAGGCTCCAGCACTGACAGTTGGGGGAAGTCAAAATATCTTTTAGGTAGATTTCGTAAGAAATACTACCTATTACATTCTCACCTAAGTTGGAAATTTTGAAAAATTTTTGCAGATCTACGCCGATTATGACTCCCAGAACCCAAAACCACCCCCAGTTCAAAAGTTTATATATCTATCTATCTATCTATCTATCTATCTATCTATGTCACTTTTTTCTGACCACGATAACTGGAAAAATTCTGCATAAATCTCTTCCAAATTGATACATAAAATCAAGGGTCATAAAATCTCGGTCAAGTTCGATAATGGGCAAAATCGAACCAAGGGGGGGGGAAATGGGGGGGGGCTTTTTGTGAAAACAGAAAAACCCTCATAATTTCTTTATTTTTATACGTATCGAATCCGTTTAAAGTTATTATTACTTCTAGGAAAAGGGCCGAAAATTTATGTATGACAGATTTTTGATATAATTAAAAATGGCCCCAAGGGGGGGGAAAAACGGGGGTTTTTAGAAGAAAAAAAATCATAGCTTCGTCAATTCACAAGATATCAAATCCGCGTAAATTTATTATTAATCCTCTTAGTATTATCTAAAACTTTTATATTGACAAGTTTTTATAGGACTAACCGTTATAGCAAAAAATAATTAAAAACAAAAAAATCCCTGCCGGCTCCGCCTGCAAACAAGTTATTTTTCGAAGTAGGCGGTTCCAACTCCCGCATCTTTTCGATACTGATACATAAAATCAAGGGGCATAAAATCTCGGTCAAGTTTGTTAATGGGCAAAATCGAACCAAGGGGGGGGGATGGGGGGCTTTTTGTGAAAACAGAAAAAAAACCCGTAATTTCTTAATTATGATACGTATCGAATCCGTTTAAAGTTATTATTAATTCTAGGAACAGGGCCAAAAACTTATGTATGACAGATTTTTGATATAATTAAAAATTGCCTTAAGAGGGGGGGGGGAGGGAAGTGGGTGTTTAGGAGAAAAAAATTCAGAACTTAGTCAATTCCCAAGATTTCAAATCCGCTTAAATTTATTATAAATCCTCTTAATATTATCTAAAACTTTTATATTGACAAGTTTTTTATAGGACCAACCGTTACAGCAAAAAAAATTAAAAACAAAAATAACCCTGCCGGCTCCGCCTGCAAAAAAGTTATTTTTCGAAGTAGGCGGTTCCACTCCCGCTTCTTTTCGAAACTGATACATAAAATCAAGGGGCATCAAATCTCGGTCAAGTTCGTTAATGGGCAAAATCGAACCAAGGGGGGGGGGGACTTTTTGTGAAAACAGAAAAACCCCCATAATTTCTTAATTATGATACGTATCGAATCCGTTTGAAGTTGTTATTACTTCTAGAAGGGCCGAAAATTTATGTATGACAGATTTTTGATATAATTAAAAATTGCCTTAAGGGGGGGGAGGGGGGTTTTAGAAGAAAAAAAATCATAACTTCGTCAATTCCCAAGATTTCAAATCCGTTTAAATTTATTATAAATCCTCTTAATATTATCTAAAACTTTTATAGTGACATGTTTTTTATAGGACCAACTCTTATAGCAAAAAAAAAAAAAAAAAAAAAAATCCTTGCTGGCTCCGCCTGCAAACAAGTTTGGTTTCGAAGTAGGCGGTTCCAACTGCAGCATCATCGCAAAAAGGTCATTTCTTCCGCAATTCCCGACAAACAGGCGCCCCACGGTCTGCGTCTTCGAAATCTACCTGTGCCTGTAGGCCGAGCCGTCAGGGATTTTTTATTTTATATACAATGATAGAAGATGCAGTGGCGTAAAGGTATCAGACACATTGAAGCAAAAAATATTAATTAGAGTCAGACAGTCACCATTCTGAGCTTCCATTGCTGATAGACATTTGCTTTGTACATCCACAAGAATGTGGCTTCAAAATGCAAATCGAACAACATCAAAGTTATTTTTGTTCCTGCTAATACAACTTCATAACTTCAACCATTAGTCTAATGAATTACAAAAAATTTTGAAGAAAATTATCGAAAAAGACAGAGAAAAGAGAATATAGTGAAAACATTAGTTTGAGCTCAAACTAATCATGTTCTAGAACATGTGTATCAGAACAAATGAAAGTTTGAGTCAAAGCTTGGGAATGTTGCGTGATTTCATCGGTCGTACACAACTGTTTCGTAAAAGACGGTTTCATCATTGAAAATTATCAAATGCTTTTGAATCTAATACCTGTTTGTCCTAACCGAAGGAAAAATTTCATGAATTTAAGTTGATTTCTATTTAACGAATTTTCTTCATAACGAAGTTTTTAACTGTAACGCTGAGACTTCGTTAAATGGAAGTTTCACTGTATATGAGTTTGAGGAACATATTGAATCATGATAAAAACCCGATTATGGAAATATTCGCATATTTTAACATTTTGAAAGTGTACAACATGTTTAATTTTGAAATTTTTTTTTTTTTAAATATCGCATTTAGTCCACATGACAGATATTATTATGACAGAGTATAATAGCGGGCTTCGCCTGCTATCGGGCTGATTTAGATATTGGAAAAAGCGAAAAAATAGACCGGTAAATTTTTACTTTATAAAAAACATGACTTTTTTTTTGTTGCTAAATGAAATTTATTTGGATTTATTAAAGAAAGGATAAAGTGTTTTGAAAGGAATATTAAACGAAACCCTTTGTGCGATCTTCGACCACACTTACCCACTTTTTTTAATATGATATTTGAATACCAGTACCACACAATATGTTAATAAAAATTACATGGATTGATATTAAGTACGAGATATGTCTTTAAAACAAAATAAAATCAACACATTTTTAAAAAGAATGATTACTGGATCTATAAAGTTGGTTGTATATGAGAATATGGTGTAAAATAGAACGTGAAATTAACTCTCAGAGTCACTTAAAAAGTAGCAAATGTGTCCAGACCGGGGATCGAAGCCGGATACATTGGTATAGCGCACCAAGTGCTTTTGCCACCATCTTGGGCTGCGAATTCCATCTTGCGCTGCGAAGTTTCAGCCTTGCCAACGTATAAGAGTGAAAAATGCCAGACTGGATGTCGTCCTGGTGGCTTAAATGACAAAAGCACTTGGTGCGCTATACCAAGGTATGAGGGTTCGATCCCCAGTCTGGACGTATTTTTCACTCTGTTGGTTGAACGCCGTTTAGCAAAGTGAAAAGATATTCACATCTTTTGTCAGTGTCATTGAATTTACGGCGTAGTTTCAGTCCTATTGGAAATTTAGATTTTAAAGATTATATTGTTATAAATTGTTTACTCATACATTTACAAATGTATGTTTTAATAAAATAATTTAATCTAGTGATTAAACTACGGACATTCTATATGTTAATGAGACATTTTTATTATTATCCCTCAGAAACTTAATACTGGAATCATTAAAAGACAATGGCAAAGAATAATCGCATAATCGTGTTCCCTTCTTAAAAAAAAAAAAAAAAAAAAAAAAAAAAAAAAAAAAAAAAAGAGACTTCTCGTTCCTATCTGACTGGAAATGTGAGCATAATCGAACTCGAGTGCACATAATTCAGAAAAGCAATTTTCAACATGTTGTCTAATAAAAATTACAATACTTTCAATCACAACTCTCACAATACAGGAACTGTTTGCCGTATATCAGGGCTTGATGATTTAGAAAGGTGTTTGTTTCAAGAAACCACCCCACCTGCGGCCTCTCTGATAAACGGGGTCGGGGAAACCAAAACACCACTTTGCACTTCACCCCATTCCAATTAATTCTCAAACAAGATTAAGCGAACGAAGCTCATTAGAACAACTACATTCCCTGAGACCCACGAGGGCGTTCGGTATCACAGAATCAGGAAATATAAGGAGAAACACGGCAGAAATTTCAAGTATGTAATTAGCAAACATCTACTAAAACAAGTTGGGCTTAAGCAATCATAGCGCAATTTTAACAATTAATGTTACAGAATTTTTACGCGAAGTGTTGTAGTTGAAATAATGCAATTTGCACCAGTGAGTAATGGCCACATTTATTATAATTGCCATTTTCATAAATCATCAAATCACTATGTACTACTGTGGGTAAAAAATAGTAAGACTTTGTAATTTAAATTTTGCTCGAAAACCCATTCGTCGAAATATTTTTTTTCTAGGTTGGTATGACTGTCAGTGACATCTGTGCCAAATGTCACATCAAAATAATCATTAGTGTTTAGTATACGCTTGTCTTTCTGAAGTACAAAAAGTGCATTCGGCGATTTTTACAATGAGTGAAATTATTCAACGAAGAAGTCCCATTAAATGTTGTGTGCGGAATCTAATTTCTGGTGCCGAAACGTTCAGAATGTTGCAAAAGGCCTTCGGTGATAATTGTTTGTCGCGAGCAAGTGTTTTTGATTGGTACAAATTATTCAAAGAGGGTCGAGAACACGTTGACGACGAACCAGGTCGAAGACGGCCATCAACATCAACTGATGATCAACACGTCAATAAAATCAAGGAATTGGTGCTTGAGAATCGACGATTAACAGTCAGAGACCTTACTGGCATCGTTGGAATATCGGAAGGATCAGTGAAAACCATTTTGAAAGATGCACCGATAATGCACCGTCGCATACTGCATTAATTCTTCGTGAGTTTTTCGCCAATTTTTCAACCAATATCGTACCGCAACCACCGTATTCGCCTGATTTAGCTCCGTGTGACTTCTGGCTATTCAGCAAACTCAAACGACTGCTCCGGGGAAACCGTTTTGAGTCAATTGAAGACATTAAACGTGAATCGCTACGCGCATTGAAGGCTATTCCGGAAATTGACTTTAACAACTGTTTCGAGGATTGGAAGAAACGTTGGCACAAGTGTATTGGGGCCAGAGGGGATTACTTTGAGGGGGACGAAATAGATTTGGAAGAATAAATTAAGAATTTTAAAATTATGAACAAAGTCTTACTATTTTTTGCCCGCAGTAGTATATGTTTGACTAGTAGGTAATTATTTACAAATGAAGATTATTGCTTCACTAGTATCAACGAAATCTTACTGTTATTAAATACACTTATATTTTGCGATTTAGCTTGCTATTTATTCTAATTCGATTTTTTCAGCGTATGGGATAAAAAAATTTAGATCAAGTTCGGACGTCGGACGATGCATTGTTCTGAAGTTGCTCGCATGTGGTATTTACTCAACAAAAAATATGTTTTTATGTACATGTTTACATCATAAATGAATGCATATAACAATCATGATAGTTTTACAGATTTACTATGTATACATAGCATATTTGTTGAATAAACAGGGATAATATGTATATTTTTATTTAGAAAATGTACCATGAAATTATATAAAATGAACACTCATAAACAGAAATATAAACAAAAAAATATAATTTTCATATTTTCTGACGGTTAAGCGTGAAAACATTTTGGTAAGAATGTTTTCGTGTCATTCGTGTAAAAATAACGGTATTCTTAATTCCTGGTAAAATGCGGCAGACATTTTAACATTTAAGAATAATTTGAAACCATACATGAGGTATGGAGGAACATAGATAAAAGTTATAGAGCATGGCGAACTTTTTGACATGCGCTTGCTAAAATTAACAAATAATCTCTATCAACATTCACTGTAAAAAAAATTTCCTGAAAATAACGGAAATTGTACTGGCAATCGAGACGCCAGTACCATTTCCGTATTTTAACGGAAACAAAATTCCGTAAATTCCAGGAAATTTTCCGTGATTTCTGAAATATCCGTTTTTAAATTTCCGTTTTATAACAGATATCTTCCGTATTTTTTAGAAATTTTTATGTCGTTAAAATAAATTTTGCAGGACCACAAACAAAAAAAAAGTTATCCCTCAAGGAACATCTTATAAAGGACATATACGCTTCTTTTTTTTCCGTTCATTTCTGAGCGAGTTTTTAATAAACAACCACCCCTTCCCACGATAAGTATCGAACCCAAGACCTTCCGTTTACGAAACCACTACGCTACGGTTGGACAGGACGCGTATTCAAATGTTGTTACTTATTTGAGATGCTTTTAATGATACAAAAACTTGAAGTTCTCATAGTTAGATGGATATTTTCAGAGTTAAATTGTTTTTAATATTTTCTTTTCAAAATTGGTCTATATTCTGCTTTATTATTTGATTTTTTATAACATATAAATTTATTTTGTATGTATTATATGCGTAAAATATTGTATTAACAGTAATGATTATTTATTTTTGCAATAGTACATATACTTTTTTTTAATAATTTGTGTGTTGATTTATTTATCAATTCCAGTAAAAACAATAATTATCTTAAGCAGACGTATTTATTACATGCTATTAAAGTAAATTTTCTTTATCTCTTACTTTAAAAACTTATGTGAATAAACAAATTTATAATAAATTAAATTATTATATTTAAGCTTTGCTGCGAGCTTTTGTGTATGGTTCTGTTAAAATGAATAATTTTTAAAATATCAAAATGAAAAAATAGATTTTTAGAGAAAATTTTAAAATTAATAACTTTAGGATAGGTAAGTTTAAATTTGGACTTAATAATTTAGTTTATTTTATAAAAATTATAAACTAACAAAATAAATTATAAACTTTTATAAAAATGAAGTTTATAATTTTATAAAGTAAACAAAAAGTTATTATTTTTTTATAAATTCAAAGAGAAAATTATAAACTTTGTAAAATTATAATTTATAAAATAATAAATTTTAGTTTAATTCACAAATTTATAAGACAAATTAGTTTAGTTTAATACCCACATACCGATAATTTGATAAAATATTATTTTATGAAACCTTAAAAATATTAAAATAAAAAAAATAGATTTTTAGAGAAAATTTTGAAATTAATGACCTTGGGATAGGTAAGTTTAAATTTGGACTTATTAATTTAGTCTAAATTAATTTAGTTTAATTTATAAAATCATAAACTAACGAAATAAATTATAAACTTTATAAAATCACTAGCAAGCTACGCCCGCTACGCTGGTCAATTTCTCTTAACGAACCTTTAATCAAACAAAATTATGACATTTCATAATTCACTTTTATATTTTAACAGAATAATAAGGATACTATAATTTGTGACTCGTGTTATGGTCAATATACACGTCAGGACACGTCGCCCTTATCATTATCTTTTTACGCGTGAAGGTTTCGCTATGGTACTCTATTGTGAAATTTGGTAATTTTAGAAATTCAATAGTTGAAAAATCGCAGAATCATTAGATCATTTTTCTTTAGAAATTGTTCTTAGAGCGCATTTAGATCTTATAAATAACAATCATGCCGAACTTGAAGTTTCTAGCTCCTTCAGCATCGCAAAAATTGCAATTTTAGAACGTTTTTCGCTTCTGCACACCCCTCGGGGTAGTGGCACCGACATAAAATATAGCCTATGTTGGAGCAGGGATTGTCACCATCCATTTGCCACCATCACTTTTGAAATCGCTTTAGTAGTTCCAGACATTCCATACAAATTGTAATTTAGAATGTTTTTAGAAAATGTTTTGCTTATTTCAGCCTTTTAAATTTCGAATTTTTTTAGATTTTGTTCTTATAGAGCATTTAAATCTTGTAAGTAACGACCATACAAAATGTCAAGTTCCTAACTCCTTCATTATTGAAAATGTCATAATTTTGGAACGTTTTTCGCTCCTGCACCCTCTGCGGGCAGTGGCACCGACAAAAAATTTAGCATATGTTGGAGCAGGGACTGTCACCATCCATTTGCCACCATCACTTTTGAAATCGGTTCTGTAGTTTCAGAGATTCCATAGAAATTGTAATTTAGAATGTTTTTAGACCGCTTCTTCCTCATCTCACCCTTTTAAATTGCGAATGTTTTTATAATTTGTTCTTAGAGAGCATTTACATCTTATAAGTAACTACCATACCAAATTTGATACTTCTATCTCCTTCAGTACATAAAAAATCGAAATTTTAGAACGTTTTTCGCTCCTGCACCCCCTGGGGGTGGTGGCACCGACATAAAATATAGCCTATGTTGGAGCAGGGATTGTCACCATTAATTTGCCACCATCACTTTTAAAATCGCTTCAGTGGTTCCAGAGATTACCCCCTACAAACAAACAAACAAACAAACAAACAATCTTTACTACTTTATATATTAGTATAGATAAGGGGGAATTAGCCCCTTGTCCCCCCCCCCTTTATACTTAACCAATCAATCCCGAAAACTAATCAGAGATGCGCCTTAACACAGTGAACCTATAAATAAAATTTGAACGAAATGGGATAATTCTGCATGAAAAACCCATTTACATAAATTAAGGGGGGTATTAGCCCCCCGTTCCCCCCCTTTATACTTAATCAATCAATCCCGAAAACTAATCAGGGAAGCGTCTTAACCCAATGAATCTATAAACAAATTTTGAAGCAAATAGAATAATTCTGCATGAAAAACCCATTTATATAAATTAAGGGGGGGATTATCCCCCCGTTCCCCCCCTTTATACTGAACCAATCAATCCCGAAAACTAATCAGGGAAGCGCCTTAACACAGTGAACCTATAAACAAAATTTGAAGGAAAACGGAATAATTCTGCATGAAAAACCCATTTATATAAATTAAGGGGGGATTAGCCCCCGATCCCCCCCCCCCCTTTATACTTAACTAATCAATCCCGAAAACTAATCAGGGAAGCGCCTTAACTCAGTGAACCTATAAACAAAATTTGAAGGAAAACGGAATAATTCTGCATGAAAAACCCATTTATATAAGTTAAGGGGGGGGATTAGCCCCCCGTTCCCCCCTTTATACTCAGCCAATCAATCCCGAAAATTATCATGCAAGCGCCTTAACACAGTGAACCTATAAACAAAATTTGAAGGAAAACGGAATAATTCTGTATGAAAAACCCATTTATATAAATTAAGGGGGGGGATTAGTTCCCCGTTCCCCCCTTTATACTTAACCAATCAATCCCGAAAAGTAATCAGGGAAGCGTCTTAACCCAATGAACCTATAAACAAAATTTGAAGGAAAACGGAATAATTCTGCATGAAAAACCCATTTATATAAATTAAGGGGGGGGAATTAGCCCCCCGATGCCCCCCCCTTTATATTAACTAATCAATCCCGAAAACTAATCAGGGAAGCGCAATAACACAGTGAACCTATAAACAAAATTTGAAGGAAAACGGAATAATTCTGCATGAAAAACCCATTTATATAAATTAAGGGGGGGGAATTAGCCCCTTGTTCCCCCCCCTTTATACTTAACCAATCAATCCCGAAAAGTAATCAGGGAAGCGTCTTAACCCAATGAACCTATAAACAAAATTTGAAGGAAAACGGAATAATTCTGCATGAAAAACCCATTTATATAAATTAAGGGGGGATTAGCCCCTTGTTCCCCCCCTTTATACTTAACTAATCAAACCCGTAAACTAATCAGGGAAGCGCCTTAACTCAGTGAACCTATAAACAAAATTTGAAGGGAAACGGAATAATTCTGCATGAAAAACCCATTTATATAAATTAAGGGGGGGGGGAATTAGACCCTTGTTCCCCCCCTTTATACTTGACCAATCAATCCCGAAAACTAATCAGGGAAGCGCCTTAACTCAGTGAACCTATAAACAAAATTTAAAGGAAAACGGAATAATTCTGCATGAAAAGCCCATTTATATAAATTAAGGGGGGGGGGAATTAGCCCCTTGTTCACCCCTTTTATACTTAACCAATCAATCCCGAAAACTAATCAGGGAAGCGCCTTAACACAGTGAACCTTTAAACAAAATTTGAAGGAAAACGGATATTTCTATGAAGAGTTATCGCATTACGTACGTACATACATACATACAGAACCGGCTGCCAAGCTCTCAGGGCTTGACAGCCAGTGTGATAACTGAAAAATCGCAATTTTAGAACGTTTTTTGCTCCTGCACCCCCTGGGGTTAGTGGCACCGACATAAAATATAGCCTATGTTGGAGCAGGGGTTGTCACCATCAATTTGCCACCATCACTTTTGAAATCGGTTCGGTAGTTCCAGAGATTACCCCCTACAAACAAACAAACAAGATTTACTCCTTTATAATATTAGTATAGATAAACTTCATTTTTATGAAAGTAAAGAAAAAATGATTAATAACTTTTATAAATTTAAAGAAAAAAAATATAAACTTTGTAAAAAATTGTAATTTATAAAAAATTAAATTTTAGTTTAATTCACAAATTTATCAGTTTTATCAGTTTTGTTCAATACAATATACATATCGATAATTTGTAAAGATAATATTTTATGAAACCTATAATAACCTAATATTGCCTCACGTTAATAAAATTAAAATAAAATTTTAAAACGTCTGTGAAAAAATACACAATTTAAAGCACTATAAAGAAAAAAAAAGTAGATTTAAAAAAATATTTTTCTGTAATTTATGAAAATAAAATAAATTTCTAAAGATTTCACTAAAAAATTAAAATATCACTATTATTTTCACATAAAATTACCGCCCTGACACAACCCTGGTTAGAATGAGTTCCAGGATTGGCCCGAGTCTAATGACAAACAATAGTCCCACGGGTAGGACTGGTTCAGATTTGGATCCTAGAAGAACTCTAGTAAATACAACAATCTTAATTCGCATTTCAAACAAGGCGATTTCTGTACGCAAACCTCTGAACATCATTTACGGAAATGGCACTGTTTTGAAAGAAATACGGACATTGCACAGTTTTGTAAGAAATACGAAAAAATCCATTAAATTTACGGAAAACTTTCTGCATATTTACGGATTTGAAATCTCCTTTACGGAACTAATGCCATTTACGGAAATTGTACTGTTGTTTTGGAAAAATGAAACTTCTCCGTAAAATGTAACGGAAAATCTCTTGTATTTTCACGGATTTTTTTTTAGAGTGTTGTAACATGCCAAAATTTTACAAAAAAATACTGCAACATACGCTGTAAAAAACAATTCCGTATATATTGTGCTGTCCTTTAAAAAAACCCCACAGTGAAAAGTTTCCTAAAAAAAACTCACTCTAGTACTACATCAAATATTTCACTAAAGTCATATTTTCTTTGTTTTGTTCTGTTTTTATGCACCAATTAGAATAATAAAAATAGTTAAGAATACCCAAGGAGTGCTTATTTAATTTTAAAATAATTTAAACTAACAATTGCAGAATTCTGGCAAACGCGAACTTCATTTTTACAGATTTTCTTGTTATAACAGAAATTTAGAATGATCTACATAAATTATTATTATTTTTTAATGTTAAACCATTAATATGTAATAAAATGCCTCATTTTCTGCTGATTATGTCAAGTGTGGGTGTTTTTCAGGTAACACAGTTTTTTTTTTAATTTTTTTTTTGAAAAGTGTTTTTTTTTTTTTTAAATTCTTGCTTAATTGGCTTTCATTTTGTAATAAAGTGATAAAATGAAAAATGCTCAACATTAAAATCTTGGTCAGAACAAGTTGTGAAAATTTAGCCCTGTTTAATTCTTTATTAGACTTTATATAGAGAAAATTTCAAAAAATGTTTTTTTTTTTTTTTTTTTTTTTTTTTTTTTAGAGGACAGCACAATATACGAGTGATTTTATGTGAAATTTCTGTATTTTAACCGAAAACTGTCTATTTTGAGAAGAAATCATAAATTTTCCCGGAATTTTTCCTTACTCGTTGAATGTTATAGACGAAAATGTTCCTTCTAAGACAAACAGCTGGAAATGTTCCCTTTAAATTGAGCGAAAACGGAAAAATTCTAGTTAAATTTTCGTAGAATTGGTGTTTTGACCTGTAACCAAGTCGTTGGATGTGGCCAGTTCATAGACCTCCTATCTTTGCTCTGAGGGCCAGTAGGGTACGGAGCATTCGTCCTCAATGGCGAGAACTGGAGTTCGAATCTGGGGGAAGGCAAGGCGATAAAAACGGGGATGATAGTACAAAATCAACTTATGGAAATGTAAACTGAATCTACTATATATCACTTATATTTTAGAAATCTAGTGTTATTACAATTTTTGTTTCGTAAAAACAGTTTTGATGGTCATTTATATATATATACAGCGTGTCCACGTATAACCTGACCGACCTTTATTTCCGCAACCGTTGGTCCTAGATGCATACTTCCAATTACAAAAATGGTTTAAATAATGTAAAGAATTACTTTTAACGTGATTTGGGTCAAGAAAAACATTTATTAAAAAATTACGAAAGTTAAATTTTTATACGGTCCCCCGGTCCTATAAGTGATATTTAGTAAAAATTTACTGTGACACTAACAAGTACGACAAAAAAAGTCCCATTCATCTGACATTAAAATTGACCGAATAATAGCTGTTTAAAGTTGGAGTATATTTTTTGCTGCGAAATAGGGGTCATTCACAAATGTAGTAGAAATATAAATAATCGTCAGATATATTAAAAAAATAGTTGAGAGAAATATTAACATTGCAATCTAATATAATTATGAAATCTATAATCATTCTGACATATTAATGCAAAATATACAATTTGTACTGTACATATAAGAGGATAAAAATAACAGAATTTTTGTTAAATAAAAGGATGAAAAACAACAGCCTCAATTCTTTACAAAATGATACAGATTTTAAAATGCTGTTAGATTACACTGTCTTTCAAATTCTGGATTGTGCCATGTTTTTTATCTTTTGAAAATTGATTCTTATGGATTTTTTAGTGCTGAATCCGAAAATGACCTTCATTTTAAACCATCACGTTAGGATTTTTCTCAAATCGCGAATTTCAAAGTTAAAAAGCTCAAAGTTAAAATTGATTCCCCTTCCCCTCCCAACCTCATCGGACCACTGAGCTGTTTAGCTGCAAAAAACCCAGTATAAGCCAAAAATTTGAATAAACTATTGAATTAAATAAAATTAAACTGAATAAAAAAGTCTTACATCTATTTTATAATATCAGATTTTTCGCTGCTTTTTAACCTTTAAATTTACGATTTGAGAAAAATCCTGATATGATGGTTAAAAGTGAAGGTAATTTTTTTTTATTCAGCGTTAAAAAATACATAAAACGTAATTTTAAAATTTAAAAAAACGCAACCATCGCAGGTTTATGTTATCTAATCTAAAACTCTTTCCTAAACTTGTTGACGATAAGCTATCCGATTTTTTTTTTTTTTTTTTTTTTTTTTGTTTGTTATCCTCTAATATAAGTATATATAAGATAATAAGCGTCGAAAATCATAATAATATTACATTGACATCGGATTTAAGTCAGTATGTAAAATTTAACTTCGATCGGACATTTGAAAGTGAGTTAAACTTCGAGTACAAATTTTAAACTGGAAAGACGATTGTTGCAAGTTAAATAAAACCTTATGAAAATAACATAATTTTTGTTAAAAGAAATCATAGCCTCAAATCCTTTCAAAATAAAACGTATGTTAAAATACAATTATTTTAATTAATCTGAAACTTAACTAATAAAAATTAACTCAATCGTAATAGTTGTACGATTTATTTCAAAGCGCAGATACCTTGAAATAAGTTTAAGTACTTTATATACGACCCCTGAAAGCATGGCGGAAATCATCTCTTTTTAGATTCAAAAAAGTGGTATAAGTCATGCATTTCAAAGTTTCAGAACTCGGTCAATTTTAATGTTAGATGAATGGGACTTTCTTTGTCGTACTTGTTAGTGTCACAGTAAATTTTTACTAAATATCACTTATAGGACCGAGGGACCGTATAAAAATTTAACTTTCGTATTTTTTAAATAAATGTTTTTCTTGACCCAAATCACGTTAAAAGTAATTCTTTACCTTATTTAAACCATTTTTGTAATTGGAAGTATGCATCTAGGACCAACGGTTGCGAAAATAAAGGTCGGTCAGGTTATACGTGGACACGCTGTATATAAGTACATCATGATCTAACTCGATGGCAATAGCATACTAAAATCTCCCCAAAATAGGCTTATTTGGAAACTTTTAAACCTATTCGGTAATCATTCATAATCGTGCCCACTGCCAATTTACTAAATAGCAATCGTGATTTGGCACTATAAAATATTTTTTGTAATCTCAATTTCCCGTAATTGTAATATTTCAGGATCGTTTTACTACTCTAATTTCTTTAGATTAACAACCTCGTTGTACGAGTGATTTTATCCTATTTTTTAAAATTATATTAACTCTTCAACGACGAAACATCCGCATCTGTTCGAGGAAATGAATAATACCTCATGTAAGAAATATATACATATGTAAACACATACTACGACACTTTAATCCAAATTACACGTTCAATGTTTTTGTAATTTTCGTTTGGAAAAAAATATTTTTGTAAACCATTCTATAATAGTTAAACTGTAACTTGTATCAAAATAAATTCTCATTTATGTCACTAGAATACTAAAATCATTCGAAAATAATTTATTTTGCAAACATGGATTCTATTTTAAATATTATTAAACATGCCATAGTAATATTGAGATCGTTATTTTAATAATTTGAAATTTATACGTAAAACGAAATAAGTCTGTCTTATATAAGACTGGTTGCAAGAATGTGAAACTTTTTGAATTGTCGAGCATTTGGAGTAAGAAAAGGCCAGAGAATCTTTTTCTGCAAAAAAACTTTTTCGGAAGAAATTTTTTTTTTCTTCTTCTGATATTCGAAGATATTCTGTTCTATTTGCTTTTTAGGTTTTCAGTTCCTATGAGATTATAGTTCATTCGTATTTTCTGGATCAGAAACTTTTGACGGACTTTTCGGAATTCTAAAAGAAGAAAAGAATATTATTTTTTTACGCTTTACAATAACTTACTGTAGATACCGACTTATTTTTCATGTACAGTAGAGGAATATAACCGAGCGCTGTAATTTCAGTTCTAATTCCTGCTAGAGGAAAGCATCGTTTTAATTTGTAGAAAGTTCTCCATAATTGTATGTGATTTACTTTGTCCTAAGGGATCACCTACATTTTGAAGTTGAACATAGCTTTTAAAATTTCAATAGTAACACTATAATTTTATGGCATGTTTAAATGCAGCATTCCAAAAAACGGATAAACACAAATTCACACAAAACAAGCTCCGGAATGTCATTGAAATGATTGAGAGTTAATGATTAAAAGAGAATAGTTTGAATATTTTCATATGAAGATGAGTAATTTTGTGTGAACATAAATTAATGTGGTTTAATTGTACTTTAACGCTGTTTTTATTTGTTCTAAAATTAGGCTAGTACCAGTGGACCCGTGCGAAGATTTCGCACTTTAGTCTAACATTTTTCAGCATTATCTAATATTTTCCTGATGCAGGTTTAAACGTCTAAAGAAAAAATAAGGGTAAAAAATCTGCAAGCAACATTAGTCAACCCCGAATATCATCTCGTTTATTCCATCAATGTTTCAGTAAAAACTGATCGAAGATAGCAAAAGGCACGCGCGAAAAAAATAATAATAATAACTTTTTTTTTATATATAATCATTCTCAGCATGATATAATGAGGTATATTTTATTTTTGTGGCAAACATTGATTTGAGAAATATCTTTCGCTTCATTTATGAAAACAATGCTGATTTATTTTTTAATTAACTGTAGTTTTTAATCAAGAAACATGTTTTAACGAAATGTGAGTGTACTATGTCAGAAGCCGGTTCAAAAACATTTCGATTGACACATCATTCATTGTGCGTTTTGTAAATGAATAGAAAAAGGGATGTTGACAATAGAAATAATATATATATATATGATTATAAAATATTGAAATTAACTATAAGATGCAAGATCTGTAATAATAAGGAAAGAAGTTTGTATGTGTGTGCTGTATTCTGAAAAGATCGCTGCACACACAGCTGCGAAATTTGGCAGGAATTTATCTATATCAGCTCGAAGCCAGTTTTTGGATATCTTAATTAGTTTTTGTTATTAATGAAAAACCATAATGAACATAGCAAAATGGCGTGAAAAGTCCCAGCGTTTCCACTGACATTTCGAAGCGCACATAGGCGAAACCGTTCAAAATACGGAAATACTAAAAATGTATTTCGCAAATTTCGTACTTTTAACTTTCGAACGATTCAATTCGTTTAAAACAATATGAATTTTAACCCTTTCAAAAAATTGTTTAAATAAGTTTGAATTCGTGTTTTTTCTCACTTTTTTTCGAAGCCCGCATCGGCCTCCTGACTTTTAGAGACACGAAATAACGAAAAAGACCCACTTAATCCGGACATTTTCTTCTCTGCGCCCAACTATAGGTTCGTTTGGAAAGATTTCCGTTTAAAATTATAAAATCATTCAGCACTGAAAATGGGTATAGTTAATGTTATTTGAACAGTCCTGGGCAACGCCGGCGCGATCAGCTAGTAAGTGATAAAATTCTACAAATGTCGTTAAGTTAGTTTGAGTTATGAGTCATTTGATTAGCTTAATCTAAAAAAAATATATATATATATATATCGACTAACAAAAACAAACATTATTTGTGGGTGGTGGGAGCGGGGTATGGGCGAGGCGGGCTTATGAGAGAAGGTTTTATGTATCAGAATGCAAATTTTTCCCCATTCACTCTCTATTCCTCCGAAGCAAGGGGTAGGGGAGAGGGAAAAAGGTTGTGATCAAGTATTTATTTGGACTTTATTTTATTCGGAAATTTACCACTATTCCTGAATAGTAGTAATATTTGTCTTAAGTAATTTGTTTTTAAATAAGACTAATATTACTATTCGGAAATAATGGTTGATTTCTGAATATGAAAATTCATGCAATTGGCAACACTGTTTGGGAGTCGCTATCCTAAATAATATTTTTTAAATTTACCTTTTTGTCTCTCTTTCTAATATATCTTGATTATTGCCTAATACTTAATGATATGCACTAATTATGGTTGTTTTAAAAAGGATAACACTTTTTAAGAGGCGGTAGGGAACACTATAAATAATTTTTGGACACTATAACGAATAATTATAGGAAACAATGGTCACAATTTATTTATTCAGTCAAAATTACAGAATGTCCTACTGGAATTCAAATTCGGAATTTTGTTTATAATTTAACAATAATAAAGATATTTTAACTTTATTGGAAATAGACTGGCCTTTATTTTCGTAAAAATGTGAGGATTTCAAGTGAAATTGTACAAGTGGCTACTATTCTTATCCAAAAAGCGCTGAACTAGACACTCCATATTTCTGAATATACATTGACAGTTAAAACAGTTTTACTTACCGAAATGTTGTACACTTCTTCATCTCTTTTCATTTCATTTTATTTCACACAAAGTAAGTTGTCTGTTGAAAACTGCTTTCAAATATTTTTATTTTAGTTAAAGTTATGAATGATACTTATGTTCAGATTGGAGGGAGAAACCGTGTATTTTTGAGTGCGAAAAGGGATTACCTCTCTATGCAAAAAATTGTTTGATTTATATAAGCAATACCCCTCCTAAAGTTTGTCATCTTTCTTGAATCATCCTGTAAACATTGTACAAAATTTCGAAAATACATACATCTACATGTGTATTTTAAATCTTTCCGCCTTTCTACATAGATTAAAATACAGTTTCAACGATTTTTTTAATTTAAAAGGTGTCACATTAGAAAATACAAATATAGATTAAATATATCGATTCAGCTTAAGTTGATTAAATACATCTTTATATTTCTTGATGTATGTTAAATATAAGAATGATGATGAATTATTGGAATGTGGACTAAACTTTGTATTTTAGAATTAATTTAGAATAAAAAATTTGGAAAAAAAATGGAAAAGAAAATTGTGAAAAAAAAATGTGGAAAAAAAATTATGACAAGAAAAGTGCAGGTGTCTTTTTCTTCTTTCATATAAATGAAATATTTGATAAAAACACAGGGATTTTAGAAAACATATATAATTTGGACCAAAACTCAATATGTATAAATTAAAAAACTCACAAATGAGAAATGTATAAATGATGCTTAACTGTAACATGTTTTATTATTTCAGAAAAGTGTTTTCTAAATAATATAAGAAATGTTTCGCATTTTTAAATTAAAATCTGTATCTTTCAGCTAGCTACAGCATCGTAGCTCGATTGCATTGTAGCTTTTAAAATAAATGAAAATTGCAACGCGAACAGTTTCTATTTTAAGATCAGTATGCACATCTGTTGTCCTGTTTCCATAATTTTTCATAAATATTTATGTAGAGTCTGGGGGGGCGGAAAATGCATTCGTTATAATAAAAAAGCGCGATTTATTAAGAAAAGTCTGTCTGACTGTGATTTTTTTAATAGCAAAGTGAAGAATAATGAATACAATAAACGTATAACTAGCTCAGATGTTTCATAGAACGAATTCGTCATGCACTGTAAAATAATAATAATAATAATAATAATAGTAATAATAATAATAATACAAATATTTCTTAATCTAGAAAATATGAACACGAAAATATAACCTCTACCGAGTTTCCCACGATTCCGAGAAGCATTCTTTATCTTTAGAAACCCCAGAAACCAACTGATTTTTCGAGAATGTTTCCCAATAGTTTTTATAGTGTATAAATCAATTTTCTCAATACTTAGAATGGTTTTTAGAATGATATCACTTCTCAAGTAAACATTTTATTCTTCAACAGACATGTTTCACAGACAAGCATAATAAATTAACACCATTAAAATTAAAATTAATGTTATTTTGTTACTCTTGCATGTATAAATTCAGTTACGCAACTTAAAATATTTAATTGAGAATTGGTTGTTTTTTCTAATATTATAGTTGATATATATATAGTTATATATCAGTTGATATATATAGTTGATATATATATATCAACAGACATGTTTCACAGACAAGCATAATAAATTAACAGCATTAAAATTAAAATTAATGTTATTTTGTTACTCTTGCATGTATAAATTCAGTTACGCAACTTAAAATATTTAATTGAGAATTTGGTTGTTTTTTCTAATATTATAAAAAGAAGTAACGTTTGTTTGTTTGTAGGGGGTAATCTCTGGAACTACCAAACCGATTTCAAAAGTGGTGTCAATCCCTGCTCCAACATAAGCTGTATATTTTTTATGTCGGTGCCACTGCCCCCAGAGGGATGCAAGAGCGAAAACAGGTTCTAAAATTGCGATTTTTTTTAAACTGAAAGAGTTAGAAATTTTAAATTTGGCATGGTAGTTACTTATAAGATGTAAATGCTCTTTAAGAAAAAATTCTAAAAGAATTCGAAATTTAAAAGCATGAAATGAGCGAAAAGCGTTCTAAAAACTTTCTAAATTACAATTTCTACGGAATCTCTGGAACTACAGAACCGTTTTCAAAAGTGATGGTGGCAAATTGATGGTGACAGTCCCTGCTATAACATACGCTATATTTTATGGCGGTGCCACTAATGTCAAAGGGTGCAGGAGTGGAAAACGTTCTAAAATTTCTGAAGAAGCTAGGCTAGAAACTTGAAATTTGGTGTGATAGTTATTTATAAGATGTATATGCTCTCTAAGAACAGTTTCTAAAAAATTCGAAATTTAAAAGGGTGAAATAAGCTAAATGCGTTCTAAAATCTCTCTCAATTACAATTTCTATGGAATCTCTGAAACTACCGAACAGATTTTAAACGTAATAGTCGCAAATTTATGGTGACAGTTTCTGTTCTAACATAGGCTTTATTTGATGTCAGTGCCACTATCTTCAGGTGGTTACAGCGGCGAAAAACGTTCTAAAATTGCAATTTTTGTGATACTGAAGGGATTAGAAACTTGAAATTGTTCAAGGTAGTAACTTATAAGACATATATGCTCTCTAAGAACAGTTTCTAAAGTATTCGAAATTTAAAAGGGTGATATGAGTGAAAAATGATCGAAATTACGGTTTTGATGGATTGTTAAGGACTTGAAATTCGACAGGTCTGATTCTTTTTAAGACGCAAGTGCACACACAGAACAGTTTTTTTTTTTTTTAATTGAAATTTAAAACTGTGAAGAAGGAAAAACCGTTCTAAATTACGATTTTTTTTATATACTGACAGGATTAGAAACTTTAAATTTGGTATGATGGTTACTTTTAAAATAAAAATGCTCGCTAACAATGGTTTGTAAAGAAATTGAAAATTCCAAAGGGTGAAATGAGTGAAAGCATTTTAAAAGCGCTCTACATTAGGATTTTTATGGAATTGTTAGGGATAGAAACTTGAAATTTCACATGGCTGTTGCTTTTAAGACATAAATGCTTGCACAGAACAGTTTCTAAACAATTTGAAATGTAAAAGGCTCCAGGAACAGAAAACGTTCTAAAATTGAAATCTCTGTGACATTGTTGGGGCTAAAAACTTGAAATTTTGCATGGTAATTAATTTTAATGATGTGACTGCTCTCTAAGAAAGGTTTTCTAAAGAAATTAATCGCACAGAACAATTTGAAAAAAAAAATCTAAATTTAAAAGAGTGAAATGCGCGAAAAGCGTTCTAAAAACGTTCTAAATTGAGATTTCTATGGGATTGTTAAGGATAGATCTTGAAGTTTGACTTGACTGTTGCTTTTAAGACGTAACTGGTCGCACAGATGAGTTAAAAAAAATTGAAATTCAAATGTGTGAAAGCCTGAAAAGCGTTCTAAAAACGTTCTGAATTACCATTTATTTGGAACGGTTAAGGTCAGAAACTTGAAATTTCGCCCAAAACAGTTTACAAAAAAATTCGAAATTGAAAAAGGCAGCAGCAAGAAAAAAAAAAAAAAAAAAAAAAAAAGTTTTAAAATTGCAATTTATGTGGTACACCTGGTATTGAAGCTACGTATTTGTATTTGGCATGGTGGTTACTCTTAAAATGCAAATGCTCGTTAAGACCGGTTTCTAAAAATTCGAAATTTAACAGGTTGAAATGAGCGGAAAACGTTCTACAAACGTTCTACATTATGATTTAATTGGGTTTATTCGGGTTAGAAACTTAAAATTTAGTATAGTAGTAACTTTTAAGATGTAGACGCTCAGTATAAGCAGTTTATTAAAAATTCGAAATTTAAAATTGTAAAATGGGCTAAAAACGTTTTAAATTATGTTTTTTCTAAAAATTGTTATGGATAGGAACTTAAAATTTGACATGCCTGGCGAAAATTCTCCCACAGAACAATTTTTACAAAATATGAAATTAAAAAATGTTTAGAAGCAAAAAAATTCCTAAAATTGCGATTTTAGTGATTCTGCTGCTCTAGAAAGTTGAAATTTGGCATGGTGGCTATTTTTGTGATTTCAGTGTTCGCTAAGAACGGTTTCTAAAAAATTCGAAATTTAAAAGGCTTATATGACCAGAAAACGTTCTAAGAACGTTCTACATTATGATTTAAGTGGATTTTTTCGGGTTAGAAATTTGAAATTTATTACAGTGGTAACTTTTAAGGTGTAGACGCTCGGTATAAACAGTTTATTAAAAAATCGAAATTTAAAGGTATAAAATAGGCGGAAAACGTTATAAATTATGGCTTATTCTCACTAAGAACGGTTTCTAAAAAATAAAAAAAAAGGAAAAAAAATCGTAATTTAAAAGAGTGAAATAAGCTGGAAAAGTTCTAAAAACCTTCTAAACTATGATTTATCTGAAATTGTTAGGAGTAGAAACTTGAAATTTTACATGGCTGTTACGTTAGAGACACAAATTCATCCACAGAACAGTTTCTAAAAATTTAGAAATTTTAATATGTGCAAGAACAAAAAAGTTCTAAAATTGTAATTTCTGTGATATAGTTATTACAGATATTTGCTTAACTAGAAGATTGGTATTTGGTACGATGCTTACTTTTAAGATGCAAATACTCGCTTATAACTGTTTCTAAAAATATCTAAATTAAAAAAAAAAAAAAAAAAAAAAAAAAATGCGCGAAAAACCTTCAAAATATATTCTAAATTACCATTAATTTGGAATTAATTTTAGCTTTTCTCTTTCATTTAAGTCTCATGTTCACCTAATGCAGCATAAGAATGAAATTTACTCAAAATGTGGCTTAATTAGTAATTTTTTTAATTATCTGTGCCAGTAAAATTTTCTTTAATGAAAATAGGCCCACGAATGCCACTTGGCACTTTTCAACAATTACGCGAGCAAACCCGCGGGTTTTGCTAGTGCTACAAGATGTGTACTGCGACGAAAAAAAATATTAAAGAATAATTAATATTTTTTAACATTTTTTTTCTAAAACATTGGATTGCGGCACGTCATGCACCCTGTACATTCAGGGTGAGACGCCGCACTTGTGCGGGAGTTATACTGCGCTTGTCATAAGAATCGAATGAAATTATAAATAAAAATTATTCAAACAAATATTCATATCTGGACTATAATTAATTATGTTAACAAACAGAAGCCAAATGAGTAACAATGAAACGCACTAGTAGGTTCAAATCAATAGTAGTCTGGCCTTCTTATTTCACTACTAAAATTATCTACTTGTTTTTTAAAAATTGGATTTTAATTGTTATTTCAGCAACAACGTAACATCAGTGTATTAGAGAGGGAGCAAAAAAGGTAAAATAGTGTTTACATTGTTTTATTTGTTAATACACCTGTTTTTTCGACCGCAATCTACACATAACGTGTCGAAAATAGTACAGTCTTCATGTAACCACATTTGACACATGATGCAATGAAGCCAATCACACTTCCTTTTAGTTTTGGAGTAGTTTTCTACCCATTTCTACTGGCAAAGAACGTCTGCGTCACATGTGTGATCCAACTTTTCATTATTATCATCATCCTGACTAGCATCTTTCATCGCCTTCTTACTTTTTCCTTTTTATCCTTAGGTATAATAGTAAACTTCATACTGTTTGAACATTCATCAATGTCTGATGAATTGAATTTTATTATTCGTTGCATTCCGTACACAAGAAACTGCGGCAAGTATACCGGATCAAAGTGCGTCATGTATCCCATTTTGTACGGTACAAACCTTGCACATCATAGTTGTCTGACCTCGAAAAAAAATATGCCATAACCATATTCCCAGTACAGACGATACACTTAGTTTTGATTTCGAAACCGTGCATTGCATTCATTTAGTAATTAGCGTACAAATAGTATTTAAACACAACGTGTTTAAAAGTTTGGACAGTGAAATCATGCTCTTACCTCAAAATAAGGATTGTACAGCTATAAGTAAACATGAAAATGGGATTCACGCTATACACTGGATAAAGTAATTTCATTGAGCACCTATACTGTGCGTCTGACTCTTAGCTATCGATAATTACAAGAAATACAAGGAGAGTGGCATCTATCCCGGATGCGGCGACTCTCCCGGAGTTACGCTCTATATATATTTTTTTCTTTCCATTTCATTAAATTTGACATAGTATAAAATGCCATAAAAAATACTAAAAGTTATTGTAGGAAGATTCTCTTTGGCATTGTTGAAAACTTAAAAAGTAACTTTGGTTAAATAATGAAATACAACGATTTCTTCTATATTATTTTATAATAAACTATTAACCCATCGTAACAAATATCAGCATAAATATGTTTTTTACTTTCTTCTATACGCATAAGAAAAAAATATGGGATTACGTTTTTTTTTTTTTTCCTTTACAGTTTTTGATCCATTTAATCATTTTGGAATGTCTTGAATAAGATTAGACCATTTTTGTAAAATATTCGTCTGTGTGTGTGTGTGTTTGTGTGTGTGTGTGTGTGTGTGTGTGTGTGTGTGTGTGTGTGTGTGTGTGCTGCAGAATTTTTGAGGCCACTCTGTCTCAAGAACTAATGCATGAAATTTCATCAAACTCCATATTCAATTAGAATCTAAGAACAGTGCATCTAAATGTTGAATCGTACGACCAAACGTTTAAACTTTATTCAGAAACCTATAATACTCAGTTTTATGTTTAAACATCAAAGCAAGCAATACTACATCTCCATTTACTTTATTTATCATTTTCTTTTTTTCCGTATAAAAAGTTCTTAATCGAGCACGCCGTCCATTTCTATAATTTGATTCCCTGATCGCTTTTACCGTCCTCGATCAAAGCTACATCATGAATCATGAGGAAAATCGCCGGCATTTCCTGTCAATTGAAATCTGAAAATTTCAATTGAAAATCCAATTAAAATCAAAAACATAAATCTGAATTACAGTAATAAACTAAACTATTTACTTTTCGGCTGTCGCCTGCCTGCTTATACACAAGAAAACATTTTTTTTAAATAATATTGATAAACCAAATACTATTAACATTTTAGTATACACACAGAGAGAGAGATTTCATTCGAAAAATTATTTTCCTTATTCATGAAATTGTACTGTGAAAATGATGGGGCGCACGATTAAACGTTTAAACCTCATTTCAGAAACTACTCCTACCCCATTTCAAGCCTAAACGTCGAAGCAAGCAATATTGAAAACATCACATCTCCATCTACTTTTTTTTTCTTTTTTTCCGAATGAAAAGGCTTTTTTTCGGGGTCTAAAAGAAACATTTTCCCGTAGAATCGAGCGAGCCATCCGTTTCCATAATTTGATTGCCCGGTCGCTTTTACCGTCCTCGATCAAAGCAACATCATGAATCACTGGAAAAATCGGGGGCATTTCCTGTCATGACAATGGAAGTAAAAGATTTCAGAATTATGTTGAAATTAATTCCGAAAGTATATGAATTAAATATGATTCGAAATGTCACAAGAAAGATAAATTAAGACAGATCGTGCCTGATTTTGTACAAAATACATTCTGGTCATCTTATTGGCGGTTTCAGCAATACTATTGCAGAATGAAAGGAATCATTTTTAATTAATTGGTTTGATTGAGCTATAGGAAAAATAGGTATTACGGATATTTATAATGTAAAAAAGAGTGATATATATTTTTAAATTTTACATTTCTTGACGCTATAACATAAATTATCCCCTTTTTAAAGCGGCAGATTAGTCGGTTTCAGTTTTATCGCAGTATGAAATAAATCATTTTTATTTGCTTGATTTGATTGTGGACGATAGGAAAAGAAAGCATTATAAGTATTCATAATAAAAAAGAGGATTTTGATTTTACGTATATGACTTTATAAAAGACATTCTTATATATTCTAAACAGATGGCGGGCCATACGCGTCCCACGGACCGATAGCAGGGCGCTGTCATTAACAACTACTTTTATGTACTATTCGTACCAATATTTAAAAAGACAAACAAATGTCATAGATTTCTCTTGAAAATGTTCTAGAAGAGTATGATAAATATTTCTTCTTCTTTCTTTTTAAGTCTTACGAATAGAATAAACTAAAATAGTCGCCAGCTGCAGCAATTACTAATAAAAAATAAATTCGTAGTCAAAGGGTTAAATAACAGTTGGGTAAATTTTAATGCTGATATTTACAATGTAATACTAACATTCAATGAGTATTGGGTTATTTGGTAAACCTGCTAAGTTGATCACCTTTGTTTGTTGATCTCTTTAAGAGTGCACCAAATGTAGATATTATAAATTTGGTATACTTTGTAAGTTGTCCACCTGTTCAAAGCGACCAGAAATTGGTTGCAACCACTGGCGGCCAACTTATACAGGTTTCAATGCACTAGTTTATATTACACTTGAAAAAAAAAAGTAATGTTGGTTTTAACAATGTAATGCTCCAGGCCTGGGTTTTTGCCGGCAGAAAGTGGTTTCTGCCGTGCCAGTGGCAGAAAGTGGTTGTAACCGGTTTTAACCGGCAGAAACTGGCAACAACTGGCATAAACATATTTCGTGACATAATCTGAGACTTTTTAGTAGTATTAAATTCCTTAAGTATCTTTTATTCAAAATAAATAACAGATAAAATGCTGTGGATAGTTTTAATTTAAAATAAATAAATTTGAATTAGAAAAAATGAGTAATGTAACAGATAAAATTTTTGTTATAATATGGTTGTGTAATTTTATATATAAACAATTATTAGAGTATTTAAAATCTCAGTTTAAAATTCAAAATAGAAAACTATATCCAATACTTATTTTAAATTAAACACTAAAAAGAAAAGAAAAATAATCAATACTTACTCAAAATACTTTTCTGCAATTTAACATAATAATTTAATAATAACTGCAAAAAATATTTCTCATAGAAATGTTATACAACTCCAAATCAAAAAACTAGAATAATTAATTCCGTTTGTATTTGGGATTGCATTTAGTTTTATTTCACTGTAGTACAATTGAAAAAGAACAGTGGTGGATGTTTTAATACATTTGCATGTTATTAAAGAAAATTAAAACTGTAAAATATTAAATTTTGAGTGAATATTTCATTTTTGTAAAATTATTTTCATTATTTAAAATATTAGAATACTAAAATAGGTGGTTCAAAAAATTAGATTACTTATGAATTTTCCTGATTGGTTCAGAAGGTTGCATAAAATAAGCATATTTGGCGCAATAGATATTGCGCCAAAAAACTTAGTTCTGCTTCTTTCCAACATAAAGTCGGCATGGTCATGTCTAGGCAGAAAACATTGTGAACCACTTGTAGCTAGCTTGGCAAAGCAAGTTCGTGCTCTTATAAAATGTAAAGTTGATGCTACAAAGTATTAAAGAATAACTATTTTTCCCTTTTTTTAAACACATATTATTTACAATACATTATTCTAATATTTTGAACCATGTAAATGGTTATTCTAATATTTTAATTTTTTCCACGTGTGAATAATTATTTTAATTTTTGTATTATTTCCTTTAATTTTAATGCTAAAAGATTTTATAAACTATGTAGATTCTTACAATATTAAGTTTTATCATGTATTACGTTTTGTATAAGTGATACACAAAAAACCTTTTTTCACAATTCCTTTTTTTTTCTATTCTAATTTTTTAACTTGGAACTGTAGTTATATGTGGATCTTGTAATTCCGTGGATTTAAAAACGTTTCATTTAAATACAGTATTCAAAGGAACAAATGACTTCTTTTTTTAAATTTAAGACTGTAGGTTGAAAATGTTCCAACCATATATATATATATAACCATATTCCATATAGTAGATAACCTTTAAGTTATTGCATTATATTATTTATTTAAAAATTCTCTGAACAGTAATTTATTAAAATATCTTAAACTTGTATAGCATCAGATTACCATTATGAAAATGTCTGTTTTTCAAGTTAAAAAAATATATATATAGTATTATATGAACAAAAAGTATATTTATATGATCTTTTTGAAGCTTTTTGCTACTTTGAATAACATTCATAATCTGTAGTTTTAATTTTTAATTTAATTGTTTACATATCAAATACATGTGCGAATTATGAATCATTGCAGTTAAAGTTCTTCTTATTATTATTTCTTAGTTTCTGCCAGTTTTTGCCATGCCGGTTTTAACCGGTTATAACCACTGGTTTTAACCACCCCGGCAGAAACTTGCCAGCCCTGTAATGCTCACATAAGGGTGTATTCAAATCCAAACTGCTTATTTTGAGACACATTTTTAAATTCATTTTTGCTCTAAAATGCATCCAATTGGCAGGTTCTCTTATTCAAAAACTTTATAATGTCCGATATTGGTCGATATTGTTATAAAGCCATAATATATTTCAAAAAAATGCTGTCAAAGTGGACATTTTGAACCGAATTTCCCGAAGTGATAGCGCTCGAAACAAAAAAAAAAATTATCGTGCTGTGAAAATAATTGTTTGAAATCAATTTCTAATTAATTGAACGAAAAATAAAAACACAGGTCCCTTTTAAATCTCTTCATAAATCACGCCGCCAAGTTTCATGTTTTTACTTTTAAAAATAAGTCTGAAAATGTGTCTCAAAATTTTGCGTTGTTGAGCGTGGAAAAATATATTTATTTTAATACCGCCTTATTACTGAGCAGCAGTGGCACACATTTTCAAAATCTGAACACCAAAGTATTGACGCTATATTTGTGCAACATTATTGCATCGTTGTTTCGCAATCGATGAAGCAACAAGTATATGAATGAGGAACATATGAATGAAGCAATAAATGTGTGCTTCAATAATAATAGAAAAAAAAAAGAATCATTCTATACAGCTGATCTCATCAGTCAGGGCATAAAGCATCTATCCGTATACCAGTTAGTTAGACCCCGAACAATGCCTACCGTGTCTCTCTATAGGGCCATCACTTACTACTTTGGTTGTAACTGGATTTTCATTTGATTAGATTTCCCCGGCGAAATTCCATTTTCCATAGCAAAGTTAACGAATCAGCACATAACTAGACGTAACAAGTTGAGTTAGGGTCAATGATGATTCAATTGAAAATGTTCTCCCCAGCAGGTTAACACAATTCTACAATGATTATTCAGGTACCCAATAGCAAATGAAAGAGAACAAGTATGGAAATATACAAATAAAAAATAAAATCCCAAAATCAAGACTTAGTAGGGAACCAATATTAATTATAATAGGGTCGATATTGTGCTAACATTGCATTTATTGGAAATATTTCCGGTGAAATACCAGTAATGCAGAAATATGGACTTCATACTGAAAATATTTACAATGAAAGACTAATATTGCAGAATTAGGGGCTCCAGTATAGAAATATTGTAAAAGATATGGCAAAATATTTTTTACCAATGTGCACGAACATTGGAAAAATGTAAGAACCCAAATGTTAGGTCAATAATGAATGCCAATATTTTCAATAAAAGCCAAAATATAGCCAATGTTTAAATCATGTCTGCAAGCATCATGCCTTTATGATAAAAAATGAATCTGAAAATATGTCAGAAAAATTCGCTTTGTTGAGCGTGAAAAAAATATTTTTTAACAATTAATTACACACTTAATTACAGCATTATAAAACAATTAGGTGATTTTATAAAATTTTCTAGATATTTGTTTCTTTTTTCTGTAGTGTAGGAGAAACGGGAACATACAAAACTTTAGGAAAGTGAGTCAAGATCTATTATACTGCCGCAAAACTTTTTCTCTCTGACTCTCTCTAACCGTTAATATAGCTTTTCTCTCAAACTTTAAATTATATTGATGCAGCAGAAAGTCATTCTGCAGTTTCTTTATTGTTATTTTCTACTGAGTCTTTTTCTCAAATTCTCTTGCGACATGTCCAGTTTTGTTCTGTTATTGTTCCTTTCCCTTATTTTTTAAACGAAACAAGAGATCGAAGTTTCAATAAATGTTGCAAGCTGAAATTACTTCAACAGAAAAGCATTAATTTCAGAAACATTTCTATTTCTTTACTTTTTTTTATAGTTTGGTATGCACCTGACTATAGTTACTTTGGCTAGCATAGAAGCTGAATTAAAAAAAAAAAAATCTAATCGCTAAAATGTTTTGTTCTGAACTTCTTATAAAAATTGCCTTTAGAATTTTTATGTTGGGAATAATAAATACATAATTCTTAAAATAAATAAATAAAAATAACAAATTCGTATTGAAATTCCTATATTCGAAATAATATAAATTGCAAATCACCAATTACCAATCGCATTGAATTTAAGCATCTTTTAATAAAAGTATTTTATAAAAGCTCAAATAAAATTAAATATATGTGTATTACAAAATTATTATTTTATTATCTTTATTTAATAAATGTAAAGTTTGCAAAAAAGGTAATATTATTGTAACAATAATTTTGTATGTACTTTATTACATTATTTTTTACGACTTTTTTAGTTTGAGATTTAAAATGTGTTATGGGTTTTCTATATTATTTACTTAGATATTTTATTTCACCTTACCAAACGATGAAATTGTTTTACAGTATTCTGAATAAGTTACAAGTCTGAAAAGTGTTTCATAATCTATGCTTGACGCATATTTTTTTCTTTCTTGTTTTTGTTAGAATTTAAGCCCTACCTCATTTTTTTTAAGTTGGTTAATAAATAACAAAAATAATTTATATTAAAATTCTTTAATGCAAAATAATAAATATTCTTCCCTAAAACACAATATATTTTCTGCTTCTTTCATGGAAAAAATAAACACCGGTTTCAAAACTAAAAGAAACAGAGAATGAAAAAAGTTCATTTAACACACTTTACATCAGGTTTTGATTCAAGACACGGACGTCGCGGGAAAACATGATGTACAGGCGAAAACGGGATACGTGATTTTCTGCGCATTATTTCTTAACGCCTATCTCATGTTAACCTATTGGAACAATTAATCACAGGATTACTCATTACCTGATACAATTACCAAAATATGGTTTTCACCCTCAGAAAGTTGACATCCGATATTAAGGGTGTTGATCAGTCAGATTTCAAATTCCCTTTGCTTAATGCTAAACCTATGGGCGTGGAATACATTCGTATCTTTAAAATATCTTATCAGGAAATTGATATTTTTAACTTCTTTTTCGGTGCACTCTTCATAAAGGGTGTCTCGTTCTTTTATACATGACAAAAAATTTCTAAAATTTACAATTTTAATTAAAGTGTTAAAATTTTACTCACATCTGGTTAGCTTCGCTAATATTTTAACGCATAAAATATTAAATTAAGCATAGATTTTAGAAATATTTTTGCAACTAAAAAAAAAAAAAAAAAGAAAAAGAAAAGGGAGACAACTGTCGTAAAAAATATCCGATTAGGTGTACTTTTGGTGGGTATGTTGGTGAGGTACCCAGAATTAGCTGTATAGTTTTTGGTTACATTTGGTTCATTCTTTCGAAAAATATAGAACATTTCTTTTTAGGTCATAATGCTTTCCTATAATAATGCAGACAATTTTCAAATTTAATTTTTAACTGAAATGAACATCGCATATCTGAATAATGGATTTAAACGTAAAATTACGGATACTAAATTTTCGATATGTATAGGTCTTAAATATATGCAATAGCTTTGAAAATTTGCCGATACATCTATTAGAATTTAGAAATTAACTGTTTAAATTAATGGACATTTTTTTTGTAACTGTTCGAAAAATATAAAACATTTTATTTTAATATTTTTAAAAAAAATTTAAATGCATTTCTTTTTTTCCTCTTTATTACTTACCCATCATACGTAGTATAGGGTAAGTCTTGTAATCGTTTTGAAAATCGAAAAAATTTTTTTGACGGATTTACACGTTTCAGACACTGGAGATTCCGAAAAACATATTTTTAGAAAAAAAATTTTGCCGTCCGTCTGTGTGTCTGTGTGTCTGTGTGTGTGTGTGTCTGTAAACGCTCTATCTCCCGAAAAAATTGAGATAGAGACTTGCAATTTGGTATGTACTTAGTATGTAATAATGGGAAGAAGCCTATTTCATTTCAATAACCTCGATTAACCGGAACAATTTTTTTCGGACTCTCGAAATATTCGTTCTGATGAAAGGTATATAAAAATTTTCGAAATTGTTTATTTTAAGAAATGAATATAAAAGACAATAAAAAAACAAATTTTGAATAAAGCATGAAGTCGATCGGATAATTAGTTGCCGAGATATTTGGAATCCTATTTTCCACACTCTTCGATTTTTCATGACCCTGTATTTCATCCAAATTTCACTTCAAAGATATATTTTAATTGGAAATTTGACGCTTAATCAGATGCAATAAACCGCTAGTTAATAGGATTATTATTTTTGGAGTTATAAGGAAAAACCTCTTTCAAGCAATTCAGTAATCGAGCCTTTAAAGTTTGTGACGTCATCAAGCCACGATTTTATTTGAATTGCAATGCATTTTATAAGTAGTTTACACATTTCTATTTTAATATTTTACATTATGCATATCCATGATGGGTAAGTATTACGGTGGCCCCCAACGACTAGTTTTATTAGTTGCTTAGCAAACCTATTTCTATCAAAATAAGAAATGCATTTTTTTATCTAAAAAATTACAAGAATAAGAAGTTTATAAGAATTTTAGAATATCATTGCATAAATCGTGTTTAATTTAAAGCTTCTAATTTCTGAAATCCCCCAAGTATTTTATATGCTTATAAATATGTATGCAATATAAAAAAATATAAATTGCGCGTTGTAAGGTGCTAAATAATATGAAAAGTGAGATTAAAAAACAATGACTTTCATAGCTGACGTTGAGGCTCCTGATCTGCAGACTTACTAGTATTAACCAGATACGCCAGATAAGTCGCTATGTTTTTAGTGAGCATTTCTACAAATACATCAGATTCCATTATTCTTTAAGCTAATGCAGACGATGGAAAAACCCTTCCTTTTTCGTGGGTATCAACATCATTAGCTATTCCGGCCGAATCAGTCTAGTTTATTTTCTTCCATTTGTCTTAGGGATTCTCATTGAGATCGTTCTTTACATAAACAATGATTTAATACTTCAAATAATGTGATGATGTTCAGTTGTAGCGAAAAATAACACAAAATAAGTTGGATTTTTTTTTTCTTTTTGCATTCTCTCTCTCTCTCTCTCTCTGTCTGCCTGTCTGTCTATCTACATATCTATTATTTATCTATTTGTCTGTCTATCTATTTATATGTCTGTTTGTCTGTTTATCTGTTTATCTATGTAACTATCTATGTACCTGTCTACCTATTATATATCTATCTGTCTGTCATCTGTCTATCTGTCTGTCTATCTACCTACCTATCCATCTATCTGTCTGTACGTCTACCTATTTATATGTTTGTCTGCATGTCTATCTATGCATCTATCTATGTACCTGTCTATCTATCTATCTATCTATCTGTCGTCTGTCTATCTGCCTGTATGTCTATATATTTATATGTCTGTCTGCATGTCTATCTATGTATCTATATACCTGTCTATCTATCTGTTTGTCTGTCGTCTGTCTATGTATCTATCTATGTACATGTCTATCTATCTCTCTATCGTCTGTCTATCTATCTATCTGTATGTCTGTCTATCTACATACCTACTCATTTATCTGTCTGTCTGTCTATCTATCATCTATCTATTTATATGTCTGCTTATTTATCTATCTACCCATCTTTCTATCTATATATCTATCTGTTTATATGTCTATCTGTTTATCTATTTGTCTATCTATGTACCTATCTATCTATCTATCTGTCTGTCTATCTACATACCTACCCATTTATCTGTCTGTCTGTCTATCTATCATCTATCTATTTATATGTCTGTTTATCTATCTATCTATCCATCTTTCTATCTATATATCTATCTGTCTATCTGTTTATATGTCTACCTGTTTATCTATTTGTCTATCTATGTACCTGTCTATCTATATATCTGTCTGTCTGTTGTCTGTCTATCTATCTGTCTGTCTGTCTATCTACATACCTACTCATTTATCTGTCTGTCTGTCTATCTATCATCTATATATTTATATGTCTGTTTATCTATCTATCTATCCATCTTTCTATCTATATATCTATCTGTTTATCTATTTGTCTATCTATCTATCTATCATCTATCTAACTATCGATCTATCTATCTATCGATCGATCTATCTCTCTATCTAGAATGGACTTTTTTTCAATTGCAATAACATTTTCAGTAAATATTCTATCACATCGATTTGTATGTTTCTAGAAGAATGACACAGCTATCGTATTATGGGAGATTTTTAAGTACGTAATGCAGTATTTGTTTATTTAGAGTGGAATAGTAAAACTTTGCATATATTGCTTTATGAGACTTGTTTTAATAAATTCTAAATAAATAAATTTAAAAAAACTATTATATAATTTATAAGTATTATATCTTATTATATTAATATTATGTAATGTCTAATTTGTATTTTGAACGGACAGCGTCAAACAAAGATAAATGAAATTAGTTGCACAGACTATGTAGTATTTTTACATTACGTTATTTGTTAGAGTTTAAAACTTGTTTCAAAACTTATATTTTTACATTTATTTATGTTTTAGCAGATTCTCATGAACAATTAAAATAGTTACACTAATATTTACTTAACCAGGGCGTATAAAAGTATAATAATTAAATAGACACGAAGCTAAAAGTTTTTATGCATGGAACATGACGTTTTAATCTTTTTAATAAATTATTTCAAATCAATCTATACGAAATCTGTATATTTAACAGGTGCAGAGTGTTAAATTTTAAATTATTTCAAATCAGTCTACAAAATCTATATATTTAACAGATAAATCATTAAAATTTACATAAAAACCCTAATAAAACATTTATATTTGTAACATTTGCTTTTAAATATGTTTTAGAAGTGCAAATCACTTCTCCCTGGAACTCCAGAATAAATGCTCTCCTCCCAGAGAGAGAGAGAAAAAAGTGTCTGAATTCAACACTGTTTGTAACATTTACTCGCGGGTCAACCTTTCAAAATTGTGTTGTGCTGGATGGTTTAAGATTGTTTTTAAATTCAAATATCCGCGTCTGCATGCATGCAAGTTTCAGGGGTTCTTATTGTTTTTAAATCCAAATATCCGCGTATGCATGCAAGTTTCAGGAGTTCTTAGTCAGATTTCAAATTATTGAATACTTTTTAATTTATTTAAACTACAATAATATGATTTAAATAAAGCGAGCGTTTACAAAAAGTTGATTCCCTTCAACGCAGCGACGGTTATTGAAAATTTTTAAGTGATATTTTTTTCTTTTATTATCATAACGAGCGTCCTTTACAGAATTTTTAATCTGTTATCACCGGTTTTTCAAAAGAGAAATTTTCACCTAATTGAATCGCAAAAATGCTGTGATTAGATAAGGAAAACATTACAATAAAACATAACTGGTGGGGATAATCGAGAATTCTGAGCATCTTATGCGTCACGTATTCGTGTCGCTCGTCCCCAAGGGGTTAACCAACGATAATACGCGGTTGCCAAGTGAAAAAAATTACCAATGGCAACCATTAAGCCCGAAAAAAAATGAAAATTATCAATTTTTTTATTTTAAAAAGCCATAATAAATCAGTCAATTAAGATACAGTTTTGAAACAAATTACATTTAAAAGTAGATTTTTTTTCCTATATAACGGTATAAAAATTGAAAATGTGCGATGTTTAGAAATTTAAAATATTGCAGTAAGAAAAAATCGCAAGACTGAAATTTCACCTTCCAGTGTTGCCATTCGCAAAATAACGTCAGCGTTACGCACGGACACGTTTGTCCTTTATAATATAGATAGATAGCCCAGGAGGCAGCGGTACGTTTTCGCAACCAATGTTAGCGTCGATAATTTTGGATTTCTTATGATTGATAGATCATATGTACATATACGAAACTGCCAGTCAACTAGCGCATCAGCGGGGCGTTTTACCATGGTAACATCGCACAGCTTGATACAATGTGAAAGGAATGGCAACCCGATCACTGATGTTACCCTGACACGGAGACATCCTCTGTAATTGGGTTGCCGTTCATTTCACATTGCAGATGGGTGTGTGCTGTTGGTATGGTAACAATTTCCACTGGTGCGCTAGCTGACTGGCAGTTACGTGATCATCAGCATCTAATTTTTCATATATAAACAAAATTATCGACGATAAAATTGGTTGCCAATCTGTGACGCTGCTTACTGGACTATGACAGATTTTCATGGAAATTTAGTATGCTTCACAGCAAGAAGATTATATATATATATATAAGCAACAGAAAAACGGGGAAAGAAAAATAGGGACTTGAGAGCTCAGTTCTCCCACAAATCTCTTCATGAAGGAATAAAGAATATGGATTGCTTTATATGCTGGGGCTGGGAAGTGAGAAGGCGTGTAGAATACAGAAAGAGATGGGAATAGGGGAGGCAAGAATTGTCTTAAGGTATTTAGTGGGAGTGCGGAAATGGGGGAAACGGGATTTAAGGTTCTGCTCCCAGTCTAGTTGCAAAAGTTATACTTAATCTTCGCATCAAAGTTACAAATGTATGGTGGCCGCACTGATTTCTAGATAACATAACATATCACATGGTATGATATTATGTACGAAGAAATATTCGTGATCAGCTTACTGAGAGTTGCATTTTGGGTGTAAATATGTACCCCCCACATATACACACTTCAAAAAAATAAAAATAAAAAGACGCAATTGTAATAAGCAAAGTTTTGTCCATAGAGGATGAAGCAAAAGTAATGTCCCTTTCTAGTCGTTTATGTATTTTTTGCTACGGGACTAGATTCAGTTCTATAAAATAATGTTACACTATTATACGCATAATGAAATTGATTCGAATTTCTCACGTGCGGTGAAACATGCTTTATGTAGAATATAGAATGCAAAGCATTTACATGGTCACGCAAAAGAATTCAGTTACATAATGATGTACGAGGAAAAACTCTTTGCAGCGTATTTTAATGATGTAGCACTATTTCGAACATAATGAAATTGATATACATTTCTGAGGTTCACTACAAGATGCTTTTTATAAAATATCATATTTATAGCATTTATTTTCATTTACAGGAACACACAAAATATTTCGGCTGCAGTACTACCCAGGGAAGAATAAATGTTTTGCAACCACATAATCTACAGCATGTATGTTTTAGTGCACATCATAAATGTGGATCATTTTCACTATGTTTTAAATGGTGTAACATCATTAAAATGCACTTGAAACAATTTTTCCCATTGATAGTAATGTGACGGAATACTTTTGACTGTCCCTGTAAACGAACTAAAAGGTTACACGCTTCGTTTTCGATAACGATCATGCTGTACTAAACGTCAATATAAAACAACATATAAAAATTACAGGGCAATCCGAGTATATTTACGATAATTAGAGCACGGACAAACGCTAGACAAACCGAAGTGGTA
The DNA here is from genome assembly GCA_963931845.1 of Maratus michaelseni. Lineage (NCBI taxonomy): Eukaryota > Metazoa > Arthropoda > Arachnida > Araneae > Salticidae > Maratus > Maratus michaelseni. The sequence continues at coordinate 9,908,191 of OZ007590.1, read as the reverse complement.
ATCACTTTTCAACCATGTTGGAAAGTTTTAAAAAAACACTAAGAAACACTTATATAACTTACAATAGCCAAATTTTATTTCCGTCAATGATTCTTATAAAAGAAAGAAAAAGAAACAAAAATTTCTCATAAGAAAAAGACCGTCTGCAAAAGTCTTGGGAAAAACTGCATGTAGAGAAAAACGGGAGTCAGATGGAACAGGGAATAAAATGAGATAGATCTATATAGAAATTTGATAGATGGATCAATAAGTATAAGGAGAAGATTGATTTCCAAGAAATGAATTTTTACTTGAATGTTATTATAACGTTTTATTTTAAGAATCTTATTATACAACCCCTTCTTATCGTTGATCAATAACTAATTCCTAAACCGTTTTTTCAGATGTAATAGTTCCAGTTTCAAAATTGTTTTAAATGGTACTAAAAGCACTTTATATCAAAATAGTTATTATTATTATTATTTTTAGAGTTTCGTTCATCTCACAAAACCCTATTTACTCCCGCTCCGTTGTCTGTCCATCACAGAGCCGTTCTCAGAACCTATATAACTTACAGAGTTCAAAATTTGTGTATATATAACTGAAAGCTGCTATGAAGCTCAAAATATTAAAAGTTAAAAAAATCGTATTATTTTAATAAATAGAGATAAAAAACCAAAAATCTAACAGCCTTTTCCTAATAAATTTAAACATTTTTCGTTATAGCAGCTGCCAACAATTAAACATCCACAATAAAATTCTTTCTACAATAATTAATTTTCTATTGAAAGATTTCCACGTGAAAAATGAAAATGAAATAAAAAGTTTCACCAATTGAAAAAAAGAATAATATGAAATAACAATGATTGACGCATATTGGTAATAAAACGGAATTTTTCAAAGATTTCTCAATAATACAAGGAGTATGAGTATGTGTATGTACAGAAAGCAGATTAATATCACGTCATTAGAGAATTAAAAAGAAAATTAATCTGACGTTATATCGGAAGTTTAACGGATTTCTCAAATGTTTGAGAATAATACAAAGCGAGTATCAATATGAGTAATAGAGAATAGTAAATATATGAGTTTGAGGAACGTATTGAATCATGATAAACCCCGATTATGGAAATATTCGCATATTTTAAAATTTTGAAGGTGTACAACATGTTTAATTTTGAAATTACTTTTTTTTAAAATATCGCATTTAGTTCGTATGACGAATATTATTATGACAGAGTATAATAGCGGGCCGGTTAAGATATATACGAATTTTCATACCATTGTCAAACACTTTTTGGATTTTCATACCATTATCAACCTCTTATTGGATTTTCATACCATTGTCAAACTATTATTGGATTTTCATACCATTTTCAATTTTCCATTATGTTTCATACGATTTTTTATGACAATAAAAATGTTCTAATCATTTAAATAGTGTTTTCAATCTTTTTACACCTGTAGGGCAAAGCGGCCATGGAGTGACCACTTTGCCCGTCTAGGTCGAGCAAAGTGGTCATTTTGAGCTTTTTTTGAAAAAAAAAAATTTTCTCGCTTCCACTTTATTATTTCGTAAAAAGTATAAATACTCTTACACTTCTAAGTAGTCATTCTAGTACTATGCAAATTGTCAGTTATGTATATGTATTTTAAAGAGTAACAAAAAATCACAAAATCTTAGGGTGACCACTTTGCCCGGCCTTCCCCTATATTTAATTGTTATAGTTAGTAACTTAAATAAGTAAAACCATCGAAAACATTATCAAATTAAAACTTTTACTAAAGATGTAATTAATGCTAAAATGATAAAAACATTACACAATAAGAAGGACAGTATTATATAAGGCTTAGAAGTACCTTTTAATATAAAGATGACATGTTTCAAACGTTCAAACGGCGACTTCTTCAAGATCGAAAATGATAAATAAACTATTTTAGGAAAGTTTTTGAAAATGATAAACGCAAATCACGAGATCGCACGAATAGCGCAAGAAGCAGGGTAGATGGAACATTACAGTATTATATAGGAATGGCAAACAAAAAATTTAAAACGAGAATAAAAGAACACGTGACAGATATCAAATATGACAGAAGAACTACAGCTTTTGCCAGACTACATAGGACAGAACCTTGCTGATTGATTTCAAGAATAGTAAAATAGTTTTTCCATCAAGAGTCTATTTCTATTCCATTATCCGTGAATTAATAGAAATGTATTTACGAAACGAGAACATATGCAATGAATCAGCCTCTTTTGAATTTAGCACGAAATGGTTTACAGATTAAAAAAGCAATAAATAAAATAATAATTTCACATTTACAGTTTGACCATTTTAAGCACTTGCTTGAATTATACATGTGGTCTCGTGATTTGTGTTTATCATTTTCAAAAATTTTGCGAAAATAGTTTATTTATCATTCTCGATCGTGAAGAAGTTGCCGTTTGAGCATATGAAACATGTCATCTTTATATTTAAAGGTTATTTTTAAGCCTTTTTGTGTATTGTTTCTATCATTTTAAGCATTAATTACATTTTTAGTTTAACGTTAACAAGTGAATTTATTATATTAATTAAAACTTTTGCATTTTATGTACTATCTTTAAAAAAAAATTTAATGCCTTTTGTAAAGAGTTTTGTAGAAGCCAAATAACAGAGTTTACATTTTACATTTTTAGATTAACGTTACATGTGAATTTATTATATTAATTAAAACTTTTACATTTTATGTACTATCTTTAAAAAAAAAAAATGTAATGCCTTTTGTAAAGAGTTTTGTAGAAGCCAAATAACAGAGTTTACATTTTGCATTTTTAGATTAACGTTAACATGTGAATTTATTATATTAATTAAAACTTTTACATTTTATGAACTATCTTTTAAAAAAAAATTGAATGCCGTCTGTAAAGAGTTTTGTAGAAGCCAAATAACAGAGGAGGGCTATTTTTCATCACCCCCCACCCCCTAGAAAAGAGAAAAAAAAGCAACTTTGTGATTGAAAATCCCTGGAGTGCGAACTGAATTGCCAAGAGACTCATATAAATGTGTCACTGTACGGAAGTAAACGAGTGAAAATGCTCCTGTTCAATACTTTGCAGAAGAGGGGAATTTATTCTCATTCTAAAAAATAAAAAAAATAAGAGAAAAAAGTAGAGAGGAAGAAAATGGTGGGAAGAACAAATGAACAAATTTTTTTAGCTGCTCTGCAATTTCATGTGACCTGGAGGTTTAAATAATGTTGCAAGTTATATTGGAAAACTTTCATCCGAATAAAGTTTCTTCGTACATGAGAGGCGGCAGAACGAAATCCAGGGAGGGGAGAGATTTTGGAATAGATGGGCCTGTGATCTCAGCCTGAGCCGCGTTTTTAAAAATATAGAGAATATAAACATGAAATAAACTAAAATAATAATTTCTTTGTCAGAACATCCGTACAAGACAATTTAATAAAGACTTCAACATAAAAAGTGATACAAAAACATAACAATTAAAGAATATTAAATATTCAAAAATATGTTCAACTAGCATTTTTTTTTTTTTAAATAGAGAATTAAAACAAGAGAAAAAATTAAAAAAGAATTTAAAGTGGAATGATAAATTCATCTTGTAGATAAAGCAGACAAAATACTTATTAAAAATATGCTTAAAAGGTGCTGAAATGAGACAGACATATGTGTAAGATATTATTATACGTTTTCCCCCTTGAAAATGGACGCGTTTGTGTTCGAAAGATCTCGGTATCAAATATGTTGTAATATCTTACACATATGTCTGTCACATTTCAGCACCTTTTAAGTATATTTTTAATAAGTACAGTAATCCCTCAACATTCGCGAGGGTTACGTTCAAGGAAAACCTCGCGAATGTCAAATCCGCGAATGTTGAGTCTCTCTGCACTAAAAAAGGAGTTGCGTTCTATAAATTTAGATTAGAGTGGCAGAGCATTTCAAAGAACTAAAGGAATTATGTAGTATTAACAATACGTTATGCATGACTTATACGTAGAAGGTGAATGTACACACAAATTCATAAAGATGAAATTTATTTATTGAAGTTAATTCAAATTAACTGACAAGAAATAATTACAGCTAAAAGCTAAAAAAAGCATAGGTTTTAGTATAAGGTAATTTCGACTCTCTCTGTTCGCAAAGAGATGTTATGTATTAGTGGATCAGTATGCGATAAAATATTTAAATACAGCTAAATACTTCATTAATGCTTTTATTTTCTATCTGAGTGCAGCTTCAGCTCTAACTCTACGAGATCTTACGCATTTTTAATTAATAGAGTGAAGACGCCGTTACCTTACCACCTTCTAATATCCCCATTGCGATGAGTATATAATCGGCTGTTGTTATTATTTTGCTTTCCTACAACACGCGTTTCTTTTTCAGTAGACAACTGAAAATTGATTTGTAAATACATACTGAGAAAACACATGGGAAATAATCTTTAACCACTATAAATTCTGAAAAAGAATGATATGATAAAAAAATCGCGAATAATCAAGTCAGATTCTCGCGAATGTTACGTTTTCCCGCATTTTCGTATTCGTGAATAATCAAAACTCGCGAATGTTGAGGGATTACTGTATTTTATCTGAGAATAAAAACAGTAGGGTCATTCCAGGGTAACTTACGTAACATTTAGAATAATTGACTAAATAATTTTAATAATATAACATCAAAAAATATTCAAAATGTAAAGTGGATGTGCTTTGTTAAATAAGCCTATCCAAACTCAAATTTGGATGAAAATTACCCAAATTTAGTGCTCTTTCTTGAACAGTGGCAATTCAATTTACTATGGTAACTTACATTTTTTTTCAGTAACGTAAGTTACCATAGTAAATATAATTTCCTGAGTTTAAGAAATAGCAGTAAATTTAAGTAATTTTCATGCAAATTTTCCTTTGGACAGGTTTAATCAGCAAATTACATCAACTTTACATTATTAATGTTTTTTGGTGTTACATTACTAAAATTACTGAAGTCAATTATTCTAAATCTAACGCAAGTTACCATGGAATGGCTCAGTACCTGATTATTCTCGTCAAAGGGCTCTACCACCCTAATCCCTTCGTTTAAGATAAATTTTAAACACGTGAATATAAAACAAAAATATAGAATTAAGACGAACGAAAAATCATGCGTCAAGCACAGATTATAAAACACTTTCCAACACAAAAGAATACTGTAACGAAACTGCACTGTATAATGTGGTGAAACATGATAGCTAAGTAAACAATTTGGAAAATGCGTAACACATCTGTAAACCCAACGTCAGCAATTACCGCCAACAGTCGGAAAAGTATCGAATGCTTTTGTGCAGCTCTGTATAGGATCTATAGATTTGTATTTGTACTACATATAGTATTCGAAACTTTACTTAAATTAGGAAACGCTTACCACGGTTGAAAATTCCCTTACAGCAAATTCCGCCAATAAACAGAATTGTGCCCCAAATCTTTTGTGCAGCCTGTATAGGATCTATAGAATTTATATACACCAAGTAATATGCAAACAAGAACGAAAAATCATGCGTCAAGAATATATTATGTAACACTTTCCAACACTTTCAAAATAATTTTACAAATAACTAGGGGGCCTACCCCCTGCGAGCTACGCTCGCCAACCCCCGCTCAGACTTCGAGGCCTCTAAAAACATGACATCGTGCTTTATTTTTAAAATATTGGTAAATCTGTAATTGGGTTGCCATGCTTTTAACGTTTTAATGGAGCATTTTTTGATTATCATGGCCTAATACACGGCTGTTGCGACAACTGACGACTGTTTCCGGGATTGATAAGTAAAATCAATTACAACTTGAAAACCAGCTTGTATAAAATGGTTAGGTTTAAATTGTGGCTACCTCTCGGACTTTTATAACAACGATCTGTATTTGATTCTTCCTTTGCGTTTAAGGATGCGAAAAATTCCATCTGCTTGTGAATAATATTAAGATCCACGGTATTGAAAAGTACTATGTTATAGACATTTTCAGTAACAGGTTTTAATTTTCTCTCTATTTTAGTGCACCATCATGCATATTTTCATGTTATTTTAAATATGTAAATTATTTATTCTAATAAATATGTATATACGAATTTTCTAATAATTATTTATCTTACAAAATTAATTAAATATTTTGTGCATGCATGCCTTCATTTATTCGGCATCAATTGATGAGATATTTAAACAAATTTGCTATCCGCGATAATTTTACATAATGCTATGTCACTTGAATATTGCCCATAAGAAAATCGGGTACTTTTCCAGTATAGCATCCTTTGCTTTTAGGTTTGGCGTAATTCGAGCTTCAAAAAGGGATAGATTCGTTAATATACATAGATTTGTTGCCAAAAGTTATGAAAACAAACCCAATGAACTTTTGGTGCTTTTCTATCATAGGGATCTTGAAGCTTTTTAGCTCACAGGCTATCAAAGCCTGAGAGCTTATGTGCCCGCCCGTTCTGTATGTATGTATGTATGTATGTATGTATGTATGTACGTATGTACGTACGTAACGCGATAACTCTTGACAGAATTAACCGTTTTGCTTCCAATTTTGTTTATAGGTTCCTTGTGATAAGGCGCTTCCCTGATTAGTTTTGGAGATTGATTGTTTAACTATAAAGGGGGGAACGGGGGGGGCTAACCCCCTTAATTAAGATAAATGGTTTTTTCATGCAGAATTGTCCAATTTTCTTCAAATTTTGTATATAGGTTCATTGTAATAAGGTTCTTTCCTGATTAGTTTTGGGGGTTCATAGGTTAAGTATAAAGGGGCTAACGCGGGGGGAATTCCCCCCCCTTAATTTAGATAAATGAATTTTTCATGCAGAGTTATCCGATTTTCTTCCAATTTTGTTTATAGGTTCCTTGTGATAAGGCGCTTCCCTGATTAGTTTTGAGGATTGATTGGTTAACTATGAAGGGGGGGGGGAACGGGGGGGGCTAACCCCCCTTAATTTGGATAAATGGTTTTTTCATGCAGAATTATCCAATTTTCTTCAAATTTTGTATATAGGTTCATTGTGATAAGGTTCTTTCCTGATTAGTTTTGGGGGTTCATAGGTTAAGTATAAAGGGGGTAACGGGGGGGGGTTAATCCTCCCCCCTTATTTTAGATAAATTAATTTTTTCATGCAGAGTTATCCGATTTTCTTCAAATTTTGTATATAGGTTCATTGTGATAAGGTTCTTTCCTGATTAGTTTTGGGGGTTCATAGGTTAAGTGTAAAGGGGGTAACGGGGGGGGTTAATCCTCCCCCTTATTTTAGATAAATGATTTTTTTCATGCAGAGTTATCCGATTTTCTTCAAACTTTCTATATGGGCTCATTGTGGTAAGGGGCTTCCCTGATTAGTTTTGGGGGTTCATTGGTGAAGTGTAAAGGAGGGAAACGGGGGCTACCCCTCCCCCTTAATTTTGATAAATGGGTTTTTCATGCAGAATTATCCAATTTACTCCAAATTTTGTATATGGGCTCATTGTGGTAAGGCACTTCCCTGATTAGTTTTGGGGGTTCACTGGTAAAGTATAAAGGAGGGAACGGGGGGACTAACCCCCCTTGATATAGATAAATGGGTTTTTTAAGCAGAATTATCCGATTTTCTTCAAATTTTATATATATGTTCATTGTGATAAGGCGCTTCTCTGATTAGTTTTGGGGGTTCTTTGGTTAAGTATAAAGGGGGGACGGGGGGCTAACCCCCCCCTTAATTTAGATAAATGGATTTTTCATGCAGAATTATCCGATTTTTTCAAATTTTGTATATAGGTTCATTGTGGTAAGGCGCTTCTCTGATTAGTTTTATGGGTTCATTGGTTAATTATAAGAAGGAGAAACGGGGGATGGTTCCCTCCTCTTAATATATTGTCGATTTCTTCATTTTTCGAGGGCTTATTTCAAATTCTTTGAAATAAGAATATAATTTACAGTTAGTGTGAATAGCCTGTGAGCTCAATGCCGTCAGTTTAACTGGGCAGTTTTCTTTTATTTAAAAAGTTTGGCGGAAAAAACCAAGCAGGATATTTTATTCTCCTTCCGTTCAGTTGGGCAATTATTATTTTATATATACGTTTCAAATATCCGAATTAGTGATCTTATAAATTCGTTTAATTAAATTTTACAATAAAATAACAAAATGATAACAAAAAATAATAATTACTATTAATTCCTTCCCCCCCCCCCTTTCTTTTGCGTTTACATAAATGACGTCATTTGGACGAATTTATTCAAAAATATTTCCAGTTTATAAATTAAATTAAATGCTGACAGACAATTGAATCCTGACGATAGAAATGTGATTTTTGTTTCAAATTTTCCTTAAAAACATAATTTAATCTCAATCTTGTCTTCATTATCGATTGAAATAAAAGATAAATTCAATTTCAATTTGAAAATGATGAATAAAAAAGAAATCAATAATCCCTATCGGGATCCTTTACAATTTTTTTCCCTTTTTTGTCACAAAAAACTGAGTAATTAGTTGCCATCATTACAGAAATGTCATTAAAATTAGAAAAAAATTAATATCTCGAAAACTAATTCCAATTTCAAAATTCTATTACCAGTTTTGTCATCCGCGGATTTTTATGGACAATTGGTATTAATTTCACCATCAAGCGTTTAATATTTTATTAAAAATAGCCCTGAAACATAATCAGTCGTTTAATCAGTCGTTTCATAAAATCGTTTCATAAATTCGTTTCATAAAATCGTTTCACAAATTCGTTTCATTAGGATTTTATATATATAGGGTAGATTACCGTCTAATAAGGTGAAAGATGATATCTAATTAAACAAGATCACCCAGCCGGCCGGAGAACCAATCTGTGAGGGTTTGCGGCGTAAAACCTCCGGCGGTAGTTTCCCCTTCACCACCCAGCAATATCACAGCTCAAAGACGAACCCGAAACAAAGGGTTGTTGGAATTAAATCAAAACAAAATAACAAAACACCACCAAAACTTAGTGAGAAAACACTGCTTCACTCAGGAAACTAGAAACAAAACGAAGCGAACCGAAACCTTAACTCTACTAAAGCTAATTTACAAACTAAGAATTATAACAGACTTTAAAGACAGATTGGAGTTACATCTGTCTCACTAAACCTAATTCTAAAGCTAAAATAAACTATAAATACGAATACATAGCTTCCCATACAAGGCAATTACACTAAAATACAACTACCAATTATATAGCCACTAAAATCACAAAATTTCCAGCAAAGAAACAGAATAAAATTACAGAGCATCTCACCACGGAGAGTTACCGGATATTACAAATGAAACATGAGTTGTGAGCAGATAACTTGCTACCTATATGCATACACACCTGAAAATGCAAAAGTCAATGTAGATCAGCAGAATTTACAACATCCAGTTTGATATAGTTTAGTTCACCTCCGCAGAAACCAAGCTATCAAATGAGGTCTCTTTAAAAATCACTGATCAGATATTTACTGACCGAGATCCAATGATAGCAACGCAACTTACAAGATAGCAACAATAGTCTATAACTGTAGTAAAAGTAGCAGCCAGAATTGAATGTCAATGTTGTTTAACAAGTAAAGTCCAGATTTGCCACAAAAGTCAATTGCAGAAATTAAATTCCAGCATTAAAATCACACAGAGAAATATGAAACAAGAAATGTAAATAAAAGCATTAAAAGATTCATTCACAGTTAACGTTCCAGAATATATCAGCTAACCGACTGCAACAGTGACAGCTGAAGAAGAGCCAACTCTGTAAAGCACTACTTTAACTAAAGTATAGTTTCATGACTTTAACCAAGTAGAATCAATATCACTGCAACTTGCAAGGATTTAAAACAAAAATGTACCACCGAAAAGCAATGACAACTGATTAGTCTTGGAAAACTTAAGAGCAGGTGCATAAAAGAGAACAGTCCAACGCATTACAAAAGCTCATTCTGTCAAATGGCAGAATTAAATGAGTAAAGTCCACCATGTCCATAGTCTTAGCCCGGTACGCTATGCCCGGTACGCATTAACATGTGTAAATAATGGAGGATTAAATAATGGAGGATACTGCATATAATGATTTACACTGCAACTTCACTGCAACTTGTTGAAGAAGAATATTAGCTGAAAGGACACAGATATCTGAATAAACTTGGTAAGACTGTATCAAACGTGTATAAAAGACAACAGTCTGTCTTCTGATAAAGCACTGCTCCATTATAGAGCAAAGATAAACAGGAAAGTCATACTTGAACACCGCTTTAGCAAAGCTTTAACAAAATAAAACTAAATCTATGAACTTGATAATGATTAACGTACAAAGATTGGAATTGGCAACGTCCCAATTCGCAACTAACATACACTTCGAAAACAGTAGTTACACCATGACTCAATCAACATTTATATCTAATAAAAGAATATAAATCATTCAATTTAGTATAGTTTAAAGTCAGACGAGCAAAATATTGAAGATTTAAGATGACATTTTTTAAGTTCCACCTCACAGACTTATCTCTGTCAAAAATGAAGTGTTCTGGCATTAAAGAGCATTTACCAAAAATGAAATGAAAAACATCTCTTTTCTTGCCACAGTCACAGAGGTCATTTCTACGTTTTCCTATTTTAAAGAGGAAACTTAGAAAACTGCCATGACTAAAAAGATAATAAACTAAAATTTGTTTTCTACAGATAAATTCAGTGTTAACCTTCTTTAAGATATTATATGTATCCCTGCCATCTGCTGAAGCTATCTAGGACTGCTTCCAGGTATCAATCAACTTATTCCCGATAATACGGTTTCAGCAAAGAGACATGGGTATAAAATTTCAAGTAACGGAGCATTAGAGTCAGCAGAAGTGGCCCGCTTTGCTAAATCATCTGCCCTTTCATTACCATGTAACCCGGCGTGGGCCTTTATCCATCCAATGTAGATTTGTCTGTTACGAGCGGCCAGAAACTTTTTATAAATAGAATGTTCTAATTTATTGTTGTGAAAAGCCCTAAAGATTGATTTAGCATAGAGGAACTACTATAATCTTATTAAAATTAAACAATATGGAAAACGCATAACATATTTAAAAACCCAATTTCAGGCATTACCAACAATAGTCAGAAAAATATCCGAATTCGTTTGTGCAGCCCTGTATAGGATCTATAGATTTGTATATATACTACATAGAACGCTAAATTTCAGTTCAGTTAGGAAACGCGTAGCACAGTTTAAAATTCCCTTTTTAGAATTTCCGTCAGTAAACGGAAATGTACTCGAGGACTTTTGTTCTACCCTGTATGTGATCTATAGAATTTATACACACTAAGTAATAGATAAATGATTTTTAATTCTTTTGAGTGTCCATGTAAAGGACGTGTAAATGCTACACACTTCATTTTCAATACCAAGCCTGCATAGTAAAGCTCAATAACATGGGAACTAGGGATACTTGACCCAGTTGTTAGTTTTGGATTTTTAATTTTTTTTTTACAATACTTATGGGTGTGTAAATGCCGTCTATATAAACTTAAGGAAGTATTACACAATATTTATTATTATTATTCCGAAGTATTAATTTTAAAGGTAGTAAAATATGAATATTAAAAAACTTTCAATTTGGGTCAAGTATCCCAATGTATAGGGATACTTGACCCAGCCATTAGGGATACTTGACCCAAGTCATAGAATTGGGTTATGATTTAAAATTATAAACAAAACACTTTTACATCAGAACAAAATTAACATTAAGGTTAATACTGTTTTATTTTTGTCAAACAAAATTAGTAATTTTTATTTTTATTCCATAGGCCTAGCATTAATATGCCCAATTTAAATTTTTATTGTAGAAAGTTCAAAATATTAGCAGTCTGAAAGTTCATCCTGTGCCTAAAAAAGTTTCAGAATAAGAAAATAACAATTTAATCAACTCCAAATACAAAGTCATATTTAAACACAGAACTTGTAATTCTATCTTGGTAGTTAACTAGGTGGACTAACCATGATTTATGCGAGCCATAACTTCTAAATACTTGGACAGTTCTTCTTCTTTTTCATTAAAAACTTGCTTTGCTTTATATGATGGAACAAAATTTGTTGTTTGCTACCTCTGGATTTTTCTGACATACCTTCTTAAAAGTGTTTCTACAGAGACCAAATTCTTTGGCTACTGTGTGATATTGGACACCCTCCAGAACCTTTTCCACAGATTTTTCCAAAATACCAGAATGAATAACCTCCCTGGGTTTAGCCCCCTCTATTCTTTTATATTTTTGGGGTATCTATACGAGAAAAAAAAAATAAATAAATAAAATGCATTTGAATAGTACAAATCCCTTGGGTCAAGTATCCCTAGGTGACTTGGGTCAAGTGTCCCTAGTTGCATATTTACTACATAACCCTAAAATGCAGACATTTGCTAATAAGTAAATTAATACTATTATGCATGTTATTGTAGCTAAAAACATGTACAAAACAAATGACCAATTTTAAAAGTCTTACATTTAAACAAAAAAAATTATAACCTCAGAGTTTACAGCACAAAAAAATTACTTTTGGAGCATGAAAATGTATTTTGTCTGATAGTTTAAAAACTTATTAAATGATTCAATTGTTATTTTCACCATATGGTCAGCAACCTGAAAGAAAAGAAGTGATGCCACTTCCAACTTACAAAACTTTCCCAATTCTGAGAAAAAGGCCTTGGGTGAAGTATCCCTATGGGTCAAGTATCCCAAGTTCCCCCTATATTTACGCAAGTAGACGGACAGACAAACAAACAAACCAAATTCATAAACACTTTCCACTTATGTTGGAAAGTGTTAAAAACAGATCTCGTGTTAAAAGCTGAAAAAGAAAAAAAAGAGGAGGAAATTACATGCATTGAAATACACGCAAAAAGCTCATTTTCTAGTTAGTTCAAAATATGACGCTTTCAGATATAATTTTAAAGACTCCTTGTTTAGCATAACATGAATGTTCTTAATGAATTTCTTCGAAGAAAGTCTCGTAAACCTCGAATGATTAATGTCTGTTTAATGGTACTAATGTAAAAACCCTAATTAACGCAAACATGCAAATGAAAGAACTTCAGGTCTTTTCAACATTACTTTCTCATTAATTTTAGTTAATTCATTCAAAAATGATAGTGAAAAAAAATGTAATTATATCACTTTCATTACAGAATGGAAGTAAAAAACTGGAACACATAATGGATATAATTTCATTGCATTTAAGAAAATTAATTATTTTGGTCATAAAATGTACTTTTTTACATATGTTAATAATTTTTTTTTTTATAAAATGTTTAATTTAGAGGATTTCTATATATATTCAGAAATTAAAAGCAGAATTGAGGGTTGTCGTTGACATTACTAACTAGAAGTAAAAGAAGGAACTAATACAATGCCTATTTCTCAAATGCAACAGTTTCTAAACTAGTAATTTTAAACCGAAAGTTAAACCGACTTCAAGAGATTTCATAATTCCGTGTTTTTATGGCAATCTTGCATTTTTATCTAAATTAGACTCCTGCTTATATCGATCGAAACTCGAAAATTCTATTTGGAGCCAACCCGGCAAATACTTTACAACATCCCCAGCTTTCTGTAATTAAATTTCTAATATCAAATTTATCTTTTATTACAAAAAAATAAGCATATATATATGTATATATATACTCAACATATTCAAATGTATATACAGTAGAACTCCAATTATCCGAATCAATTGGGCCGGACCCCATTCGGATAATCAAAAATTCGGATAATTGGATTTTTTTCGAAAAAAGGGTCTATTTTAATTAATTACTGTATGTATGTTTAAAATGGGAGAAAAAAATATTTTTAAAGAAAAAGAGCTTTTAATTAATTAAATGAAAAGGCAACACTTTTACATGTTAAGCGTACTTACAAGTGCTGTACATTAGTACTGTATGTACGTACCGTACTGTAAATGAAAGTCAATGCTTGCTGAACATCTCGGTCAAAGTAAGCTGTTCGACAGTCTTCACCCGTTTTCGGGCAGCCAAGTCGCGCATTCGCTTGACAGTGAGAAGTTGCATGTGGTCACACTCGAGATCACGCTCCATCCACTTCAACGCAGTTTCAAGGCCGGCAAATGCTTCATTAGCTGATGGTCTCGTGTCTGCTTCAAATTAGACATTAAGGTCATCTTATTCCTCGACATTTTCTTCTCTCACACTTTCAATAAGTTCATCATCATTTAGAATTTGAAACCCAGGGTCTGACGAATCACACACCATCCACTCTCCTATATCTTCTATATCTTCGCGCGTAGACATAATCATTATTTTGTGAATCGCAGTACGTTTCTGTCGTAATTTTTTTTCTGAAATTCTGAAAGCGATTCGGATAATCAGCGATTCGGATAGTTGGAGTTCGGATAATTGGAGTTCTACTGTATATACACACATATCTATATATATATATATATATATTTCAGGTTAAAAAGAGTTGTGGATATTCTTTTAAACAAGTTTTAAATTGTACGTCAAACGTGACAAATGAGGTGTGTTCGTACTATAACTAGTTTTATAAATATTCAGATCTTGGTGCAATAGCTGTTGCACTCTTATGCAAACATGCATGAATACAAAATTTATTTTATGTGCAGATTAATTTTATTTTATGAAATTAAGTTTCAATACACTTTTACAAGCAATTAATTACAATTCTGTTACATTAAAATTATACTATGCGCATTGACATTTACTTAAAATTCCAATGGGAAACTTAAGCCTAGCTTTGAAATTTTCAGAACTTGAGATCCATATTTAGACTCTTTTTCCATTTAATATCTATTTCTCTGGAAACTTCTATCCAAAAAACTGTCGGTAGATTATAGGATTGCTATAATTATACAATTTTAGTATACACATTCGGTTTTTAAATTCAGTAATACGGAAATAATAGGACTCCATCTTAAATACGACGTAATCACCATGGCAACCTAGAATAATTATCTGTCATGGGATATCATGGAATTAATTACGTATGATAGGATTTAATAGAATGAAGAATGTGGCTATAAGTTGGTCATAGAGCTTAATAGAATGTCATATACATCATAAAGTCATAGATGTCAGATAACTTGCCGATACATCTCGGTCGCTTAACGATTGATCCTCGGAGGCTGTTATAACAAGGAAGTACCGATTTTTAAAAAACCTCAAATTCGTTGTATTATCACAGGGGGAGAGATATGTGCTTTATTTACTATGTTCTTTTATTTACTGAATATGATATGGAGTTAGGAATATACTATTTGTATGATACTTCATACGTCCGTGAAATTTTCTATCTTGCAGGGGTGAACATTGCGGCAATGTCGAACCGATTTGCATTACACAGTTGTTTACGGATTGTTTGTTTGGAGTTTGCACCGAAAATAGTACTGTATTTCACTGGGAGAAAAAACTCTTTAAATAAAATTTTTGAAACACTGTTTCATACCCCCCCCCCTTCCCCCCACCTCTTAAATAATAAAGAAACTTGTTTTACTGATATTGTTATAGTAATTTTTTCCCGTCAAGTTCCAACCTAGAATCGTTACCTATCATGGGATATCATTGAATTAATTACGTATGATAGTATTTAATGGAATGAAGAATGTGACTCTAACTTGGTCATAGAGGTTAAAAAATGTCATATACGTCATATATGACTATAACGTCATACATGTCAGACAACTTGGCGATACATGTCGGTCGCTTGACGATTAATCCTCGGAAGCTGCTATAACAAGGAAGTACTGATTTAAAAAAAATTCAAATTACTTAATAAATATTTTTATTAATATCTTTTTAAGTTTTTATGCGATTTTCATAAAATTTGAAATGACTCGACAAAATTCTGCAACGATTGTATATATTAAATTTAGAACCATTCGGTTGGGTATAGTTTTTGCTCTGTTATATGCGGACAGACGGACGCACCACGGACCAAACGACGACTATCGGTGCTACGTATATATAATTACGAACACGACTCAAAGAATTGGGCGGGTCGGGGGTCGGTTAAAATTGGGTTACCCGACCTCTTCTGGATTGTAATCCACATTCATTTTAAATCTGATTGTCGGCAATATTTCTTATGTTGACGTGTAGTAAACGATTATTAAAAACTCATAAATAATTGTAATTACAATACACTATATGCGTGATACAACGATTATTTAAAAAACTTAAAGTAACGTACCTTAACACTATATATTAAAATTTCGTGACAGTTTGTCAAGTTTTGCGAAAGTTAAAGCCTATAAAATATTTTTTTCCGAGTTATTTTCCGGCTATAGACAGTAATTGTCGAAATCTGGTTTTCAAATGTGCTATGCCTTTTCTAAAATGTTTACTTCGGTATCTTATTTACCTTATTAAAAAGTGAAGTTTTGTTAAAATATTCTGGAAGTCACTAGATTAATTTTGACACTATTATTCTAACTGGTAAATAAATCATATGAGATGTAATCTTGCCAACTGGCCGAAAAAGTCCGGGCCAGGATTCGAACCCTGGCCCGGACTTTTTCGGCCAGTTGACAAGATTACATCTCATGTGATTTCTTTACCAATTAGAGTAATTGTATCAAAATTAATCTAGTGTAATCACATTTCCAGCGTTTACTGGAGATCCTATTAACTGTGATTTATTCTGTTGTGCTGATTCAGATATCAGACCAGATTCTATGATCATTAAGGTTAACTGAGTGAATTAGTTCAGCCATATTCGTCCGGGATTGCTCAGTTGGTAAAGCTTTGGCAGCTTCAGCCAAGGGATCCCGGGTTCGAATCCTGGCCCGGACTTTTTCGGCCATTTGGGAAGATTTGCATCTCATATTCTGGATATGTTGGAAAGTGTTTCATAACTTATTCTTGACACATGATTTTTTTTCTTGTTTATAATTTAAACCAAATTTATGACCATTTAACTATTTCCATCATATTACGATGGCTCCGTTTCATAGGGTAAAAACCTTATATCACGCATTGTTATGATGGTCTTTTCTTTCTGAACATTACTGAATATTATTCTCTTACTCCTTCGTTCTGCAAAAAATCTCTGCTTGAAAACTTTAGCTGGATTTTTAAGAATATATGAAATGACAAATAGCAAGGGGGGAGGGGGGGGGAGGTTTCCCTCAAAAAAATATATATTAGAAATTCCAAAGATAAAATTTAAATTTTTTTCATCTCTTTTTCATATGCCTTTCTTTGCTCAGCTGCACTGTAAAAAAAAATCCGTCAAATTTACGGCAAAAACTGCAGGCAGCAATGTTGCCAGCAGTTATTACGTAAAAATAGCAGTAAAAATCGATGTACATTTTATCGCATATTTTCCGTCATTTCAACGGTTATAAATGTAGTAAATTTCAGAGCCATTTTTCCGTACAAATTACCACAAAAAGTTCTGTAATTTTAACAGTCCTATTTCCGTACAAATTATCACAATAGCTGCTGTAATTTTAAAAGCCATATTTTTTTTTAAATCATTGATTTTAATCAACTTTCATTTTTAGATGACTATTAGAATAGTCATAAAGTTCATCGCTTGTTTGAAAAACATTGGAATTCATTATTTTATGTATAGAAATTCAATCCCATATAAAACATTTCTTTACTGCTTTGTATATGATATATGTAAGAATTCAGAATTTATTAATAGGAATTTTTTTAATGTGGCAAAACTGAGACATCAAATATTCATTATAATACTATGTGTAAATACATTATATATAGAGAGAGTATATTTGTAGTACTAAAAAAAGAAACACTTCAATTCTGAAGGGCGAGAAGAATTTAGATAATATATATATATATACATTTTAGATAATTGGACTAGAATTACAAGCTTACGTTTATCTAATACAAATATAAAATACCATTTGTAATTAAACACTGATATATAAGCAATGCAGGCTCCTAAGCGTAAGTCAAGAAACGCACCATTTTGCTCGCTTTCGCCGTCGCGCGGGAAAGAGCACGTACTTTTGAATAGAAGTTCCTTGCGCAGATCATGCTAGTAAAATGTCTTTGCGCGCAGGCGCCGATTAGAAAATGAATGATGTGATCTGATTGGTTGTTCGCATGAAAGGATTTTGAAAGCGAAAACGCTGGTTAAATCTACTGTTATATTTGCGGTATTTTTACATACGGAAATATTACGTTGCGATTTACTGGAATAAATGCAGTGAATTTGACAATCATTTTTTACAGTGTGTTTGAATTTCAAGAGGCTTCTTGTGCAGTATTGATCGATGTTAAACCTTATAAAATAAAAATAATGAAGTTCTCTATGTCTTCTCTCCCCAACCGAAAAAAAATTCACACTTTTTTGTAAATATTTACTTTTCAGTGAAATATTTAAATCAGAAGTACATAATCTGTTTTCTGTTATCATAGCACAGAGAAGTACGAGCACATTTTAGCTCAATCCCAAAGTGACAGTTTTTCTGTCAATTTTACTGATTTTTTTTTTTTTTTTTTTTGTAATGTATATTCTTTCTCATTCAACTGAAATTTGACTCAGTATTTCACACCTATTAATCCAGTATTTTCTAGGGTTCCGTACTTAAAAAGTAAAAAAGGAAACATTATTGTCTGTCTGTCCGTCTGTCACAGCTGTTTTTCTCGAAAACTATAGAACGTGGAAAATTTAAACTTGGAACCACATATTTATAGATTATTTGCCATTCACAATTTTTAAGGACAATTTTAGGGGGACTAATGAAATTATTTGAAAATAAAAAAAAATATTTTTTGTATATCGTGTGGGGTATTGTTCAAAGGATCTGGTAACACCGAACTCAAAAATATGTTTGTTTTAATTTTAGGTATTATATTTTCACAGATATCGTAAAAATATCCTACAGAAATATGTTCTCACCCCCTATTTCCGATTCTACTCAAAACTAGAATTAGGAAAACATTAGGGGTAGTAGTAATTTATTTAAGCACTATAGGAAAATTATAGTGATTATCCTAGATCACATAGTTTTTGAGAAAATCGTATTTTTCCGTTACACACAATCTTTACTTTGCGGGCGCTCAGGAGGGGAATTGAGAGGTACTCGAGGTTCCCATGGACGCGAAATCATCCAAGGACTGTTGATAATGATTTATTCAACAATTTATCTGTAATTAGCCGAGATATTAATTAAAAACTATATCTAGACAAACGGCGCTCGGACCAAGGGGCCGTTGCAACTTTGCGACCTTCTTTCGAAGCGTGCTTGGCACAATGCCAAGTTTAAACTTTGTAAAAGGTGTTTGTTTTAGGTAAGGTGAATCTTAGTGATAAATAGTCAACGTTTTTCAATCCATTTGGATTCAATTATTAAGGGCAATAATTGAAAAATAATTCATAGATTAATTCGAAGTTTCTTACGAAGTATTATAATTCTTTTAGCAACAATATATTGTAATATTGCAGTTAGTAATTAATAAATTTATTGTACGGAACCCTTTGTACGCGAGTAAATTTCGCTCTTGACCAATTATTTTTTATTATTTTTACTTGCTTTTATTTAACACTTTCCAACTTAGTTGAAAAGTGTTTATGAATTCGGTTTGTCGGTCTGTCTGTAAGTCTGCCATCTGTCCGTGCTCTAACTTGCGTAAATATACTCAGATTGTCATGCAATTTATATATGTTATTGAGGTTTACTTATGCCATGTTTGGTATTGAAAATGAAGTATATACCACTTTGCTTCGTGTACAGGGGCACTCAAAAGAATGCCGTTACATTATGTTCTATGCGGGAAAATCCTTTGCATTGTTTTTTAATGATGTTAAACTATTTCAAATACATCTAAATTTATATACAGTGCTGAAGTGCACTACAAGACGCTTACTATCGAATATAGCACGTGTAACACTTACAATTAGTTTACAGGATAACTCAAAAGAATTCCGTTATATTATGGTTTATTGGTCAAAATCGTTCCCGGTGCATTTTAATCATGTTACACTATTATAAGCATATTAAATTGATATCATTTTCTAAGGTGTACTAAAACATGCTTACTATCGAATATGGAGTGTAAAGCATTTATCATTCATTTACAGGGCCACATAAAATATTCGGTTACATAAAGGTTAACGGGGAAAAACTGTTTGCAGCGTATTTTAATTACGTTACACTATTTAAAATATAATGGAATTGATATGCATTACTTAGGTTTACTACAAGATAGTTGTTGTATAATATAATGTGCATAACATTTATCGTTCGTTTACAAGGACACAGAAATGATTTCGGATATAGTACTGTGCGAGCCGACCCCAATCTGTCAATGGGATGCTCACGATTCCTCGGTAATGACTCCATCAATTACGATCAAATTTACTAAAAATATACACTGCAAAAAATAATTGTAGATTTTGCAGTATAAAACTGGCACCCCAGCTGCCAGTATTATACCGTAAAATTAACAGTATTAAACAGCAAAATAAGCAGTAATACGCTACCGCGCATGCGCGGCAGCGTATTACTGCTTGCACGGCAGCGTATTACTGCTTATTTTACTGTTTAATACTGTTAATTTTACGGTATAATACTGGCAGCTGGGGTGCCAGTTTTATACTGCAAAATCTACAATTATTTTTTGCAGTGTATATTGTAGTGAGACAGTGATAATAATTTGATCCGATTTTTGAAATTCGATATGTGGCCCGAGTATTTAAAGGTCAGAATTCTAATGCGAGCTCTAGGGGCGATTTCGATTACAAAAATATTTCGCGCGCGAAATTTCGAATTGGGTAATTCTTCACATACAACTAACTACATGCATTAATTCTACAAGTCATTTTCTTCAAATATATCTTTAATACTTTGCCTTGAGTCGCACGGTGCAGGGCGTCAACACTTCCAAAACTGGCAATCCGACTCAGGCTCAGTAACCTTTCTCTATGATAACAGGTCACATATCTCAGTGTCACATCGAAAAAAAGAAATTACCAGTATCATTTAAACTTAAAATAAAATCCACTGAAAATTTACCACTACTCGTACAAATATAAATGAAAGTAAAAACAATGTATAAACCTACATAGGGGCCATTCTCCCATAAGTGTGATTTTTGGCAGCACAGATATCTGATTTTTAAAAGTCTCATATTATGCTCAATTTGAATTTTTAATAACCACTGACATATTGCAGAATAATAATTAGTAGATGGCACAAACTTTATTGAAAAATAAATGTGATATTGCAGTTTTTATCAGAGAAAACACAAAAAAAAAAAAAAAAAGTGTCACTGTCCCTGGGACAGTAGTGACACTTTTTGTAATTTTTCAACTTTACTTAAAAAAGAAAACTTTTGAAATGTTGTATGCACTATTTTCAAAGACATATCAAACCTACTATTAAATGGCTTGATATTGGTTAGTCTATAAATACCAGCATTTAAATTAACAATGAGAGCAGTACAGTGATGGTTAATAAAGGTACGGTTATCGTTTCCCCATTCTTTTCAATCCAGAAAATTTTATCCAGAATTTTAAAGAACAACATGCACTCATGTACTGGAAATAATATTAAAAATGACTGCATACTGCCATCTGGTCGAAATATGAGGAAATTCATACACCGGGACAGTACTGGCCCAGAAAGTGAGGGTTACAACTTTAAACCCAACAAAAACAAATATTGCACATTTCAGATTTCACTCATCATATAAAAATTATATTACTATGCTCCACGAGATCCATATTTATAATAAATGCATTGTTTTTTGAAATGTTTTAATAATTATTGTTTGTTGATAGTTTTAATAATCAAGTTATGGGTTTTGGGCAAGGGACAATAGTGACTTTTGAGATATTTAAATTCCATTTTAAAAATTAAAAAATCAGATTTTCACAGTAGAAGTAACTGAATACTGTAGAACAATCCCAGAGAAACATTTTTGCATTAAATGAGACTTTATATTGCAAAGAAATGCCGAAAGATATACTGGAGACTGAGAAATCGCACTTATGAGATTCTTGCCCATCTGTGCAAGAATCTCTGATCACTTCCTCGTTTAACGGTATTTTTAAATTCCTACTATTAGCTCACACTCTCTCTATATATATCTTATTCAAATTTTCAATCGTTAATTAAATATTTTCTATTCATCCACTCAAGTTCAAATAAATTTTTTTAAACTTGTAGTGGATGACACTTTGTGTTAATACAGTTTTTTCAAATATTAATTCATTAAATAAATTTAATTAATTAATTTTAGTTTTAAATGGGAGAAAAAAATTCCTCCCATTGTTTTCATAAATGAAATGAAAGATTTATCTCAAATGAGTGATGCCACAGAAATAAAATACCGCAACGATGATTATAAAATAATGTTCAATAAAGATAACGTGGGACATTAATGCTGCACGGGTTTATTTTATTATTTATGATTAAAAAGTAGGAATTGACTTAATTTT
The DNA here is from genome assembly GCA_963931845.1 of Maratus michaelseni. Lineage (NCBI taxonomy): Eukaryota > Metazoa > Arthropoda > Arachnida > Araneae > Salticidae > Maratus > Maratus michaelseni. The sequence continues at coordinate 9,885,789 of OZ007590.1, read as the reverse complement.
TTTTTTTATATTACTTGTTAAAAATAAACAAAATCTGTGAAACATGGGGTTATATATCTTGATTACAAATATTTCATAACACTGACAAAGGATGTGAACTAATTTTCACTTTGCTAAGCAACGCATAACCAACAGAGTGAAAAAGGTGTCAAGACCGGGATCGAACCCAGATACCCTGGTGTAGCGAACCATGTGCTTTACCATTTAAGCCATCTGGGCGACATCCAGTTTGGCATTTTTCACTTATACGTTGGCAAGGCTGCAACTTCGCAGCGCAAGATGGAATGTCATACATGAGCACACTACCCAGTGACGTACATGTGACGAATAAATTACCAGCATCGGATGATATCTTAATTTAATATCTCTTAATTTAATTGGAAATTTACAAATATTTCTCTGGATGCTTAACGGTTAAATTGCGTTATCTTAGAGATCAAAACTTTCAACAAATCATTATTTTTTTCACTAAAATTCATTAAAATGCAGTTTTTCCCGCTAAAATTCAAATGCAGCTTTTTTCTCGCCATGAGGCGCTAAAATCGGTCCTTGGAGGAGGGAGATGGCATGAGAAAAGGGACGGCACAATTTTGTGCGAGGGACGGTCCTTTGGTCCCTCCTCCTGTCCCCGTACTCTAATTTTCCTACTACTACTATTAAAAATGAATTTAACATTCGGGGTTCACTTTAAATCGGCATAATTCCTAAACTAGATTATCGAATGACTCCCCGTCTTGAATTCTAGGGGGAAAAAATTCCGAAAAATCCATATATGATGTCAAAACTATAGGTGTTCATATTAAAAATTTTAAAGTATGTTACAATAAATGTATGAAGACGCTCCTAAGCCCTTTTTAAATGGTAAATTGAAACAAGGCATGATTCAAGAGCTAATGGCTATTTTCGTGTTTTATTTTTCCTGTGGCAATTTGTTAATTAAAATGTATGGGGTGTTTTTATTTATTTATTTACTTATTTTATTTATTATCTTGGTCAATTGTTTATTTAAATCAAAAAACCTTCCTTAATCTGTGGGGGAAAAAAAACGATCGGAATGCTTGAATCATAAATATAACGCAGTTTTCAAAGAGATTGAAAACAGTAGTTACTCTGTTGCTTAAAAGGGGAAAAAAAGAGGAGATTCCTGTAGGAAGAAAAAAAAGAAGGATATCCTGGATATCCTGTAAAATTATTGTAACATTTTAAATTAAAGCGAGCGGTTTAGTATGGTTTTAAGATCCTTGAATTTATTGAATAATTATATTTGGAAATTTCTTCAATGCTACAAATGTTTTGTTTAAGCTTTAATAAAATTTATAATTCGAGATTATCTTGTCAAATAAGTCTGCAGTTTTGAATACAAATTAAGCTTATTTGAAAACTACTTGAACACTGTATAATAAAGTATTTAACCGAATGAATCGGTTTCTGATAAATAAACATTTGGTAACAAAAACTTAATGAAAAAGACCGTTTAAAAGTTTCATTATCGTTCTGAATTCTATTCAAATCCAAATAAAAATTTATCAATCGAGGCAATCTTATACATTTGATCATTTGAATAGGAGAAAGGAAAAATAGATTGAATTTTTCAGAAGAATCCGGCACGTAATCACGTTATCCCTGAAAACAGAAAAAAGGAAATTTCCATCCAAAACAGGGGAATGATCGATAGATATAATTCAGAATCCAATGTAAAAGGAGACGTAACTAATTCGACTTGAAGTTATGCTATTCCCGAACTAATTAACAATTCATTGTTTAAACAAGTGTGATTGATATATATATATATATATATATATATATATATATATATATATTTTTTTTTTTTTTTTTTTTTTTTTTTTTTTTTTTTTAAGCGTGTTAAAATTTTGACTTGAAAGACCATAAAAATCTATTTAATATTTTAACTATAGTTGGATATGCCAACCCCAAAACTTTTTGCTATCTCATCCAGGTTAATATTTAAAAAAAAAATAATAAACGTATTTTTTTTTATTTATGCAGTTTAGAATCCAAAAATGCAGTATAGCAATGTCACCTGTTATATTATTTACACGAACACCTAATCAGCACTAAGTTATGTAAAGGTCTAACAGAATGTGAACTTTGATGAAATTCCGGGCATTAGTTCTTGAGATAGAGCTATTGCGGAACTCGTAAAAAATGCAACATACCAGCGCCAGCTTTTGAGCGATTTGCATCAAAAACTAATCAGTACCAATTTATATCAAGGCCCAACTGTATCTAAAGTTTTATTAAATTCCATGCATTAGTTCTTGACATAGAACGCCCACAAAAATTTTTTGTCACATACAAACACACAGACAGACATACACACACACACAGACATTTTCTTAAAACAGTCAAATCGTGTTCAGGACCTTCTAAAACGTGTAAATCCGTCGAAATATATTTATAATTTCCCACTTAGAAATGATCAATTTTAACAGCAAAATAAATAAAAATGAAATAAAATAAATGGAACATGGAGTTAATAAAAATGATATTCAGTTGCTTTAAATTGCGTAATCGAGCCACTACATTTACTCCCCTACCAGTAACGAACGTTACGTTAAAAAAGGGGTAGGAAAGTACAAAACATACAGAAAACGATATATATATATATACAAAATAAATACAATTTTACAATTATTAAAAATATTTACATAAAGAAAGAAGCAAATTTTCTAGTCTCTAAATCTTACTGGAAGTTTAATAGTTCTACAAGTTCGTGATTGTTCCAAACAGGCACAGGCTTTTCCGCTGTATTACCAGGTTGAATAAAGTTTCTATTGTTCATATTTTGTGTAGATGAAGGCTTCACTTGTAACTGGGTTGCTTGTTCAGGTTTACCTTTAATTTTTATAGTGAAATATTTTGAAGAGCGAATAATTACTTCATAAGGACTTTCATATGGTGGTTCTAGTTGTTTACGTACTCTGTCTATTCTTAGGAAAACGTGTGTACTTGATTCCAAATCCTTATGAACAAATATATTTGGAATATATTTATGTTGAATTTTTCGTGGTCCAATTAGCTGAATCTGCTCTTGTAATTTATGAATAAAACTTCCTGGTAAGACTTGCATGGTACTCGGCTGTAAAAATTCACCGGGCAGCCCAAGTTTCTCTCCATAAACCACTTCTGCTATAGTATAGGGAGTATCTGCTCGAATCGCTGTGCGAAGACCCAAGAGAACTGTGGGTAAAGTTTCAGTCCGGTTTATTTGATTATGCGCTTTTAGAGAGGCTTTTATTGATCTGTGGAGACGTTCCACTTTGCCATTGCGCTGCGGATGATAGGCTGTTGTATGTTGTAGCTTAATACCGCAGTCTTGAAAGGGCTTGTACTATTTCTGAATAAAATTGACCTCCACGATCGGAAATCAGCTTTGAAGGTGTTCCGAATCTAGTGATCCAATTATTATAAAAGGCTTTTGCTACAGTCTCTGCCGTGCTGTTATCCAGTGGAATGGCTTCCATCCAGTTAGTGTATCTGTCGATGCAGGTTAAGCAATAGATGCTGCCATTTGATGGTGGTAATGGACCAGCGAGATCAATATGGACTACTCGAAATCTCTCTGACGGCTCTGGAAATTCCTCAATTGTTGATTTTGTATGAAGAGTAATTTTTACTTTTTGGCATGAAATGCATGATCTAGACCAGGGGTTCTCAAACTATGGTACGCGTACCAGTACTGGTACGTGAAGCTCTGGCCACTGGTACGCAGAAGTCCGATACTGGTACGTGGAATAAAATACAAAAATCAGCATATTAATATGGAATCGAAAAAGGCTTGTCTTTATTAACTTGGAAATTTTCAAAAAATTTTCGAACCCGATGTAGGATCTGTAAACGCTTTTTCTATTTTCTTCTACGAGAAATGCATAGCAGACTTGCTGAAGAGGGACTTGGTTTGGGATGCATTCTCCCGCGATCTGCAAGCCGTGGATCTGATTTAGTATGAGTTTGCGACCCCTGATGACGTCTTCTTAGCAGCACGGCAACGAGCTGTCATGAGGTTCGCAGAGTTGTTTGGGCCGATTCTCTCCGAGATCCACGCTTGGGCGACAGAGTGAAGCCTCACGTTCAGTTTCGGTAAGTGCGGTTAAACTGTTATGAAGCCCCTGAGCAGGTACCACAATGCCCCGTCTATTCCCATCCTCATGGAAGGGAACATGATCCGCTTTAAATGGCAGATCCTGTATCTGGGTGTCACAATCTATTCCCACCTAAGTTGGATGCCTCACCTAACCTCGGTTCAGGAGAAGGATTTTAAGGAGTTGAACAAAATAAATCGTCTCACAGAAGATAACTGGGGTCTGAGACCGAATTTTCGCAAGATATGCTTTCTCGATCATAGCAGAAAGAATTATTCCTTATGCGGCATTTATTTGGTACTCAAGCAAGGTAGTGATAGCAAACAGGTTGTTCAGCATGCAGAGGAACCTTCTCCTCTGTGTAACAAAATGTTAAACAACGACTTTCACGAATGTTCTGCAGGTCTTGTCAGGGGTCGTCCCCTTCAACTTGCGTGTGGAGCTGGACAGGGACTACACGGCCCTCATCCGATGGAAGAAGGGCGTTGATGGTACCGGAGTAGACTCCCAGTCGGTCTACCTCTGGAGGCCCACTCCCAGACTTGAGGATCTTTGTTCGGGTCCGTTGGACCGTGGATTTGACTCCGCGAACCACGTTTTCGTACTACATGGATGGATCCAAGCAGGAGAACGACACCGTCGGGTGTGCGTTCTTTGCCGTATCAGAGAACCAGATTGTAGTGGAGAGCCAGTATAGTAGTGTCTCGGATGGTGCGGAAGTTTTTACGGCCGGGGTTGAAGCGATCAAAGAAGCAATCACCCATGCCCGTCTAAGAGGTCTCGGGGAAATCCACGTCTATTCTGACTTGAGATCGGCGATCCAAGCGTTCCACGAACTTGTGCCTCATCAGCATAGGGCCATTGCCGAGATTAGGGAAGTCGATGTTCACATGTACTGGGTCCGGGCCCATGTTGGTTACATCTTTGATGAAAGGGCGGACATATTGGTAAAAGAAGCCACCACACGGCAGTCTGTCGATGTGGTGATTCCAGTCACGCGCCGCCAAGCCAAAAAACATCTTTTTGGCCGCGCCTTGTCCAAGTGGCAAGAGAGATGGGATCAATCTGGCACCGGCCGCAGGGCGTTTGTATCCTTCCCACGCGTCGGCACTCGCCGACTGCAGGGCGATTGCTACATTAATAAGGTCTTCACGGGACACGGCACCTTCGGTGACCACCAAGCTCGTTTCTTCCGCCACGACTCTACATGTTTTTGTGGGGTTGGGGTATGTAGCATAAGCCACGTGCTTTACCTATGTGTTCTCTGGAGGTCTGTGTGGGAAAGGTACTTCCCTCGCGACTTCCGGACGCGTGCATCACGCGATCTATACCTGGACGGATACGCCAGAAAGGGAGATCGGTTGATAATCCACCGACTCCTAATGCGTACATTGGATCGCAACCTGGGTCGCCGAAGAGCTGGCCGAAATCACATAGCTCTTTGCGGTCAAAGACCGCGTTTGAACGCAATTCTAATTGCCCGCGGCACCCGCGGTGCAGGAAGTAATGGTGCATAGAGTTCGCAGGCTTGAGACTCGTTTCGTAAGCCGTCACTTTAAAATGTGATATTGCTCTAGTCATGCAAATGTTATTGTTGTCATTGTTGTGCGTGCTTAAAGTTTTATCCTTGTTGTTGTTGTTTTAAAGTTCTATTTCATATTTTGCACTAACACAACTTCTTTCAGGTAAATTACGACAGGGAATTGTGACTACCTTTGTAGGTTTCCACATCCCTCGAGTTCTGGTGAAGCAAGTACGGGTAGGAAAATCCTGACTTAAGGCCTAGGGCCTGGTTCCCTTCTGGGTGTCCAGCTCCGAAGCTGTTGGGGGATGCCGGTCCGTCCCCAAGTGTCTCGTGGTGACTCCCCTACTGGGTTTCATCGCGTATCGCAACGACTTACGTCATCTACACGTGGGTTTAAGGTTGGAGGGTCTGCAGGTGACGGTCCTCTGGCCGGCCGAAACGCCGCGGGAAGCAGGTCCTACTGGTGCGCTAAAAGTCCTTCAGGACTTGGGTTCGGTGGTCGCTTGCGCTCCGGGCGTCCCTCTGGCGTCTGGCGGCACAACTTTCTTTTATAGTAGACTTGCTGAAATTCACACTCAACCCTTGTGATGGAATCAGTTTTCAAGAATTAAAAACACAATTATTAGATTTATATAGATAAAAATTTATTTTTTTAATAAAGATCTAATTTTAAAATTAATGTGTGAATTAAGTATTTTTAATTAGCGGAAGAACTGTTTTTAAACAGCTTTACAAATTGAATTATCTGAAGGTAAAGTCTGAATGCTTGGAAGTAGGAGGAGCTTGTGTGAGTAGGAGGAGTTAAAACAAAACAACATTCCAAGTGTAATTTATAAATTACACTTAGAATGTTATTTTGTTACACATTGTTCTCTTTGTACTAGAAGAGCTTCTAGGAAGTGTTGAAATAAAAGTCTTATTTCAAACATAATTCATAAATTGATTCATTGTGTTGAATGAAATATTTTCTTCTATTTTACAAAAAGTGTTATAGTTTCTTCCTATTTCATGGAAATCAGTTTTTAAGAGAATAAGGTTATTTGAAATGGTCAAGAGAGTAAGATTATTCCAATCAAACAAATACTGTGGTCATATGCAGAGTGGATTCAAGGTAAAGCATTGTACATATGTATTGAGGTGGTATATATATAAATGTATGAAGAAACTTGCAAATGTTTGTCTACTGAGCGAGATTACTGTCGCATTTAAAGGTATGCAGATTATTAATACGTTTGTATTAAGCCTATGTTAAATGCGCTAACTAAGCTTTAGATAAGAAATTCGCAGGACCTGATTAATGCAGAGGCTGAATAGGCCATAGCCTAGGGCCCACCACTGATGGGGGGAGGGGGGGCCCAAAATAAATAAAATTGTTTACATAAAGTTTTAAAAATGCAGTTTTATTCAATTACTTCTTACAAAACCAAAAAAGATTTTGATTAACTTCGTAACCCTATCATAATGTCTAAGGATAACCACCAAATACTCCCCCCCCCCAAAAAAAAAAAATAAATAAATAAAAAATATATAGCTATTATCTTGGTTTCAGACTGGCTCCGAAAAGGTACTGGGTCTAGAGCACGACATGACCTTAATCAGGCTCTGGAAATTCGTTTCTCATTTGAGACATCCTGCCACTGTATCTCATGAGAGAGGAAAGAAGTGAACTTATTCAGCTCTCCCTCCTGTGATGGATTACTCAAGTCCACATTCAAAAGGATGAATGTAACAGAATTTTCGCTGACGAGAATATCAGAGTATCGTCAAAAATACACTAAGTCTGTTTGTGTTTAGCACAACAAATCTCTGTGAATGTGCTTCTCCCCTCTTTGTTATATGAAAAACAAATACAGGAATGAACAAAACATCGAATCTGACTTATGACTAAAACTTCCTAATACTGAGACAGACATGAGGAAGTTGTGCTTGATAAAGAAGCCATCCTTTTCATTAGCCTACTACAATAGTATGTGAATTAGTGTGCGCCAATATGTCATTAAGTATTGTGGCTTTTTTTACTATACCAAAATACTGTATTTTAATATTGTATGCATTATTAAAATTTAATGATGATACTACTTTTTACTTGAATGTTATTATAAAGCAGTCAATTTAGTAATGTAATCATTCATTTTTAAATGCACTAAAACCTGCTATGACGGAAATACAAAAGACCGGAGAGATATTTTGCTTTAGACAGATTTTTTATATTAGCTTTATGTTTATTACCAGGTGGTACGCGGAAGTATGAACTTCGATTTAGTGGTACGTCGTTCTAAAAGTTTGAGAACCCCTGATCTAGACCATTTTCTAACATCTTTATTAATATTAGGCCAAATGAACTTGGATGTAATTAGCTTAACTGTTGATTTTACTCCTGGAAGGGATAATCCGTGAAACTTCTGGAAGATCTTCATTCGGTAATTATGAGGTATATAAGGACGGACATTGCACGTAGAGACATCACACCACAGATTCTGACCAGAAGGAAGAGGGTACTGTTTAAACTTTAAAGTCTTAGACTTTTGTAAATCTTTAATTTCTTCGTCTTGACATTGTTCTTTTGCTATTTCATCATAATCGATTATAGTAATTTCTTCAAGTCTTGATAATGAATCTGCTACAATATTATTTTTACATTTGACGTATCTAATGTTACTAGTAAATTCGGAAATATATTGTAGTTGTCTGCACTTTCTTGGTGATGCTTTGTTAGGCTCAGGGCCCGATTAACGTACAGGCCGACTAGGCCACGGCCTTGGGCCCATTGCTGATGGGGACCACAAACTGAATAAAAAGTTTATTAAAAATGCAGTTTTCTGCAATTATTTTTCACAAAACCAAAAAAGATGTTATTTAAATTGGCAAACATATCATAATATCTAATGATAACCCCTGAATACCCCTGAAAAAATATTTATAGCTACTATTTTGCTTGGAGGGGGCCACCGGAAAGGTGTTAGGCCTTGGGCCCCAGATGACCTTAATCGGGCTCTGGTTAGGCTTTTGCAAAAAGGCATACCCAACGGTTCATGATCCGTATAAATCGTAAAGGTTCTTCCTTCTAGTAAGTATTTAAAATATTTTACCGATAAGTAAATACCTAATAGTTCACGGTCGTATGTGCTATAATTCTGTTGAGCGATGTTTAACTTCTTCGAATAAAAGCCGATAGGTTTCCAAGATTTATTTTTGTATTGTTTCAGGACAGATCCTATGGCCAAATCGGATGCATCTGTAAACAAACCTAGAGGTAAATCAGAATGTGGGAAGGATAATAAAGCTGTATTTGCTAGTGCAAATTTCAAATTGCTTTCGTGCTTCTTCAGTCCAGTCAATTTTTCTTTTATCTTTTTTCTTGGAACCTTTAAGGTATTCGTGTAATAATGCTTGGTGTTTTGCAGCATCTTTTAAATAACGACGGTAGAAATTAATCATGCCAAGAAAAGTTCTTAAATCATAAATGGTTTCTGGTAATTTATAATTTAAAATAGCTTCAACTTTTTCTGGTAAGGGACGTAAACCTTCCGTTGTAATAAGATAACCTAGAAATTCTATTTCTGGAACTGCAAATACTGATTTGGAAATATTGATTCTGAGGCTGTATTTGTGTAATCTTTCAAAAACTAAATTAAGGTGATTTTCATGTTGGTTTTCATCAGCAGAAGCAATTACCATGTCATCTAAATATGGAAAAACAAATTCAAGATCTCTTAACACTTCGTGAATAAATCTTTGGAACGTTTCGGGGGCATTTTTAAGGCCAAAACTCATGACATTAAACTCATACAATGCGAAAGGAGTAATAACAGCTGTCTTACATTTATTCTCTTCTGCAATCGGTATTTGATAGTAAGCTTTCAAAAGATCTATTTTTGAGAAAATTTTTGCACCTTTCAAAATATGATGAAAATCGTCAATTCTGGGAATTGGGTATCTGTCAGGAATGGTTCGGGAATTAAGCTGTCTGTAATCACCGCAGGGACGATAAGATCCCTCCTTTTTAAACACTAAATGTAATGGACTTGCCCATTGGGATTTAGAAGGACGAATAATATCATTGTCGAGCATGTATTTAAATTTTTCTTTGGCTATTGCCAGTCATTTTGAATCGAGTTGACGAGCTTTATCATACACTGGAGGACCTTCCGTACAGATAAAATGTCGTACATCATGTTTGGATGTTGAAATTAGCAAATTTGGCTTTGCAATATCGGGATACTTAGAAAATAAATTTTGAAATTTAACAGTTTTGTTCAATGTACTAATATTGTTAAAAGCAATTGAAGAAACTTCACCATACATATATACCGACATCATCGAAAAAACGTCGAAAAACAGGCTCTGAGTAGATTGAAACATCAGTGAAAATGACGTCATTTTTTTATGCAAATATGGTAAAGTACCTTCATTTTTCAAACAAAAATGCACATTCTTTTTTTTTAATGATGTTTTTTCAAGAAGCAGAAGCATTTCGCTGCTTTAAGTATTTATGTTTTCTCAGAGCATTGAAAAATGAAAATTCATTTCAATTGCACTTGGTCTTCTAGATCCAACGCACGAGCGACACTGCTAGTTCAAATCGCAGGCAACGGTTCAAATATGCTGTGCTGCTCGCTGTTCAGCCGTGGTCTGGGTTTTCTTGACACAATCGTAATAAAAGATTTGAGTTTCATAAAAGCTTATGAAAAACGATGTTTTTTTTTTTTTCGATAGAGAAACATTTGATACATACTGTGATAATAACCTCTCTGTGTCACTGAATATGAGGATAAAAAATAAGTTAAAGGTTTTGTTTACGTTGTTCTGGGAGAGTTTTTAAATTCATTAGTTTTAGTTTTATGTCCAGATGGTAAGTATATATTTTGTCTTTTATCTTTGCAAGCATATATATATATATATATATATATATATAATATTTATCACTTGTAAAGTCACAATTGTAATACAATTTTTAAAAGTTACACAATTTACCAAGTGTCAAAAAGATGGAACCTTCTGTCTTTAATCATCTCTCTATAGATTTATAAATACTTTTCCGTTATACGGACACCATTGTCTCCAAGCATACATTTACATACATTTAATACATACATTTACATACATTTAATACATACATTTACATACATTTAATACATACATTTACATACATTATGCATTAGCATACATTTTGGCATGGTGTCCGTATAACGGAAAAGTACCGAGTTATGTATATGTGATGAAAGTTATTATCCCCAGATTATTTGGTACTTACGTATTATCCGGGCCAGGAGATAGATCGCCAAAAACGGTTGTCAATCGCCAATCTTGTTCATCGTTTCCATTAATGTGCAAAACAGTAATTTAATATTGTTAATACATAAAATTGTTTAAAATGGTAAATAATATAAAATTAATAAATTAATAAAATAAATAACAAAAAACTGTAAACTATAATAAAAAAAATAAACCATAAATTATACTAAAAAACTATGCACTATAATAATAAATAAATAAACTATATACGTGTCAAAAAATAAGGGTTACTGTAATTAGTATAATTGGCGCCATGCTTGGCTCAGTTGAATCTGACCTGGTCCGGATAATAGGTAAGTACCGATTATTTTTCTAATGATCAATACTTTTCTGTTACCCAAGCGCATGTCTCACCAATAGCACCTTTCGGTACTTCTCTATTATCCCGTCGACCACTTTTCAGAACAAAAAACTATCGCCAAACTGTAAGATTAAACGCCAAAAATGCAGTCCCATTTATTTGATGTCAGAAGCATTTACGTGTTTGTTATGTCATCAAGTGGTTTTTAATTCGACATTTGCGTGTATTTTTCATTATGTTATACTGATTTATTAGATATTTCATTAATTAAAATAACAGTTGTGTCCTTAAATTCTTATATTTTATTTATTTATTTCTTTTGATATTCCAATGGCAACGTTCTCCCGTTTATTTGGCGATAGTTTTTTGTTATGAAAAATGTTCGACGGGATAATAGAGAAGTACCCAGCTTTTATTTTTGCGTGTGTAAATTAGAGTCAATGATTTGATATTGAAATAAAATGGGTACAGCTGTTGCATACGCACCGGAGAATCTTTTTGGCGCCAAAATGGCGATTTTAGGTCTGTACAACCCGGCTGCATTGGAGAGATTTTGCTACTAATGGAAAAACGGTAAAGCAGTTTGCGTGTGTTTTTTTGCTAAATTGTGTATTTTATAATAAATTAATCATTATGTATGTTTTATAATAAAATAATTTGTGTGCGTTTATAATAAAGTTGTGTACGTTTTATAATAAAATTGTGTGTTTTTATAGTAAAATAAACTGTTTCACAATAAAATAAAACTTAAGAAAGCTAGACTTAACAGGTGCCCGAAAACGGGGCTTTCTCGCTAAAATGGCGCAAAACAAAAATCGCGCCAACCCCGATGCGTCTGAAGTAAATTGTATATAGAAAACTATATAATAATATATGTATAAACAAAATGTTTATATAATATATAGATTCATATATAAACAAGCATAAAAGTTGATCAGCTTTTTATGCTGGATCAACTTCAAGCTTTGATCAAACTGTGTGGATTATAGTTTTCATAGCTGTTTGAAAACAGCTATTATACAATTAAAAAGTAGCAGGAAAATTAATTCAGGATATAAAGGGTTAAACATAAACAAGCACAACAGTTCATCAGTTTTGTTTTCATTGCTAGTTAATTCATTTGGCTACAACTTACTTCTTTAATGCCTAACTGCGCCAAAAAGCGCCAAGGCCCCTGTAAGAACGAAATACAAAAATAAAATATAGAAATTAGTTTATGGGTGCGCTTTAGAGGTTCATTTTATATAGTAATTGTATTAGCATCATAAGTATCTCGTTGAACAAGAGATTATCGTATCCCAAAATAATATTTACTTAGGTATAACTTAGGCAAACGATACTGCTAGCGACAAAACAACTGCAGCTATTGTATTATAAATTGGATAAAATATTATATGAGAAAAATGCTTATGCAAATATTAATGTTGTAATAAATTCTCTCTGGGAGGAATATTAAAAATAGTAAAATTGTTATTCTTTTCCAGATAAGTTTTAAAGAATAATTATGGCCTCTACGACATCAGTCAATCAGTCCTCGGGTCCAACGACATCTTTAACTTCTACCTTCCCTCCCTACCACCAATATCGTCTCCAGATGGAGATGAGCAAAGAGTACTTTTTCCTGACAATTCCTGGAGTCATTCGACTGATCGAAATTGTAAGTTTGATGTTGCTTTACATTTATATTATAAAGTGTAGACATGTCTGTCACTAACACTGGCGTCATGACGATGATGGCAACGACATGCGCTATCGTTTTTGCCTTTAATGAGCTATTTATACGCTTCTTAATATGGCATAATGTATACTTTTACACCATCGAATATAACTTAAAATATACTTCAAATAAAATTTGTTACGAATTTGTTACGCCGAAAGCTGTAACTGAATTTGATGATTTTATTAAATTAATTTTCAAAGATGATTTAAAAATAAATCTATATCTCAACGATTAACATTTGTTTCCAACAGTATTGTAAACTAATGGATTTATTGTTGTTGTTTTGGAGCCCATATCGCTTATACCATGAGGTGTATAGCCACATAACTGCATAACCCCTAGAATTGAGTCCGAAGGTAACCTTTATATGTGCTCATCGATCCGGACCGGGGTACAGTTAATCTCGGGAGGGAGCCCTTGATTAGTTTTAGGTCCCTTGTCCCTTCAGTAGGTTAAAGGCCTGGGACGGTGATGTCATGGACTCTCCTCCGTGAACCGGACCTTATCAGGCCCCTTTCGTACCTATGAGTGGGAGCCTCTATTCAGCGACGTCCGGATTTTCATGGATAGCAAAGATAATGGACTAGCGGCTCTTTCGAAAAGTGGTTCATTATGTAGTGGGCTAGTTCATTAATATGATAGAGAATGGTCATAGAGATATAATAGAGAATGGTCATGCTCAGTAGTGGATAGGTGCCAGTGCCTGCCCTTCGCGCTATGCCGATTTTTCCGATGTGACGCGGAGGGCTTCGCCCACGAGTCTTACATAGCTTTATACACCTGAAACTAATAGATGACAAGAGGAGCATTTTTAAATGGGCAAGTTGTGTGCTCTGCTTAATCACATTTTGTTATTTAATAAAAAGTTGAACATTTAACGGAGAAGATGGATGATAATACATTAAAACCTGTCTAAACGAAATCGCAAAATAGAATCATTGAAATGGAATCGCAAGCAACTGGGCGGAAATTTTCCATTTTAGACACGCTTTCATTTTAACAGGTATAATTGCATTGTATTACTTTCGCCGAAACCATGAACTTTTCCGTTTAGGACAGGGTTCCGGTAGAGATACATTCCGTTTGCACAGGTTTTATTTTATTATTAAATTTTAATATGTTCCTGTAAAAAGAGTTATCTATGAGAAAAAAAACGTTTTCAAATGGAAAACTTTTGTACTCTGATCACCCGATTCAAATTTTGTCGCAATTTGACTTTTTTTTTTCAGGTACAGTGGATGATAGAGTTGTAACGAACTGAAAGTGTATAATTAAAAATTATTTTCTAATTACGTGCATTGTACCCTGGAAGATAGATTCCAGCCGCCTTCTCAAAATGTTAAGAGATTTCCACCATATGTGATTATTAATTTTTACTCAAGAGCCCATCTATATTCCTTAATAGGATTTTTTGAAGTTACAAGACCCATAATTCTTTCTAAGAACTTCAAGGGTCTAATAAACTGAGAGAAATCGCTTACACATGCAACTGCTCTAAGGACCTTGTTCCCAGACCACTAAAACTTGAAATTCCTGTACCTGATATATACGAACCAGGAGAGGCTTTTTTGGGAGATTGATAGAAGGCTCTGCCGAGAGCGTATCTTTGGAGAAAAATTCTCTCGCAGAGAGAATCACGGAGAAACGTCAGGTTTCTCGCCGTGGAGTTAGCTCGGAAACTAACCAAGACCCGAGCATCCATTCTGAACAATTTAACAAAAAACTTACTGTTGCTTAGTTGTCGCTTGTAACTGTTTAATGTGCTAAGAAAAAGTGCTGAGGTTAATGCTAATAAAGTGGTGTTGTCGTCCGTAGAAGCCTTCCATTTTTTAGCGTTTTTTTAGCGTTTTCTCTGTCCGTGTGTTTGTGTGTGTCTGCGATGTCTAGAGCAATCAACTACACGTTTAGGTCTGAAAATTTGGATGAGGATAATCCAAGGCAGGTCTGATGCACCCTAGGCTCAGCTTTTTATTTTTTGATAATTAGCCGAGATATTAATTAAAAAACACAGTGAAAAAAAGGCATGGTTTTTCTCAAAATGGCGCGCGGCAGCCATTCCGGAGATGCCGCGATGGGCAAAAACAGCTCTTTATATTTTCGCGTGTTTCGAAGCCCGCATCAGCTACACTGCTCGAAATACGGATAGGCAAAAAACACACTTGCCTATCGTAATGTAACCATTCTAATGGTGTAGCTTTAATATATCCGTTTTAAAAAATATTAATATTAACCCTTTCAATTTTTTTTCGGAACGTCTCTTTCCTTTTTTTCCGCGTTTTTCGAAGCGCGTATTGACTTAACTATTTGAAAAATGGTAAAACGAAAAATAACTACTTAACCAGCGTATATTATCCTTTAAAACGATGTTTTCGGTTTAATGCGCATGCACGGTAGCGTATTACTGCTTATTTTACTGTTTATTACCGTTAATTTTACGGTATAATACTGGCAGCTGGGATGTCAATATTAAACAGTAAAATCAACATTTTTTTTTCAGTATTTAGTACTATCGATTTTAACAAATCAAATAAAAATATCTTTTTAAAGTTATTATTGTGCTGTTATTTATTATTATTGTTATTATTGTTTAGCTTTTGGCAGGTCTAAACCTCGGCAGTTTAGGCTACTTGGTTACGTTCTACGACAAGACTGTTGAAGACGTCCTTTCACCGATCTTCCTAGCCAACACAAGGGAAGCCTTTTTCGTCATAGCTAACTGCAGCACGTTTGTCACTGCTCTCTGCATTATTATTGCATCGATGATTACCGTCAGCAGTCACTCAGCCCTCTTAGGAAGTCTTTTTGTAAGTACTGTTGGGGGAAAGAGGGGGGGGTGTATTTTTTCAGTTTATTAATAATATTTAAAACCAGTGGATCCGTGCGGGGATTTCGCACTGCAGAAATGCTGGGTTTAAACTTCTAAAAAAAATAAGGATAAAAATATATGCAAACAACAATAGCAAGCCAAAATATCATCTTATTTATTCCATCAAAGTTACAGTGAAAACTGATCCAAGATAGCAAAAGGCACGCACGAGTAAAAAAATAATAACAATCATATTTTAACTGCATTAGAGGATGACTTCCTCCGCTTCTGGAAAAACTTAGGACAAAGAAATATAAATTGAATATATACATAATACAATTTAATCTAATATACTTTTTAAGCTGCACGTGAAATGTCACTGCTTCAATCGATCGATCGATGGTGTCTTTTTCTTCTAAACATTTCAATTTCAATTTTGCTTTTTAACCATAAATATAAAATAAACCCGCTCGGAGAAATCATACTTTATTTATGAGCATCATATAATGCGGGATTTTATTTTTATGGCAACACTAATTTGAGGAAAACATTTAATTTCCTTTATGAAAACAATGCCGATTTAATTTTTAATTAACAGTAATTTTTAATCCAAAAACATGTTTTAACGAAATGTGAGTGTACTATGTCAGACGCCGCTTCAAAAACCTTACCTAATTCGTTGTTTATGCGTTTCGTAAATTCATAGAAAAAGGGATGTTGAGAACAGAAATATTATATATGGTGATAGCTCAATCAAGGTACTTCGAGGCATACAATTCTGAAAAATAAATACATTTTTAGCTTAAAAAATGTGCTAAAGCTTTTAAAATAAAATAATTGAAATCGCATTAAGTAAAATAATTAAATTAAAAGATAAACGCTTTTTATGTTGTACCGTCTGTAAGTTTCCGTGCTTTCCAACATATTTATCTCAGTATATGTATATTTATCACAAAATTAATTATTTAAGATTTGTCATATTTATATTTGTATATCTAAATTTCTGTAAATCTTAAGACACTTCGTAGAATGTTTTTTTTTTTTAATTTTTTTTGTTATATATTGATTTGCTGTTACCCGTGACTTCGTTCACATATGATTTAAAGATGAATCAATGCATTAATTATTTTTTAAAAAATCACCCCCTATAGTTAAAAATATACAATTAACCACTCTTTATCACATTTTAATACTTCTGATGATCCAAATTGGCATATTTATATTTTTATATATAAGATCATTTACATTTACTTCATGTGCTTAAATGTCATGCATTGTCTCTAAGATTAAATGTCTTGAGTGAATTTATTTCCTTGTCATTCTATTTTATAATTTCTATTTATGCTATTTTACATTTATTGTGTTCATAGATATTGATCTTATTTATGTTTTCGTGTCAAAACTTTGTTTCAAATGATTATGCTAGTAAATATTTTTGAGGAAATTAGTTAATTTGTAGGTCACTTCATACATCACATCAGATGATGAGAGTAATCGGAAAATCAACATACAACATTATATTTCTATTTTCACATTTTGAACAAAATAGAAGACATATTGTGCTATTTGTTATTTAAAAAGGAAATTAAAACATGGTGAAGCATAAAACTTAAAAAATAAATGATGAAACGAAAAATATTTTACATATTATTTCTGTTTATTCTAGTTTGTATTTATCCTATTTTGTGTTTATTGTGTTCATTGATGCTGATTTTTTTTTCCAGTTTTCTCGTGTGCTTGAAATTTCACACGCTTTCTCTAAGATTAAGTGTCGCCAGTAAACATATATACTCCTTTGTAATTCTATTTAGTTAACAACTGCAGAAATATATAACAGAAATTCATAATTGTTATTTCGAAAACATTGAGAACTTGTGTTAAAAATAAATACAGTCGAATTCGCTTATAACGAGACCTGAGTTAACGAGAACTCGGATTTAACGAGGAAATCAGAGATACTTGGTTGGTACAATGTTAAGTCAATGTGAGCATAACTTGCTTTTAACGAGCAAACCCCGGTTATAGCGAGCAATATTTTTGCGATTCATAAAATTTCTATTGACTTCCACCTCTCCAGCTCAGCTAATCGTTTCTTGGAAAAATTCTTTTAACATTCCGCAATCAGCCGAAACTTTCGTAAGCACTTGATTTTGATGCTTCTCGATAGAAAAGAAAAAATAGGAACCACCTCAATTGCTAATGTAAACATACTGGAAGCGATACGTTTAATAAACGATGCATGGGAAAACGTTGCATCAACATGCTTCCGTAAGGCTGGATTGGACATTTCTCAAGAGGGGCAAATCTCTGAGGAAGAAGAAGTGGACAACTTGAAAAATTTGGAGATGCGAGTAGAGAAAAATTTGAAAATTATGTATCTGTTAACGCCAATGTTATCACTTCCGAGACACCTACTCCCAAGGATATTGTACCTGAAATTCAAGCTAAAGAAGATGAAAAAAATGATGAAAGCTACGATAATAACGACGAATGTGAATAATTTAAAGCTGAACCACCCCCAACATACTAAACGGCTCTTTAAGTGTGCAGAAAAACTTCAAACTTTTTTCAAAACCAGGGGTGCAAATGACGATGTTTTTCGGGTCATGAGTATTCACCGAAGAACAATAACACAAGAAAGAGACAATAAGACAGTTTAAAGCAAATTAACCAACTTCTTTTGCACTGTACAGAAATAAAAAAATAGATTAAGTATGCATAATAAAGTAAGTATGCATGAAATTTTATAATTTTTTACGAACCCGTCTTTTACGAGGACCCGGTTATAACGAGCAAATATCACGGTCCCTTCGCGTTCGCTATAAGTGAGTTCGACTGTATAACAATAAATATATGAATATATAAATATAAGAACAACTCAAAAAACGAATGGTCAGCATTTTTCATTATTAGTTTTAGAAACTAGAAATGAGATTTCTATGTAGAAATAAATAATAAAATCGTGTCTTTTCTTAAACACAATATATGATCTTAGAAAAACGTTCCAAAACTAGGGTCGGAATCTTCCAGATACTACTATTTTATATTAGCATCAAAAATTATGAATATAAAGCATAGTGCATTTCTTCGACTTTAACACGCAATTACAGTGATCAGTGAATTAAAAGAAGAAAAGAACAACAGCGCCCCTGTTAGGTATTAAAATAGATCAGCATAAAGTAAAGCTAGGAGAGTCTGTGCACAATTCAAAAGAATAACAATAAAAAATCTAAATATTAATTTTTTGCTAAACTATCCATGAATAATTTTTACTTCATTTGTTTTTTATGCATTTCCATTGCTATTTTGTTGTTATGTTGTAATTTAATAGAACAGCTACACACGATATAATATATTTAATAGCCTACGATGATGCGTCGACGCATCATCGTAGGCTATACGGTACTGTATATGGACAGTAATTGCAGAACACGCATTTTCAGTTGTGGTGCGTGTTTGACGCATCATCGTAGGCTACGGTACTGTATATGGACAATAATTTCTGAACGCGCATTTTCAGTTGTGGTACGTGTTTTTACATTTAACGATAGATCATATACAGGGCTGCACAAAATATCTCGATTACCTTTCCGTTTATTGATGGAAATTGCTGAAAGGGAATTTTCAACTGTGCTATGCGTTTCCTAACTAAACCTAAATGCTAACATGCTATGTAGTATATATACAAATTTATAGATCATATACTGGGCTGCACAAAAGAATTCAGATAGTTTTCCGACTATTGATGTTAATTGCTGAAATTATGTTTTCAAGTGTGTTATGCGATTTATAAATTGTTTACTTAGACATAATCGTTCACCCTATTAAAAAGTGAAGTTTTATTATAGTACTAGCAAGCTACGCCCGCTACGCAGGTCAATTTCTTTTAACGAACCTTTAATCAAACAAAATATTGACATTTCATAAATAACTTTTATATTTTAACAGAATAATAAGCCTACTATAATTTGTGACTCGTGCTATAGCCAATATACACGTCAGGACACGTCGCCCTTATCATTATCTTTTATGCATGAAGGTTTCGCTATGGTACTCCAATGGAAAATTTGGTAATTTTTGAAATTCAATATTTGAAAAACGGCATAATCATTAGATTTGAAATTTATATCAAGAAAAATACAATTTTTTACCTTTCAAACGCAGTTTGTTTAACAATTTTCTTACAAATACTTTTTGAGCTATCATTTTTTTCAGTAACTTCAAATATTTCATTTTCCGAGATTAATCTGGTGCAACAATTAGCGAAAAACCCAGTCGTCAGCAACGCATAGTTTTTTATTAAAGAGGCTGTTGGAGCAGGGATTGTCACCACCAATTTGCCACCATCACTTTTGAAATCGGTTCCGTAGTTCCAGAGATTCCATAGAAATTGTAATTTAGAATGACTTCAGAACGCTTTTCGCTCATTTCACCCATTTAAATTTCGATTTTTTTTTTAAATTTATTCTTACAGAGCATTTACATCTTATGAGTAACTACAATGCTAAATTTCAAATTTCTTGCCCCTTCAGTATAAAAAAGTCGCAATTTTCGAATATTTTTCGATCCTGCACCCCATTGATGTTAGTGGCACCGACAAAAAATATAGCTTATGTTGGAGTAGGGATTGTCCCCATCAATTTGCCACCATTACTTTTGAAATCGGTTCTGTAGTTCCAGAGATTTCATAGAAATTGTAATTTAGACAGTTTTTAGAACGCTTTTCGCTCATTTCACCCTTTTAAATTTAAATTTATTTTTTATTTTGTTCTTAGAGAGCATTTACATCTTATAAGTAACTACAATGACAAATTTCAAATTTCTAGCTCCTTCAGTATAAAAAATAAAAATTAAACTGCCCAGTTAAACTGAGGGCATTGAGTTCACAGGCTATTCACACTAATTGTATATTATACTCTTATTTCAAAGATTTTGAAATAAGCCCATCGAAAAATAAAGAAATAAACAATATATTAAGGGGGGGGTCATCCCCCCGTTACCCTCCCCCCATAGTTAACTAATGAACCCCTTAAACTAATCAGGTAAATCTCTAATTACAATGTATATATATACAAAATTTGAAGAAAATCGGATAATTCTGCATGAAAAACCCATTTATATAAATTAAGGCGGGATTAGCCCCCTCCGTTCCCCCCCCTTTATACTTAACCAATCAATCCCGAAAACTAATCAGGGAAGCGTCTTAACCCAATGAACCTATAAACAAATTTTGAAGCAAATGGGATGATTCTGCATGAAAAACCCATTTATATAAATTAACGGGGGGGGGATTAGCCCCCCCCGTTCACCTCCCCCTTTATACTTAACCAATCAATCCCGAAAACTAATCAGGGAAGCACCTTAACACAGTGAACCTATAAACAAAATTTGAAGGAAAACGGAATAATTCTGCATGAAAAACCCATTTATATAAAATAAGGGGGGATATGCCCCCCGTTCCCTCCTTTATACTTAACCAATCAATCCCGAAAACTAATCAGGGAAACGCCTTAACACAGTGAACCTATAAACAAAATTTGAAGGAAATGGGATAATGCTGCATGAAAAACCCATTTATATAAATTAAGGGGGGGGATTATCCCCCGTTCCCCCCCCTTTATACTTAACCAATCAATCCCGAAAACTAATCAGGGAAGCGCCTTAACACAGTGAACCTATAAACAAAATTTGAAGGAAAACGGAATAATTCTGCATGAAAAACCCATTTATATAAAATAAGGGGGGAATTATCCCCCCTTCCCCCCTTTATACTTAACCAATCAATCCCGAAAACTAATTAGGGAAGCGTTTTAACACAGTGAACCTTTAACCAAAATTTGTAGGAAATGGGATAATTCTGCATGAAAAACCCATTTATATAAATTAAGGGGGGGATTAGCCGCCCCCCGTTCCCCCCTTTATACTTAACCAATCAATCCCGAAAAACTAATCAGGGAAGCGCCTTAACACAGTGAACCTATAAACAAAATTTGAAGGAAAACGGAATAATTCTGCATGAAAAACCCATTTATATAAATTAAGGGGGGAATTAGCCCCTTGTTCCCCCCCTTTATACTTAACCAATCAATCCCGAAAACTAATCAGGGAAGCGCCTCAACACAGTGAACCTATAAACAAAATTTGAAGGAAAACGAAATAATTCTGCATGAAAAACCCATTTATATAAATTAAGGGGGGGGGAATTAGCCCCTTGTTCCCCCTCCTTTATACTTAACCAATCAATCCCGAAAACTAATCAGGGACGCGCCTTAACACACTGAACCTATAAACAAAATTTGAAGGAAAACGGATATTTCTATGAAGAGTTATCGCATTACGTACGTACATACATACATACAGAACCGGCTGGCAAGCTCTCAGGGCTTGATAGCCAGTTTGATAGCTAAAAAATCGCAATTTTAGAACATTTTTTGCTCCTGCACACCCTGGGGTTAGTGGCACCGACATAAAATATAGCCTATGTTGTAGCAGGGGTTGTCACCATCAATTTGCCACCATCACTTTTGAAATCGGTTCGGTAGTTCCAGAGATTACCCCCTACAAACAAACAAACAAACAAACAAACAAACAATCTTTACTCCTTTATAATATTAGTATAGATTTTGAATGTGATGGAAAGTTAATCTATTCTTGACACAGGATTTTCCGCTCTTATTGTTCCTGTTAAGGTAAACCCATAAAAGTACTTTGCGTATACTGGGCCACTTTAAATCGCAATCGAAATCATTAATATTTGTAAATTTTAATTGTATACAAATAGCATAATTAATTTTTTTTTTTTCGTTTCTTCCGCAGATGTTTATATTTGATTTCGTACATTTTCTCTTGGTTCTATCCTCTTCTGTCAGTTTGATTCTACTGTATATGGATGCTGAAGCAGTAGCCACTTATGGAGGAACTTTGCGAACACGACAAGGTTTAGTGGTATGGTATTTTATTTATTTATTTATTTCATTTAAGTTGAGCTTTAAAACAAATTGTTACATTTACGGTGAGGCTTTTCAAACGCTATCTCTTTAGTCACAAATACAGTAAAACTCGTTAAGAGCCTACACTAGTCACGGGAAGAAACGCTCAAGCTAATGTTAAGAGCCTACACTAGTCACGCGAAGAAACGCTCACGCTAATGTTAAGTCTATGGGAAGGTTATCCCGCGATTTCTAGCTCGCATTTTAATATTTTAAAATGATTTTTTCTGTGTAGGATAGCTGAGGTTGATCTTCAACGTTGTTAGTTTTTACTTTTTTGATTTTGGTTTAACTTTTTTTATAAGCGGACATTTTTAATTTTGGAACCGGTTGGAACCGGTTCTGAAAATGAAAGTACCCTTATATAAAAAAACTGGAGCCAAAATCAAAAAAGTAAAAACTAACAACGATAGATATCGACGTCAGCTATCCTATGCAAAAAAAAAATCATTTAAAAATATTAAAATGCGAGCGAGAAATCGCGGGATAACCTTCCCATAGACTTAACATTAGCGTGAGCGTTTTTTCGCGTGACTAGTTTAGGCTCTTAAGTCTATGAGAAGGTTCTAGCCGGATTTCTCGTTCTCATTTTAATATTTTTAAATGCTTTTTTTTGCATAAGATAGCTAAGGTCAATCTCCAACGTTGTTAGTTTTTACTTTTTCGATTTTTGTGGCAGTTTTTTTATAAGCGGGCATTTTTAATTTTGGAACCGGTTCTGAAAATGAAAGTAACCTTATATAAAATAACTGAAACCAAAATCAAAAAAGTAAAAACTAACAACATTGGAGATTGACCTCAGCTATCCTATGCAAAAAAAAAAGCATTTAAAAATATTAAAATGCGAGCAAGAAATCGCGCTAGAACCTTCCCATAGACTTAACATTAGCTTGAGCGTTTTGTCGCATGACTGATGTAAGCTCTTAAGACTGGCAAGAAGGCTGTTAGTCTGTCAACTCACTAATTTCCCTTCGTTAATGTTAAATCTACAGGCGTGGAATACATTCGTATATATAAAATATCTGTTCAAGAAATTAATATTTCTAACTTCTTTTTTGTGGGTACTTTTCTTAAAGGATGTCTCTTTTTTAGGGTTTCGTTCATCTCACGAAACCCTATTCGTCTCACTCCTTTGTCTATATGTCCGTCCGTCACAGAGTCCGTTCTCAGAAACTGTATAAGTTAGAGACTTGATTTTTTGTGCACTTACAGCTGAATGCCTACTGTCACACGACGAATCATAAAATTTCGAAAATGTCAATTATTATTAACAGACAGTATTTTAACCGAATTCTTTTGTGTGCCTCTGTAAATGAACGATGACTGCTATACACACAATATTTTATAGTAAACATTTTGCAATGCACCTCAGTGATATATATCAATTTCAATATGTTTGAAATAGGGAAACATTATTAAAATAAACCGCAAACAATTTTTCTCCGTAGTACGTAATGTAACGGAATTTTTTGAGTGTCCCTGTAAAGGAACTATAAGTGCTGTGCACATATTGTGATAACCATATTCTATACTAAGAGTCTTGTAGTGCACCTCAGTGATATATATCAATTTCCATATGTTTGGAATAGTGTAAAATCATTAAAATGAACCGCAAATGATTTATCCCCATAGTCCGTAATGTAACGAAATTCTTTTGAGTGTCCCTGTAAAGGGTGTTCTGTAAATAAGTGCTACACACTTCATTTTCAATACAGAACATGCTGTAGTAAACCTCAATAATATATATCAATTGCATGGCAATCCGAGTATGTTTACGCGTGTTAGAGCACGGGCAGGCAGACAAACAGACAAACCAAATTCATAAACACTTTTCAACTATGTTGGAAAGTGCTAAAAAAAAATCACAAAGGTACAGCGTTAAAGATCGACCTTAAGTATTCTATGCAAAAAGAAGAAAAAAATCATTTAAGAATACTGAAATGCAAACGAGAATTTTGTAAAGAACTCCTCCATTGGTTTAGCATTGTCTTTCGAATGATGTCTTCGCGTGATTAGTGTAGGTTTTTAATATTTTTTTTTTTATTTGCAGGTGACTGGAATGTTATTGGCATGCTTGCATTTGATCGGCTGCATTTACGATCTGGGAATATATATACGTAGAACAGAAACATCCCTGAACGCTACTCATTCAACTCTACTGCAGCATCCAACGGTCAGACGACCTTCAACGATCAGACGACCTTCAACGTCCCGAAAACCAGAATCACAGGAAGAAATTTTGCCATGAAAACTCTACATTTCCATAAGTTTGACTTGTAAATTAAATGAAATATATATATATATTAGTAGGGTTGCAATATTGCCTTCGTATTAGCTATTAACATTTGTGAATATAACAAACAACTTTGTTTTCCTTTCATTATTACCTTTATTTGAAGATTACCATTTTGCAAATTGGATCCCCTTGTCTGAAGCAAATTAATGAAAAAGCAAAAAGA
This sequence comes from Maratus michaelseni, assembly GCA_963931845.1. Classification (NCBI taxonomy): domain Eukaryota; kingdom Metazoa; phylum Arthropoda; class Arachnida; order Araneae; family Salticidae; genus Maratus; species Maratus michaelseni. Next base: position 9,860,591 of record OZ007590.1, on the reverse strand, counting down.
TGTGTAAAGCGTAATATGAAGTAATAATGTTTAAAAACGAAATAATAAATTTATTTAAAACTGCTAAATATGTGCCTGCTTTTACATCCTATTAGTTACATTTTGTCAAGTTACAAAGAATAATAATTACTTTCTTTTAAGGGGTATTATCAATTTTTTAACATTTGGAATTTTTTGGACAATTTTTAATGGGTTGATTTGGTTGGTTATTTATTACGGCCGATTATCTACACTAAGGGATAGAGGCCGGCGGGGGGAGTGCCCTCGGCGTATGTCTGAGGGATCCTAACCCGTATTTACGCAATGTTCGAAGGAAACCACGGAAAAGTCCGAACGGTTAGGTCGAAGAGCACGACAGGTGTTTGAACCCAGCCCCTCTCGTCTACCAGCTTTAAGAGCAGAACCTCTCAGCCACTGGTGGGGCAAATTTTTAGCGAAAATTTAAGTATTTTACAATGCCGTAAATTCACCGTGTATCCTGGACTGACTGATTTTAAAATTCAATAACTTGCAAACGGGGACAGATATTAAAAAAAATTCTTGTAGGAGAATAATGTATGATGTGAGGAGTTTTTTTTTATTTTTTTCTAGCGCCATAGCTATTGTTCTAATTCGAATTAAAATCAGGAATCGCAGTAAAAATAAAAACTCCTGACATCATACATTACTCTCCTGCAAGATTTTTTTTTTTTTTTTTTTTTTATTTAAATTAATATCTGTCACCATTCGCAAGTTATTGAATTTTAAAAACTCTCTCATTCCATTTTTGGACACACGGTATAAAAGAAAGAATTTTATCGAAAAACTAGACAAATCTAATGGTACAATTAGAAAATTTTTATTTTTATTTTTTTACTAAAATTGAAGACATTTTTAAAACTCTTCTTCTCTCTTACAAAAATTAATGTTTTGTTGTATTTTTTTTTTTTTTTTTTTTTTTTTTTTTTTGGTATATTGTTTTTACAGACAATATCTATAACTTTTTAAGAATCAGATTTCCAAATAGTAAATTTTTTTAAGAGAAGAAAAAAATATCATGACAAATGTAAAAATACAGAGAAAAAAAACACTATTTACTTAAAAAAAAAAAAAAAAAAAAAAAAAAAAAACGTGTTTTAAATTATTGAAATTACGATCCTTAATTTTATAAAATACCCTATCACAAACTTTCATTATAAAAAGGGAAAAAAATACCGAGAATTGTGTATAGAATTTTTAGCATTTTGAACATACTGATTATATTGTGAAAACACAAACCCCAAAAAATTATTCTGTCCCCATCCCCTCCCCACTGGTTTCAGCATTGATTAAAACTGGGTGAGTTACATCGCATTAGCTATTTCTGCCTATTAGCTATAGCAGGCATGTCAAACTCGTTTACCACCGCGGGCCAAATTAAGCATTATATACAAAGACGCGGGCCACATTGAAAAAATGTAGATATACCATTGCACAGGATAAAATTTGTACGTACAAAAGACAGCCATGTTAAAGAAATATTCACAAGTTTCAAAGTTATTATTATACATAGTTAATTTTATCTTATTTTTCGAAAAAATACTCAAATTTTCTTTACAACAAAATCTTTAAAATTTAATTTAATTTTCTAAATTGTAATTATTTAAAAAATGTATTGTACACGCTGGTTTGTTAATCCTGATCTGATCAAAATCATAGCTGCTAATTTTCCGTGTTTTCTTTCTTAGAGTAAAAAAAAATTAAAATAAGCATATTTTGAAACAGAAAAGTAATTTAATAAAATGTGTCTTGTACTCATGCGCTACTTAATTTATTTGATTTATTAAATACATTTTCTGGTTCAAATTTTGTTTATTTGATTTGAAAAGAAAAATTGGCAGCTACGCAAAGATGAATAAAAGTGCGCTGACGAATATAGCTAAAATGTGCCTAATTGCAACTCACTATATTTTTAAAAATCGGTCGATTGATGAATAATTATAGAAATTTTGAATCCCCATATCCAGGGGTGTAAAAACTGGGCGCCATTGGGCCGATTGTCACCACTAAATTTTATTATCATTCTTCGCCTACATTTTATTAGTATACTTCGATAAATTTTATTAGTATTCTTATTAGGCGAAGAATACTAAAAATTTAGCGGTGGCAATCAACCCATTGACACCCAGTTTTTACACCCCTGCCCATATCCATATATTTTTGCTTTAATATGAAATCGCACTGAATTTGGATTAACAGCGCAGTAATGAATTTTGAAGAATTATTTGAACGTCAATCATTAGAGTTGAAGTAATTAGATTAAAATGATTTTCACATTTCTTCAAATACAAAAATGTTTTTTTTTTTTTAATTAACTTTTGAATATATTTTTAGTATATTTAAAAAAATTCCACTTCGATGATTTTTGAAGTAATGTCTGACAATATTTAAATTGAAATACATTTTCTTTTCGAAAATTGTTTGATCAAAATAATAAATGCTATTTGAAAATGCTAATACTATCAAATAACAAGATAGCATTATGAAAATTGTCTTGAAGTTGAAGTTTACTCGGGTGCTTTGTAATTTCAAATAGAAACTCCAAGTACTTTATCTAGTGGTGGACTTTTAATAATCCACATTCATAATTTGTCGATTTAAAATAAAAATTGTAACATTTTTGAACAATTCGAAAATAACAGTTAAAACTTTATAATGGAAAGCCATCAAATTCCGTATAAGAAGGTAGATCTGTTTATCTTCATACCCATATTTCCAAGGTATTTTCTAGATTTACGATTATTAAGAATGTGCATACGAATATAAGTTTACAAGCGGTAAGTTTTTAAACACATATCCAGTATTTTAGAAATCAATCCGTTACAGATAAATCTTTCTAGAAATGGTACCCATGCTTATAGTATTTTCAAATTTCTTTAACTGCTCTAGACATCATTTCTTCAATTTCGTAGTGAATGATTTCGACTCGCGGGACATTTAATGTAATAAAGACAATAATTATTTTTTTAAAGCAAATGTAAATGTAACATATGGGCTGATAAGTTCCCGGTCTAATAAAGAAAACACAACTTTTTAACAAAGCTTTATAACTTTATAACTTTATAACTTTATAACTTTAATAAATAACATAACTTTAATAATAAATAATAATAATTTAATAATAATAATAATAATTTTATAATATTAATTTTATAATAATAATTTTATAATAATAATTTTATAATACTAATTTAATGATAATAATTTAATAATATTAATTTAGTAAATGAATAATAATAATAATTTATAATTAATAATTTATAATAATAATTTATAATTAATAATAGCGAAAAAGCTCCAAACAGTGCTCAGAACTCGTTGTTGTTTTTGGTCAAAAGTCAACACGCGCGGCACCCACTTTGACAACAGCTTTTTCATAGACAAATGTTCATTCAAAATAAAACCTACACGTTCCTTGGATATCTTCAGAGTCTGAGCTATCTCCTGCAACTTCACTTTACGGTTCCCCAAAACGATTTTGTGGACTTTTTTATGTTTTCCGGAGTAACCACCTCTTTTGCGTGGTGCATCACTGGTGTCCGTACGACCACGTTTAAATTCAGCAAACCAGTCAATAATGGTTGGTTTACCTGGTGCAGTGTCCGGATAACGCTTATCAAGCCAAGCTTTTGTTTGAACGATGTTTTTTCCCATCAAATAACAATTCTTGAAATTCTTGATTATCCATTTTTTTGTTCATCAAGAAAGTCGTTCAACTGAAACCACTCTAACGTTTTATCCACGTTGCGAATCGTCATGCCATTTTTTCTGCTACCTTTTAAAGGTTAGTATTTACTAAAAAAAACATCGGTTCGGCGATTGAAACGCCATCTGTGTGCCAGACCGGGAACTTATCAGCCCATGTGTTATTTCATTCAATAAGCTTGCTGAAAGCAATTTGATTATCTTTTAAGAAGTATCAGTTTCAATTCTGACAGATTATCTTATCGATGTTTAGCCATATTTTTATGAGTTTTGTTTATACTTTGTGCTTAGCACCTCTTAATGTTACATCCTTTCCAAACTCCAACAGTGTCTACATATCAAACATAAAATTTCAGTTTTCCTTTTAATATAATTGTGTTGTAAATCACCTTTAAAAAATATGCGATGTCCATCTTCAGTTGTGCATAACATGTGAACCTCACGGCCGATGAGCCCAGTAGCTTGCTCTTCCATGCATGTCTATGATCGGAAGCCGTGGGAAAGCAAGAGCCGTCGGAGTAACTCGACATATGACCGAGGGACCGTCTCCCCCTATGGGGTTTCGCGAACGAAGTCGTCGGGGGTTCTTCGGCGGTTCATCAGGTGTTTGTTCCAAGCGGAAGTTTCCCATGAATAGGGTTACTGGCGCAGCGACCTAGATGTCGACACCTGGTAGAATGACCTGGGGGTCCGCAGTGGGGAACGGCCTCAGGCCGATCGCAGCGCCGGGCGAGACAAAGCCCTGGTGCGTCATAAGCCCTTCAGAGGCTTGGGTGCGATGGTCGTTTACGCGCGTCGGTGACCCCCGTGGGCGCCTGACGGCGCAGGATAGTTTTATCATATTTATTCATAAGATAAAGAGCTTTAACATACATTTTTTTTTATATAAATCCTGGGTTGTATGAGAGTATGTCAATAAAATGTGTGTATATCAATAAAAAATTAAAGAAAGGAAAGAAAGATTACGTAAGATTCCAGAAAGATCACACACAATTACTAACCTAAGTAATGAACATTATTAAAGAGCTAAAATCCGAAATTTATATGTTCGACTAAAGACCAAGTGCCTAGATGGCCCAAGAAACTAGATGGCATATTCGGGGTTTTTGTGTTAAGCACAAAAGTAATAATTTGTGCCACTTTCAAAGAAACTCCTTTAAAGCTATTTAATTTTATATTTTGATTTATTTTTCGATTCCTACTATTAGCTCACACTCTCTATATATTTATATATCTTGTTCAAAATTTCAATCGTTAATAAAATATTTTCTATTCATCCTATCAAGTTATAAATTTTTTTAAACTTGTACTGGATGACAATTGATGTTAATACAGTTTTTTCAAATATTAATTCATTAATTAAATTTAATTAATTAATTTTAATTTTATATTTCATTTCTGTTCAAAAGTATAAACTCACTCCATATTTATAGTTTCACCTTCACACGTAAAAAGATAATAGGGCTGGCTGTTCACGGACGAAGATCAGGCGGCTCGCGGGCGAAGGAGACTATAAATGTGGAGTGAGTCTATACTTTTGAACAGAAATGAAGTATAAAACTAAAATTAAATAATAAAATTTAATTAATTAATTAATATTTGAAAAAAATTGTATTATCGTTAACTGTAACATCGCTATGGCACTTTATTGTGAAGTTTGGTAATTGTTGAAATTCAATATTTGAAAAACGGTATAATCATTAGATTTTAAATTTATATCAAGAAAAATACAATTTTTTTAACTTTCTAACGCAGTTTGTCTAACAATTTTGTGAGAAATACTTTTCGAGCTATTAATTTTTGGTATTTTAGCTATTTATTTTTTATTTAATTTTTAATACATTTCAAAAATTTCTCTTATGTAAGATATTTAGCAGGATATCAATTTAGGAATAAATACCGTCAGTGGCGAAACGTGTAGATCGCTGGAAAAAATTTCTATTTAACCTAAGTAGGAATTGAATTTAAAAAATGTTTTTATATTGCTTGTTTTTAAATTTAACTGGTCTTAATTAGCGCTGAATTTTATTAATTTTATAATACATTTCTTAGTATTTAATAAATACAGTATATTATTTTGTAAAATGGTGTAAAATCTAAGAGAGTAGTAAAATAAAGTATAAGTTTTTAACATAAACTAATAAAAATTATAAATCAAATACTTTAAAAATTTTACGAATCTTTAAATTTTCAGACTCGAGATACCGCGCTTTGTTACGTTCCGATTGGTAATCTTTGTATCCACAATTATTTTGTGCTAAATTGTAAAATTGACTTATAATCTGTCTATACATCACTGCTGCCAGATGAGCAGGAATTTTTCTGTAGTGGACAAATTTTCACCTTATTTAATGACCTGATAAATAAGACAAATATTACTATTTAAAAATAGTGGTAGCATTCTAAATAATAAAAAAGCCCGTCAAACTGATGCCCCACCAGTGGCTGAGAGGTTCTGCTCTCGAAGCTGGTAGACGGGAGGTGCTGGGTTCGATCCCAATCGCGCCCGTCGGCCTAATCTTTCGGAGTTTTCGTGGTTTTCTTCGAGCCGTGGATTTATCCATGCGTAAATACGGGTTAGGTTCCCTTAGAAAGACCCCCACGAAGGGCACTCCCCCCGGGCCTATATCCCAAGTGTAGATAATTGGCCGTCAATAATCAACCCAACTCAACCCAACCCGTCAAACTGATAACACTAATATACATATCTTTATGTTGCCATCTCTGAGACCACAATTTGTGCAAGTGTGTTCATGAAAAGGGTATTTTCAGCATCCGTGTTTTAATAACTAAATTAAACACAGGTAAATTGCAAAAGTCTTCGCGGGCCACAGATAAGTTGTTTGCGGGCCAGTTGTGGCCCGCGGGCCACGTGTTTGACATACCTGAGCTATAGCTATGCTTATGGTTGCAATAAAGCATAGCACATTGTTGTCCGGCAATTTAACATGGAATCCCTTTTTTATTATTACTATTTTTTAATAATAATATTCGCTTTATTTAATTGCTGATTTCTTCGATTAAATAAGACGAAGATTATTATTCAAAAATAGTAGCAATAAAAAAATATAATCGACGGCAACAATGTACTAAAAACAAGTACTAGTACTAATAAACAAAAAAACAAGATTATACTCGAGATAGTCGACAATGCAAATCCAAAAGACAATGAATATTTAAACTTTTATTTTCAATTATAGATGGCAGCACTATTTTTAGTAGGAAATAAGTAAATGAAATCGACCATAATATTTATGAACCATTAGTGTTCATTTTTATTAATGGCACTGATCACTGTCGGGAAGTTTTTACGATCAGCATAAATTGCAATAAAGATTGCTTCGGAAGATTTAAAAAGAAAAAAAAATCAATAACTTAAAATAGCTATTCAAAATTTTATTTTTAAAAGGAAGTAACAGTAAGATTCCTATCTTGTATATTTAATTTTACGTTAACCCTTTTATTTATTTATTATTTATTTATTTACTGATGTCAAAACAGTGTTTTAATTTTTGATATTACCATGAATTTAATCTTCAATGCTAAAAAGTTTTTTACGATAAACATAAGCTGAAGTAAAAATTATATTGAAGAAGAAAAGAAATTATAAATACAAAAGTGTAATCATTTAAAATATTCGCAAATAATTTCTTTTTAAATAATGCATTGCATGCATTTATTTTCTTATCAATTGTTTTATCTGTGAGACTAACGAAAATCATAACACTGAAAACTTCCGCTGACGAATGTGAAAATTAGCGGCGCAGCAACTCTCGTACTGATATTGTTCCCTTCATGATATTAGAATATCTATATAGCTCTAAGTTACCCCTGAAGGGCTTCTTGATGAAGAACCATGGTGAAAATGGACAATAAATTTTAAATTGAATTTATTTTAAATATTTTAAAATTAGGAGAATAAGTTTTGAAAATTTAATACACCGGTTTTGGACGTCAACTTTCTGATAGCGGAAATCACATTTTGGAAATCCTGATTTTAAATTATGTTGTAGGGTTAACATTAAATTTTGACGATCGGCGCCTTTGAAATTGTCCCTCTAATAAGTAATAAAATTGGATTAGAACTTTCAAATAATTCTGCTTATGACTAAATAATATTGAGCGGCTATTGATTGCTTGAAAAATCAAGCCAGGTTAACTTACACCGGTTGTATATATTTATGTAAATATGTAAGCTATTTACATCTATATAGAAATTAGTTTTTTTTTTAATTGTTTATGAAGTAGACAGGGGAGGGGATGACCCATTCTTCCCATTAGCTATAGCTATGCACATGGTTGCAATAAAATATAGAGCACTGTTGTCCGGTAATTTAACATGAAATCGCTTTTTTATTGCTACTATTTTTGAAAATTCGCCTTGTTTAAGCGCAGAAATCTGCGATTAAATAAGACGAAAAATATTATTAAAAAATAGTCGCAATAAAAATGTGTAAACGTTGGCAGCTATGTAAACACGAGTGTACTCGTGATCGGTCGACATTGTGTTAATGTACTAAATTAACAATGCAAAGACATTGAATTATTTAAAACTTTTTTTTTTCAATTGTAGATGGCAGCACTATTTTATTAGAAAATAAATAAAGAAACCGATTGATATTTATGAACCATAAGGTTCATTCATGAAGCTCCATGGGTTCATAATCTCTATAATAAAACTGTAAGTCATGTGACTGTCCACAACAGTTCCGGGATGCCGCATCGCTCTTTCATATGCCAAGCGGCCATTTTTATTCAAAATTATTTTTTCGAATAAACTGCATAAAAGTTACATTTTAAGAAAGATCGTTCAAAATAAATTAATATTTGAGAGATGACTTGCGTTCAATTATGTATATATTCTGCAATAACTTCAGTCGAAAGATTCGCAGTTCAAATTCTCTATTCATAAAAGTAAACAAAAAAAAGATTGATTCGTCGTGAACATTTAAAATATTAAATCATGGAGGTAATCATTCGCAAAGCAAGTTCTCCGCGAATGAATTTTTGGACCGCTGCCTCGCGTCAAAAAAATAATTCGCACCAGTGAGACAATCAAAGTTTACCATAATTATGTGCTATACAACTCAACTTTCGGACCTTTTCTTGACGTAAATTGAACTCATGTAATAATATTTAATGAATCAGATTTTTAGCATTTTTAAAATCGCTAATACAGCTTTTATTTATCGCGTGTACAAATTAGAAATGATACTTTGATTTTGAAATCAAATGTTTTGATTTATGATATTATTTCTTATTTATTTATTTATTTTCTCTTTTAAATGAAAAGTGTGTATTTTAAATTTATGTAATATAAGCATTTTAGATTAAAGTTAAGTATTTTAAATGAAATGAGTGACAGGTTTATAATTTAAAATTAAATTAATTGTAGTATGAATGACGGTGATGGGAACGATATTTGGCGAATTATCATCTGCTCCCGGCTAACAAAAATACTCATAATTAAAAAAAAGAATAAAAATAAATAAATGATAGTTTGATGTAAATAAATATTGATATACATATCAAAAATAATTTATAGAATTAAAATAAAAAATAAAAGTAAATAAACAACAATTTCCATAACAAAGTTTTCGCCAAATTGGCGGGGGAGGGGGGGGGGGGGGAATCGCGCCAACGTGCGTATGTGACATTTGTGCCCAAAAAATATGCGAAATGCTACCATGATCGCAAAAGTTCATGATTTGTCTATTAGAATCTTCCGATCTGGCGAAGGATTAAGGGAAAATTAAATTATGAATAAATGTAACGTGTTGCAATGTTTAACATACATTTAAGGGAGACCAAACTGGTCGCCAGTGGCGGCTAGTTTATATATTAATGACACAGACCACTGTAGGTCATTGAAATTTCCTTTAGTGATATAAAAATTGAGTTTTAATTTTAATTTTATTATCTTCTCTACAAAATTTTTACGATCAACAACAACATAAACTGGAATAAAAGTTGTTTTGGAAGATGGGGGGAAAAGTATATAACTTCAAAATAGAATTACTCAAAATTTTATTTTTATGAGTAGAAGTAAATGCAAGTATTCTATCCTGTGTACTTAATTTTATGTCAATCCTTTTAATCTTTTTGTTTTCTGTTTTGCTATGTTAAAACAGTGTTTTAATTTATGATATTACCATGAATTTAATCTTCAATGCTGAAAAGTTTTTATGATAAACACAAGCTGAAATTCAAATTATTTTGAAGAAGAAAATAAATCCTAAAATAAAAAATGAATCATTTAAAATTTTATTATTAGGAATAGAAGGATGATGCATATTCCTTATAGGTCAAGAGGCAGCTTCAAATGTTTGTAATCCATCTTAGCGTCGATGATTTTGTGTATCTGACAGATTAGATAACACAGAAAACAAAACTGTCAGTCAGATGGCGCACTAGCGGGGGTGTTCCCATAGCAACATCACACCGTTTGCTAACCCGATTACTGATGACTGCGCTGAAGTTGGGGTAACATCAGTAATCGGGTTGTCATTCATTTCACAATGCAGAGGACAGTGTGATGTTGATTTGACACCTTCCCCTGACGCGCCACCTGACTGGTAGTTTTGTTTTTTTTGCATTATCTAGTCCGGACGTGTCCAACCTTTCAGTAAGAAGAGCCAAACAATGAAGGACGCTATTATTCACATAACTCAAAAAAGACAACTATATTGTTTCACTGTAAGTTATGGTAGCAATACACACACTGCTTTCAGTGTTACCAATTTATCGTTTTTTTTTTTTTTTTAATATCTACCACAATTTGTGAATTGTAATCTTCGCTTTTCTGTGATCCCGGATTGTCTGAAATTAAACGAAGCTCAGATTACTACACTTAAATACAGTGACCTCTCACTTATACACGATACACGGTAATTATTTTTCAGCACCAGTTTCTTTTTAAAGTAATTTTCTCCTTATTTAATCGCAGAATTTATAAATCTAATTTTACTGTTTTAAAATAGTGGTACGAAAAAGTAATTACTGAACATCACGCATAAGTGAGAGGTCACTGTAGTAGCATTGTGCCATCCGGAAAAAGTACAGTGCATGATCATTTTATGCTAAAATTGATTGCAAAAATGTGACGCTGCCTTTCCGGACTATTATACATTACGTATTTCTAATAAAGATTAGTTTAGAAAAAAAAATAATGAACTGTTTGGAGTGTATAATTTGTTTAGTAAATAGCGTGTTATGAACGCGTAAAGATATTTTTTAAAATTTATTTTGAATCAATATTTCCATATTGTAATCGCAAATTTTAAATCTTTATGTTTAAATAAAATCGTGAACATAGTAGTCAAAATATAGCTTGTTTCAGAAGAAAAAATAAAGCTTAAACTGCAAAAATTTAAATTGATAAATAAATAAAATCAAGAATGTAGTGTAAATTGAGAGCAAATATATATGTGGGTTTTAAAATGGTTGACTAGATATTCGAGTACATGATTTTTCTCGCAAAAATTAAATATTAAAAGCATTACGCATGTAATATGTCTTAAACAATATTTTTGTAAAAATACCTTAATTTTTAAGTTTATATTTATAATAAATAACATATGCTCTCGGAAAAAGAAAAAAGAAAGAAAGAAAAAGTTTAGACAGAGAGAGTGGGAGAAAAAAATTATATAAAGTTTAAACAGTTGAATGTAGATGGCACCACCATTTGTTATGCACGCAGGCTCTCCGTGTTCACCTATGATAAGTAAATAAAACATTATTTCCATAAAATATAAAAACATTCTATTAAATTTCAATTATTTAGTTGTAGATCCATTTGTTTGAAAATTGATCCTAGGAAAAGCTCAAGCTCTGAAAGCAGGCGACCTTCGACATGATTTAAATTCATTCTGCTTAAATTTGTTTTCTTTTCTTTGTTGTTTTCTTTCTTTTTTCAAAAAACAAAATTACATAAAATCTGTGTATACTTTATTTTTTAAGTGAGAACCGGCCGTTAATGTGACCAAGCTGCACGGGCCGAAATTTCCATCTCCGGGATCGGTCCGGCCCGAGCCGTCGAATTTTTTTGGCCCGGCCCAGTCCAGTATAAAAAGTAAAAGTTCGGCCCGAGCCCGGCGTGGCCCGGCCTGGTATAAAAACTAAAAATTCGGCCCAGCCTGTACCCAAGTTTAATTGGCTCTCCCGGCCCGACTGAATTTCTACAAAACATAGATTTTTATGTCGATATGGTTAAAAATTGTCTTGTATGAGGAGTTCTGACAAAAAATACTCATTTCAGCTTTGTTTTAGATGCTTATACTCTTCATTTTGAAAAAAAGCGCCTTGGGTTGCAAAGTACAGGCACATCCGTTCCAAAATACTGCTCCTCTCTAGATTTATTTCTACCTGTGTCAATGTAAACCATATTTAATTTTTTTTTGTTTCAATGAATCTCTATTTGTGTGTCTCAGTTATCATTAATATCGTTAATCCACATTACATGTCTTGGACACTTAAAAATCTAAAAAAATGTTATACAACAAAATCTTCTAAAACGGAATCGCATAAGAGAGAAGAAAAATCCGTAATAGACAGGTTCTCATAGCACGTACATTGTCTGTCTTAAATGTATTACATTATTTTCGCACGTATTCATTTTGCAAGGATCAACACATTATTACATTTAAGCCAGTATTCCGTCATAGACAGGTTCCTTTTCACAGTTTTTACTGTACTTTAATTGTATTGCCTAAAAATATACAGTGGCGGTCAAAAGTTTCCGGCCAGCATAAAATTTTTGGTTAATTTTTAAGTATACCCATATGAAGAGAAATCTCAAAGTGATAATTATACATTTTGTTGACATAATTGTTAGGAACTTAATTATGGAATAACAAATAACTGTCAATACAATTAATTGACAAAATTAATTGTAAAGGAAAATGCATGTTCTCAAAAGTTTCCGGCCATCTTTTCAAGTTTGGAAAAAAATTATGTTATAATAGAAAATAACAGTGATCAACAACATTTACAATTAGTATTTTGTCGCCATATATTTAGAAATAAGTACTGCGGCGCAGCGACGTGGCATCGGTTCAATGAACGGTTGAAGAACGTCTTTGGTAAGTTTTTTCTACTCCTCTTGTAATTTTTGGTAAAATTCTGCCGAATTGGAATATTTATAATTCCGCACACGTCTGTCAAGTTCGTTGCAAAGATTTTCTATTGGATTCAGATCGTGTGATTGGGCTGGCTATTTCAAAAATGGATTTTTTTTTTTTTTGGTGCAAAAGCGACTGCTTGACGAGTTTGCATCTATGCTTTGGGTCGTTATCATGCTGAAAATAATAGTTGTGACTACAATTTTTCCTCCAACAAGGCAGCAAATGATCTTGCAAAATATCCTTGTAAATTTCACCATCCAGCTTGCCGCGAACTTCAAATAACGGACAGACACATTTTCCTGAAAAAGCTCTCCACAGCCTAACGTGTCTTCCGCCATGCTTCATTGTAGGAATAACATACCTTGAATCATATCTTTTGTTTTTAGGTTGTAGGACGTTGTATCTGCCATCACTTCCAAAAAGGTTGAATTTCTATTCATCGGAAAATAGTACTTTCTTCCAGTTTTCACTTACCCAGTCTTTGTGTTCCTTGGAAAACGCCAGTCGGGCCCACTGATTTTTTTTACTTATGAAAGGTTTTTTAACACTGACTCTTCCATAAAGTCCTACATCACGTAATAGGTCTTGACACGGTAGACTGACTTATTTCAGCAATATTTTCACTCCGTAAATTGCGGGATATTGCAGCGGCCTTTTTATGCGGGTCATCAATTGCTTTTCTCCTGATAATTCTGTCCACACGAATAGTCATTTTCTGGGGTCTCCTGGACCGCGGCAAGTCCTGAAGGCCATGGCAATCTTTATATATTTTTTAAATACCGTTTACAGTAGATTTTCCGATCGATAACTTTGCCGTAATCTCACGACAGAATTGGCCCTTTAGCGACAAACAAATCACTCGTTTACGAACAATAATTGTTAAACTTTTCATTTTTGAATTTCAATTACGTTGTTCACGTTGATTAATTAACAAACAAGGCCAAAAAACACCTTATCGATAGCAAAAACTAACGAATAACGAATGGCCGGAAACTTTTGCGCACGCGAATTTCGAAATCCTCCCCTTTGCATCAAGTGTCTTCAGTATCCAATCAAAATGATCACGTGGTCAGAGATCATTTGCTTATTCCTAAGTTTTGGAACAATTGAGGTTCTTCTTCGCTGAAAAGTTCTGGCAAACAAATCAAAGAAACTAACTGGCCGGAAACATTTGACCGCCACTGTATGTACCATTCTTTAGAAATATATATATGTAACATTTCTATTGTAGAATAACGACAATTTAAAAATATATGCATTTTTTGAAAAAAATGCTCTATTACAACTTTTTATCTTTAGAACTTGTGTTTCCTTATGATCAAATATGATCAATCAAAAACAATTTAATCAAGAATCAACAACAATTTAATCTTGTTTTGTGATTCAACAAATATTGTTAAGTTTATCTAAAAATTGAGCTGATATTTATCTCGCCATTCCACGCCCTAACACTGTTATAATGTAATTATTACCAATATTTCCCTTTTTAATAATAACTAAGATAGAACCCGTCAAAACTTGGCGGAAACAAATTGCTATAACAATATCAGTAAAATAAGCTTCTTTATTATTTAAGAGGGGTATAGCATGAAACAGTGTTTAAAAAATTTTATTTAAAAAAAAAATCCCAGTGAAATACAGTATACTGTTTTCGATGCAAACTCCAAACAAACAATCGTTGAAATCATTGTAGCTATTGTTGAAAAAAATTATGCAGACATATGACATATAATGTTTTATTTAGGTATACCATGCACGAATAATGTGCTAAATTTTATGTCATTGAGTACACATTTATATGTTTATTTTTCTATTTTTATGTATCTTCGAATTTTAGTACTTTGTTGTGTATTGTAAATTTTGTCGGCCCAGTGTCTATTTTTTTTTCATCTGGGGAAGGGATTGATATACATATGATGTAGAGATCATATATATTTGTCATTTTATTAAAAATTTATAATTCCTTAATATTTTTTAAAAGTTAATTTATATATTTATTTAAATTCTATATATTCTAAATTAAAGTCATAACTATCCCATGCTATATGCTATTTAATCATGTATACGTAATCTTTCATTTATTCCGCATCTTTCTTTAACCGCATAAAGGTTATTTCCCTTCTAAATTAAAATGCGACGACGGTTATTTTAACAAGTACATTGATTCTATGGTATTCTTTTAACTGTGACCTCCGCTCCATAAATCTATTAAAGATTACAGATGTTTTACATCTTTTTCTATCAATCTTCAATCGTCTGTTGTAACTAGAATGCAAACAGTGCATACTTTCCAACTGCCAGTCTTGCATTTCTCATTAAAATCTATTCACACTCTATATTACATTTTGCGCTGTTCTCATAATAATCCGCAGGGTTGCTCTTCTAAATCATGCTATTTTGTTAACGCGCCTCTTATTGCATGCCTGTCTTGTAACTCCCAATCAAAATTAATATAGCTATCTACTAAACCGTCTTAAATTTCGAATGGTGATTAAACTGATACACATGTATGTCTGGCGAAATTGATGATGAATGCTGGAGCACATGTGCACCTCAAAAATTGGTGAGACTTCACTTAACCTCCGCATTGAGAAGTCGTATTATTTTTTATGTGAAAGGACCACCTCCCAATTTTAACATCTTTGTCAATGTCCGAATAAAGACGAAAACCTTGTAAGCACCCATGGACTCTTCATTGTGTTTGCTTTGCATTTCTACTGATTTTTCCCCAGGAAATGAATCTTTGGTTTGCGGACAACGAGAGCACAGTGTATACATCCCTCTTCGTACCTATTACGGCCGTGCTTCAGACAAATGCTTTTCCAGCCGCGCATCCAAAACTTATCGGTTACGAAAAGCCAAAACATCCGTACCAAGGCCATCAACATCTTGACTAGGTATTCACTTTTCGTAAATTTTTTCAAACTGCGCTTATGGAAACCTTTCTTGTCAGTAGATATTCCTTTTTTATAGAAAGCCAAATTTAAAAATTACCTGTTTTGAAAATAAATAACAGATAATATCTATTAGCTTATTTCTCAATGACTGCTGTGATTTAAATTTTCAAAACATCTCAAATTTCATAGTTATAAGACTTTCTTACAGTGTTATTTTTGCTTTATTATTAAAATATAAAAAATGCAAATAATCTCCAGATTTTTCTCCGTACCACCAAAGTCTTCTGGTGGACCACCGGCTGGCAACCGCTGTTTTAAAATATAACACAATATGTTGTACACAAACGGACAAAAATTTTCCGAAAGAAAATTATATTGCAATGTTTTCGTTAAAATTTTTAGTGAAACTTTGTAATAAACTATTGTTATTTTTATATAAAGCCGCTTTTGGTGGTAGCTTTCAAAATTATGTATTTCTATTATTATTGTTGTTACATATATAATGAATGAACTTGCTATTGTCAAAACCTTTTGCAGCCAAATGAACATTTGATGAATTTGGGTTGGGTTGGGTTGATTATTGACGGCCAATTATCTACACATGGGATATAGGTCCGGGGGGAGTGCCCTTCGTGGGGGTCTTTCTAAGGGAACCTAACCCGTATTTACGCATGGATAAATCCACGGCTCGAAGAAAACCACGAAAACTCCGAACGATTAGGCCGACGGGCGCGATTGGGATCGAACTTGATGAATTTGGACGAACCTGAATGAATTTGTTTTTTTATAAAATAATTTACATATAACACATACTACTATTATTCACTGTTATCCATATTTTCTGAAATTGTACCTTGATCAGAATAAATTTTATTAAAAAAAAAAAACGTTTTTTTTTTTTTTTTTTTTTTTTTTTGGACAGCTCTGCTGCATGCAGTCGGTTAACCGAATATGTTTTATAAATAAATGTCGGTAGATCAAGAGTATTAGAGCCTGTATTTACCAATTTGTTTCTGTATTCTCTCCTTTTTTTTTTTTTTTCTTTACCGACAAAATTTATATTAACAAATTCTTATTTCCTGAGTAGCATTTTGGTATTACCGTTTTTTCAGATTTATGATTGCACGAGAAATCAGCATTATGAAGGTCAACATAATTTCCTTCGCAGTGATGTCATGCATTGACTCATAAATATCCAACTGTTGTGACTTAATTCAGATTTTCGGCACATTTTATTTTATTTTTTTTTTTTTTTTACCCCATACACGTGTTTCTTATTTACGCAGCTTTTTACAAGTGCCAGGATTTGAAGCGAATCGAAATTAGTAAATAATTTATTTCATGGCTTCTTAAGATAGATCTTGCTGTTCATTTTGTTTTCTTTTTTTAATATTGATTACGATACTTATTAAACGGACCATTAATTACTCAAGTTTAGGAGAAGTAAATATTCTCGCTTTTCAGTTTCCAATAAAAACGGAAAACAAACAAAATATAATTAAATTAAATTAAAAAAAAAAAACTTGGAGTACTACTCTCGATCTCGACTTTCCGAACACTTTATAGATTAAATCTATTTTAATACTTGGGAATTTTTCCATAGAAAATTTCTCACGCCTTGCATTCACAATATTTCAAATTTGAATTGCTCAAAAGCCGTATAGCCAACATAGTGAAAAAGTATCCAAGCCGGAACTCGAACCCGAGTCATTTTAATTGCTTAAAAGACGTATGGCCAACATAGTGAAAAAGTATCCAAGCCGGGACTCGAACCCGGGTCATTTTAATTGCTTAAAAGACGTACAGCCAACAAGTGAAAAAGCATCCAAGCCGGGATTCGAACCCGGGTCATAACCAAACTGGGTCGAGTCCGGCTTAGATACTTTTTCACCATGTTGGCTATACGCCTTTTAAGCAATTAAACTTCGAAATACTTTATAGATTGTTTTCTATGCCTTTATTTACTTTATAGAATGCCTGATTGGAAATTTCTGGACCTTATAGTTTTCTCCGTATATCTTTTTTTTTTTTTTTTTTTGCTTATACCTATTTACATTTATTTATACCATTTTTTCGTAGTACCTAAAACTAATTTTTGATTAAGAAAGTTAATTGTGGAATTAATTGTAGTTCCGTGGTAACTCATAAATGTTTTTAGCATACTTTTTTTTATTACTTTTAAATGCTAAAGGTTTTAGCATTTAAAAGTAATATACTATTACAAGGTGTTATATTTTATTATATTATTATACTTTTTTTTTTTTTTTGCTAAATTACTTCTGTATTCCCGATTGTGTTATATATAAAATCTTGTAATTTATATTTTTGTTTGACAGTTTAAATACTATCAAGTTTTTCAATCCGTATGGGAGGGGGAGTGGCTTTGAAGCATTACAGTGTCTCAAATACTGTAGGTATATAGCCCTGAATGGATGGCAATAAAATGTTCATGGGGCCATCTGGGAAAGAAAC
The DNA here is from genome assembly GCA_963931845.1 of Maratus michaelseni. Classification (NCBI taxonomy): domain Eukaryota; kingdom Metazoa; phylum Arthropoda; class Arachnida; order Araneae; family Salticidae; genus Maratus; species Maratus michaelseni. Next base: position 9,842,377 of record OZ007590.1, on the reverse strand, counting down.
TCTTTCATAAAAAGAAAAAAAAAATCTGTGTTCTCATTTTAAAATTATGCGTGTATGCGCACTGAAAAATATTCTTGTAATCTGAATGTCTTCTTTTTTGAGTACGTTAAAAAAAAAAAAAAAAAAAAAAAAAAGTAGCAAGAAAAGAAAACATATTTCTTGAGATCTGTCATATTATCTTCCTGTTTATTATGTCAGAAAGCAAAAATTATGAAGAAGGGATTATCCACCCTTGGGGGTAGATGATGATGTCCGGAAATGGGCTCCGTATATCGCGTGGGAACTAGATTCGGTTCGTTGATCCTATTTTTCCCGGTCTTTCATATTTTTATAGCTAAATGGAAAGGGGTACTTCTTTCACATCAGCAGCACTATATAAAACACTTACAATGTATATTTATCGGGATATTGTCTAATTTTGCGAATGCAGACATTCACAAAGAGTTGCACTTTTTAAAAATTTTATATGACTCCTAGAGACAAAATTAGTCGATTAGAAAAAAATTCCTTTTACCACAACAAAATCATAAAAAAAAAAAAAAAAAAAAAAAAAAAAAACTGCATATATGTTGTGATGCAATCACATATTTTATTTCCTTTTTCATTTTAAAATGTTTCAAAATTAATTTTTCCCCATTTAAACTGTATTTTAAAAAAATAAAAGAAAAAAAGCATTTATTTTTTATTTCTTTATTGAGTGCGTCTTCCTAAATTTCTAATAAATAAAACCTACTAATAAGACATAATTAATATACTACTTTAAAAATATCATTTCTTTTCTATTTTTTTTCCGTTACAGTTTAACAATTAAATTTTATACTTCTTCCCCTTTGATATTCATTTTTATTTCGGTTATCTGTTTTTATTTAAATAAAAACGGTATTTTAAGTAATAGCACAGAGGTGTCGCTAGACTAGGTGGCTCCTTATAGGGTTGTCGTACTTGGCATGTTCGTTTCGCAAAGGGCGATGTTTGTTTTCACTTTCTGCGCACTCAATTTAAAATTTTCCATTTATTTTCTATCTAACGTCTTTTACCCGTACGTTTAGTTGGGAATCTATTTTTTTCGCCAGTATTTGTGTTGGCGATATTGTTTAGATAAAAATTTAGTTAGTTATGTAACTGTTACGGTGACAAGAGGTCATGCGCTCCCCTTAGTATCGATTGAATGAAAAGCAATTATGTCTTTTTGAATATTTTTTTGCTGCTAATCCTTTGACTCGTAGCTCACCTGTATTTTATTACTCCAACATTGCCTGAAAAATAAAGATTTTGTCGAGCACGGAATAGAATTAATTCATTTTTAAAAAATCGACCTTTTCTGCCAGTGAAAAATGTTTTCGAACCTGAGATTATATACTCCACTATACGAAAATGGCACACGTGATGGTCGAACGCCATCACATATGTATCTTTAAAATTTAAGAAGTTACTTTAATAAAATACTGATTATTCTGAATGGGGACCCTATGCCAAATTAGAAATGTAAATCTGTGAGACATTGCAATAAACAGAAAACGCGGACGATAATTCATATGCAGTTGACTTTAAAACGAAAGATAATCAATATGCTCACAACAATATTAGTGAAGAAGAACTATGAAATATATTTACAGAAGCGTTTTTAGAAGAGCTCAGTAATGTATTGGTGATAGGAAAAAACAGTTTGAAAATGCTGTGTGATTTTTTTTTATTATTATATTTCTGGTTTTTTATTTTTATATTCCTCTCTTTCCAGCATTTCTGTCTAACTAATATTATTTTTTTTTCTCACTTGTTAACATCTTTTCGATCTAAACAATGCCATCATCAATTTGTGGGTGAACTTGATTTTTAAATTATAATTGCATTATAAATAGTACGAAATAATAGCATTTGTCAACTTTTTTTTTCTTTTTACATAATTCCATTAATTTTAAAGATACAAGCATGCAATTTTTTGTAACGATCTTGTTTGAGAAAAAAGAAAAAAAGATTAATTTATCAATTTTGTCTTAAGAGGTCGCATAAAAATGTAACAAGAACGAAAAATCATGCATCAAGTATAGAATATGCAACACTTTCCAACGCTTCCAAAATACTTTTACAAATCTTATATAAAGCATAACACAATTGAAAATCCAATTTCAGGAATTACCAACAATATTCGGAAAAATATCCGAATTCTTTTGTGCAGCCCTGTATATGATCTTATAGATTTGTATATACACTCCACAGTATGCTAAAATTTAGTTCAGTTAGGAAAAGCACAGTTAAAAATTACTTTTCAGCAATTTCCGTCAATAAAATTAAATGTATTCGATATATTTTGTGCTGACCTGTACATGATGTATAGCATTTATACACACATTGTAATATGTAAAAAAAAAAAAATAGTTAAATTTAGAAACGCGTACCACAACTGAAAACGCACTTCCAGCAATTATTGTTCTTACACACTTTTGTAACCGAATTCTTTTGTGTGTCCCTGTAAATGAACATTAAATGCTATGCCCACCCTATTCTATAGTAAGTCTCTTACAGTGCACCTCAGTAATATATATCAATTTCTATATGTTTGAAATAGTTTAACATCATTAAAATACACCGCAAACGATTTTTCCCCATAGACAACATTTAATGTAACAGAAATATTTTGAGTGTCCCTGTAAATTAACTATAAATTCTACACGCTTCATTTTTAATACCAAACATGTCATAGTAAACCTCAATAACATGCATAAATTATATGATAAACCATGAGTATATTTACGCGAGTTAGAGCACAGACAGACAGTCAAACCGAATTCTTAAACACTTTTTGACGGAGAAACCTTTTTACGCCGTTAATAATCTCCACGTGTTGTGAACTATCGAAAGAACACTTAGAACATGTTAAAAACCAGACCCCAATTAACTATAAGTACTTCAAGTGATAACCGAAGCTGCAAACCAAACCATAGTGAATAAAACCAGAGACTGTCGAAACTGATCAGCTGAGAAATTCTGCAGACCTCCCTACTTCAACCTACAGCTGATGCCCCGCGCGAGAACTCAATAACAATCCCTTCAGAATCTAAAATGTAGTCGAACAGTTAAGACGCCCTTGTAAATATCCCAAATAAAATGTAAAATTGGAGCACTTTTATGCAGTCTCCAAAACGCGATTTAAATGTGTATATAAAGCCAAGAATTACAATAATAATATTATATTCAAAGAAAAATGGATCTACTTCTTACTTCACGCAATATTACTTTCTTCTAATAATGTTGTTTATTACTCCCATACAGCGACACTTCAATGAATCAAAAGGATAAATATCAGTGCATTATTGTGGATATTACTTTGCGCAAAAGCAGTTCTCAGGTAAGCTGAACAAACCTTTTTTACCATTATCGAAAGATGAAAATGTATATTAAAATATGAAGACTGATATAACAATTTATTAAGATAGAAAATTAATTATGCTACCGACGGTTCCCCTAACACTTTTCAACTTTGTTGGAATACATTGCCTATTTATAAAAAAAAAATGAAGTTCGTTTCATTCTTTTTGGACATCCTGTGTAGAGAGAGCGAGCGTGACAATATAAAAAGCTTTTGAAGAAATTATCATGATATCTCAGGAGTATACTTCAACTAACGATTTATTAATCTGCTGGTTGCATAAATTATATAAAAAAAAACGTTTCTAAACTCAAAGTAATTTAATACTTCGATGTTGGCTTCATTTGTTTATTTACATTATGTGGGAAATTTATTAACGAAGATAACTGCTGCAAAACTGCTTGTTATCAAATTACTTGAGGAAATCTTTTATATATTCATGCAGCATTTTTTTTTAATGATGAATATTCTGCCGTCGCTGTTTTTTCCCCCCTTTCTCGTGTTTTTTTTTTCTGAACCAATGAACCGCATTATGTACAATCCTATGAGGATAACAATTCATTTTCTGAAATCCGGCAGACTCCGGATATGATTCCAGCTGTATCTTTGAAATCTTCCGGCAGACTGAAATTACGTACTTAACGCACTGTGGCTGAAGTCAGATCGTTTTAATTTCGTTTACGCAAGTCTTGCTTGCATTAATATATGTGTCGCAAATTTAAATGTTTTTCTTTTATTTATAAATACACCAACTTCAAAGAAATATTTATTAACTCAGTAGTTGTGTATTTGGATACAGAACTCCTGCTTTCTCCTTAAATTTGCCCTGATGGAAAAGACTCTATAGGGTTTTATTTATTTATTACCCTCCTCCCCCACGACCTATGATACACAAGAAAGAAAAATCATGCGTTAAGCATAGATTATGAAACATTTTCCAACACATTCAAGTACTGTAATAAAACCTCATCGTTTAGTAAGTTGAAAGATGATGGTAAACAATTTGGAAAACGCATAACACATTTGAAAAACCATTTTCAGCAATTACTATCTATTGTCGAAAAAATATCCGATTTCGTTCTGTGCAGACCTGTATACAACCAATAGATTTTCATATATACTACATAGTAGGCTAAAAATTAGTTCAGTTAAGAAACGCATCATAGCACAGTTGAAAATTCCCTTTCGGCAATTCCCGTCAATGCACGGCTAATGTACTCGAGATCTTTTGTGCAGCCCTGTATATGTTCTATAGAATTTATATACATAAAGCAATATTACAAAATTTTCTAAAGTTAAAAAAGCGTGCTATAACCAAATTTTTTTGTGTGTCGCTGTAAATAAACTATGAATGCTATGCACTTCTTAATCTATAACAAGCTTCTTGCGATGCACCTCAGTGATATATATGAATTTCAAAAGGTTTGAAATATAGTAACATTATTACACTACACCGCAAACAATTTTTTTCCATAAGTCGTAATGTAACAGAATTCTTTTGAGCGTCTGTGTAAACGGACCATAAATGCTACACACTTCATTTTCAATACCGAACATGCCATAGTAACCCTCAATAACATATATCAATTGCATTGGAATCCGAGTATATTTACGTGAGTTAGAGCACGGCCAGACAGACGGCAGACAGATAGCCAAACCGAATTTATAAACACTTTTCAACTTTGTTGGAAGGTCTTTAAAAATGCCTTTTAGTCTTGTTGGAAGCCTAACCCTTTAGCATCTAGCGTCTGATATATAAATTTTAATTACCACTATTTACCACAATTTCCGAATAGTGAACTTAGGCGTGTTTAATCACAATTTCCGTGATTAAATGAGGAGAAAGTAATGGTTATGGTCAAAATTAAGGATTATACGCACTATATACACGTGATGTCCGTCGCAAAGGGGTTATATAAAATGTTCTGGCGCGATTCTGGTGCAGAACTTTCTGCGAAATATTTCATTATTATTTTTTATTTATTTATTTAAAGGTAAAAGACAAACCTTTAGTTTCAGTGGAGGAAGCGATGGGCTCGGGTGCAATGCAGACGATGAATTTCACTTTTGGCTGGCATCATTTTGGCTTAATCATACCGAAAATAATTCATTTTTTCAAAAAAACATTCGCTTATTCATTTTTAGGGATTACTTCATCTAACGAAACCCTATTCGTCCCGCTTCTCTGTGTGTCCGAGCCGGTTCTCAGAAACTGTATAACTTACAGACTTGAAATTTTGTGTACTTACAGCTGCATACCTATTGTCACGCTGAAAATCATAAAATTTTGAAAAAATCGTATTTTTTTAATATAGAGAGATAAAAACCAAAAATCTAACAGTCTTTTCCTATTAAATTTAAACATTTTCATTATAGCAGTTACCAACAATTAAAAATCCACAATAAAATTCTTTCTACAATAATTAATTTTCCATTGAAAGACATATTTCGTTTTAGACAGGTTTACGTCTTAGCATATACATATGTATGGTACTTTTTCCGTTGGGACCTTAATTTTTTTACACGTTTAAGATAAAATTTCATTATAAACTTGTTCCATTTTCATAAGATTTACTGTATTTTTATGTCTGATAAGTGCTAGTCCCGCTTATGTCTACTAGAAGCCAATGTCCCGCTTTTTTTTAATCATGTCCCATTTTTTAATTTTTCTTTTTGACAACGGACCTGGCAACACTAGCGTCGACAAAGGAATCAGAGGAGGGCCATTGCCCCTTCATGATTTTTAAAAGTTAATAACTTTTCTTTTTCTGTAATATCTAATGATTTTGAAAAAACAATATCTAATTCATTTTCTAATGTGACATAATTAAACACTAACAGGAAAAAAAAAATAAAGTTTTTCGTCAAGAAAACAGAGCCCCCCCCCCCCCTTCCTTGAACCCACCCACCCCTCTCGTGGAAGATACTATTTAGTTATGTTTGTCTTTTACGTTCATGTGTTTAAAAATTCTATTAAACGGGGGACTCGGGGGACCTGAGCTCCCTCTGAGGAAAAAAAAAAGAGAAGCTGTTTGAATCCTACATTTGGAAAAAGACCAATTGATCTTTACTTTTGTATTTTTAATTATTTTTTATTTATTACATTTATGTATTGCTTTAAAAAAAGTATCTTACACGGGATTTTTTAAAGAAAAAATAATTCTTAGTTTAAGTAATTTTAGACTTCATTTTACAAAACACGGTCTAGATTGCAACATTTCGGTTCGTAAATCTTGCCCTTCTCTGTATTTCGTTCTGCCGGCGCCCATGATAAACTACACACTGAAAAGGGAAAAAAAAATGAGAGGTAAATATCTTAGGCATATATGTCAATTTAACGGTGGCGGAAGGCCTGATTTTAAAACACGTCTCAAGAACTTTTTCTTTTTTAAGGAGGCCACCCCCGACAAAGCCCCCGGCCTCTTATGTATGGTTTCAGCACGTTGGTCGGTACACATCTGTGCCATGGCATCTGTTTCCAGATAAAGACGTCTGGCAGGAAACGACGTAAGTCGGGGGCTTAGGAGAGAAGAATCAATGAAGTGAAAAATCCTACGCTGATACCGATCCCTCATTGGATATCGAGTCGCGCCCATCTATTCTTAAAAGAAAAAAAAAGTATGATTTGCACTTTAACATGTTATTAAATACTGCACTTCGAGAACATCTTATTTGATCGAACAGGAAAGGGTTAGGGAGAGATTTTACCCATTTGCTGTTAGATAGCAAAATCGAGGTTAATAGAGAAGATTTTGGTGTGTAGAAATCGTTTTAGGTAGATTTCGTAAGAAATACTACCTATTAAATTCTCCCCTATGTTTGAATTTTTGAAAAAAATTTGCAGATCTACGCCGATCATGACTCCCAGAACCCAAAACCACTTCAAAACTTTATATATCTATCTATCTATTTATCTATGTCACTTTTTTATGGACACGATAACTCCCATAATTCTGCACAAATCTCTTCCAAACTGATACATAAAATCAAGGGGGATAAAATCTCGGTCAAGTTCGTTAATGGGCAAAATCGAACCAAAGGGGGGGGGGGGGGGGCTTTTTGTAAAAACAGAAAAAAAACATAATTTTTTTAATTATGATAAGTATCGAATCCGTTTAAAGTTATTATTACTTCTAGGAAAAGGGCCGAAAATTTATGAATAACAGATTTTTTATATCATTCAAAATGGCCCCAAGCGGGGAAAAAAAAGAGGGGGGGGGGTTAGAAGAAAAAAATTCATAACTTCGTCAATTCACAAGATATCAAATCTGCTTAAATTTATTATAAATCCTCTTAATATTATCTAAAACTTTTATACGGACAATTTTTTATAGGACCAACCCTTACAGCAAAAAAAAAAAAAAAAAAAAAAACCTGCTGGTTCCGCCTACAGACAAGTTAGGTTTCGAAGTGGGCGGTTCCAACTGCTGCATCATGACAAAAAGGTCATTTCTTCCGCAATTCCTAACAAACAGGCGTCCCGCGGTCTGCGTCTTCGAAATCTACCTGTGCCTGTAGGCCGAGCCGTCAGGGATTTTTTGGATTACACCTGCTAAAAACTTATTTCCATTTTTTTTTTTTATTATTAATTATGCATAACACTGAATCAGGGCTGTAGCTAGAAGTGAATAATAGGGGAGGGGGGGAGTCAAGAAAACGTACGGAGGCTCATATTTTTTCTCTCACTCTGACACATGCACGCATAAACACACAGATATGTATGATCAAAGTATTATATAGAAAGATAAATTAGTGCATGCTCATATTGTAGGCACTATGTTTCTTATTAAACTGGTGATAATAATTTCATTTTATACTAAGAAAAGAAAAGGCTGCAGAATAAAAATTTCCAGTGTAGTATAACTAGTGTATAATTATACTGGTGAAATAATAAGTGATGATGTCAACTAGTAAATAAAAAGTTTAAAGTTCACCTGCTTCATAAAGAGTTGCAACCTAATTTTTTTTTCTGAATATTCCATGTCCTTAAGGATTCTAAAGTTGTATTTTTTATATGATAAAAAGCATTAACAAAATCAAGGATGTATTTTACATTTTAAAATTATTATTATTTTCTTAAACACTTATTTATACTAATTTAAACACTTATTTGCTGTTTTTAAACAAATACTAGTATTTGGGTAAAACTGTAAAAGAGCCCCACAACTAAGTTTGAATTTCGAAAAGAGTTTCATTTGGTGACCTTGGAATCTTTCCCAGGGGTGGGGGGCTAGCTACGGCTTTGCACTGAATTGGTTATGAACATTCTATCATGTATACATATTTCAACTTGAACAGTGTGCATCAATTTCTTGTGAGAAGAATTTTTTAGAAATAAAATGTAAATTACTTATTGCATATTTGAAAGAGAAAAAAATATATATGTGTATGTGTGAATGTGTGCTCATTTGTTTGTTCAAAGACTTATTTTTTAAATAATTCAAATCGCCTATTTCGATATAAAATAATAGTTTTAATCAGGTTTAAATGGATTTCTAGATTTCAATATTACATACGAAAGCTTGAAAAGCTGCAATAATCGAAATCTACACACATAAATTTCATTTCACGTTTTAAATTACATGAAGATAAATAAAACTAATTACCTTCAACTAGTATAAGTATGAAATTATTGATACAATATAAATAGTTTTATATTTAATATATTATTACATATTACATACTTTTAGTTTAATATTTTGGAAATTAGCCGAAGTTAACCAATTTTAACTATGTTGATGAGAATCGCAAGAATGTTTATCTCGAAAGATTCTATTCAACTCCTCTAACTAAGGAAACTTTTTATTTGATTATACATTTGCATAGACACTTTTATTGTTATTGTTATTAATGTTATTTTACTAGCTTGTGGCTGTGCTTATATAACGTTATCACTTTAGGGGGGAAGGGGTGGTCTGGCACTTGATATCGTAAGATATCTTTAGGGGGAGGGGGGGGGGGGGTTGTCTTTTGATATCGTTATCATTTTTAATCTAACCAAAATTTTCCTTTTCTTTTTTCTTTCTTTCTTTTTTTTTACATAAAAATATTTTATCTTTTTTTTTTTTTTTTTTTTTTTTTTGTCTTATCTATTTTTATAAAAATACAAAGTTATTAATAAAGAAATTACATGATAATAAAATCATTTCATTCCAAAATATGGACTATCCCACCGCCTTTCGGTTTTCCGATTCTTCTGCTATATGCGCATATAATTCACTGTTAGAGAAAACAGGTGCGAAATATGTTTAAATGATACTTGTGTTTACTTGTAAAGAAAAAGAAAGAATGTTGTCCACTTGTTTTTCCCACTTTTATCTTCCCCGTGCAGGGGATAAGTGCAAGAAGACAATATTACTATGGAGAGAATTACGTAACAATAAACTATTATTAAATATATTTAAATAGTAACTAAATCTTTTAGATGCTATTTGATATAAAGTTATTTCATGTATAATAGTGATAGTGTATTGGCATCTTCTCGTCATTTGAATCAGTAAAGTGTGCTAATAATAAATGTAAAACAATATCTCTAAAAAAAATTGTAAAAATAAAAAGAATTTTTAGACACTGATAACGATATCATTTTAAGTGAGGAGGGGAAGTGTTCGAGGTATGTTAACGTATGATATCGTAAAGGGGGGGGGGTCTAAAATTACCAATATTTTGATAACGTTATATATGTACAGCCCCTTTTTTGCATGTTATAGAAACTTTTGGTGCATAAATTTACTTTACAGAAGAAGAATGATTCAAATCATATTTTTAATTTCGCATTATGCAGATATTGATTATGTATATTGATTATCTATTGGTTATGTATGATGTATGTAGTGATTATTTACGCAGATATTGAAAGGAGAGATTGCATTATTAATCTCAACTCAACAGTTCGGGGGGGGGGGGAAGGGGTGAGTTTATCATATTCTAAATCTAAACCATGGTGGATATTTCAAATTTTGATCATACTCTAAACCTAAATCATTGTGAATATTTCAAATTTTGATCATACTCTACGTAAAATTCATGGATGGATATTTCAAGTTTTGAACTTTTAAATAAGAGAAGGTTCATACTGCATTCTACCAATATTTTCTAGAAATACTGATTATTCTAAATATATTTAACAAAAGCATTGCATTAGAACTGTTTACCGAGCACGTCGTACCGATTTTCGAATACGCTATACAATTTGAGGATATCGTAATACACACACGCACATTTGGTATTTATATTCATTTATCGTATAACTGTTACGCTTATTGCAGTAATGTAGCAGATTATGCAGCATTTATTTTGCGAGTGTCATCTTCATAATTGGGGGAATAATTTCCTAAGAAAACATAACTATTTCTTCTTCCGGCCAGCTGACATATTACACCATTAAGAAAATTCTTCCACTAAGATTTAATGGTTACACCTTTTTTTTTTTTTTTTTTTTTTTTTTTAAAGCATTCATCAGAAAAAGTAAAAGGAAAAACTCTCCGAACGTAAAAAGAAACATCAAATAAAAGGAGAAAAAGATTATGTCACTACAGTGCCAACTCCTTGACATTATAAAATCGTTACATTTATCGGATTTAAGTGTTTATTCACATCCCTTAAATTATACGTTTCTATGTGTGATAAAAGAAGGAAAGTTTTAGAAAATCCCCTATAATTCCCCATTCGGGGGTAACTTGATAGGGATAATAATTACATGTAACTTTCCGCAAGTGAAAAAAAAAATATATAATTTTTCTTTTTTTTCCCCCTTAATGAGAATGAAACTTTGAGGATGTGGATGTGGATAGCACAGAATTAATCTTAGAACTCTGTGATGGAGAGGTAGAATTAAAAAAAAAAAAAAATTTTTTTCAAATCCGCCATCTGCAAAACGGACGAGTTTCTTATATTGCTTTTTTATTTTTGAATTTGCGTTAGTAAAGCATTTTTTTTTACTACGCAGAAAGCAATTTGATATAATATGTTTCCGCTCGTTAACACTCTTTTCACTTATTAAGTCTAAAAGGTGTAGAAAGGTTAAGATTTAATGGTACGCATTAGATATCCTCGACAATGGTAAAATCCGTTGGGGAATTTTCTTTACACAAATACAGTTAAATTGAGTTACGAGCAGGGAAGACCGAGCTATGCTCGCAGTCAAAATTAGCTTTGAGTTCAAATATCATGACTCATGACCAAAATGACCCACTAATCAAATTATCTCAAACATGTGACCAAGCTCAATTGTCTTCTCGTGCCCCAAAACCGTAGGCTACAAAATTTAGTTCAAATCGACTGAGCCGCTTTTTAGAAATAATTAGCTTGACCCATAATGACCCATGACCAAAATCACCCACTAATCCACATTTCTCGAACATGTGACCTAACACAATAGTCTTCTCGTTCCCTAAAACTGTAGGATACTAAGTTTAGTTCAAATCCTCTGAGACGTTTTTACGATAAAAATAGTTTGGTCCATAATGACCCATAACCAAAATGACAAACTAATTAAATTTTCTCGAACACGTGACCTAGTCCAACAGTCTTCTCTTGCCCGAAAACCATAGGATTTATTTAGTATTATTAGATTATTATATTTAGGCTAAATTTAGTTCAAATCCTCTGAGCCGTTTTTCAGATAAAAATAGCTTGACCCATAACGACCCATGACCAAAATATGGGCCACTAATCGGATTTTCTTGAGCATGTGACCTAGCCCAATGATTTTCTCGTGCCCGAAAACCACAGGGTACTAAATTTAGTTCAAATTCTCTGAGCCGTTTTTAAGATAAAAATAGCTTGACCCACAATGATCCATGACCAAAATGACCCACTAATCGGAATGAAGTGGTCTCTTGTAGGTTTTTCGGATGGCGGCACCTGACGTCATAAACCGAGTTTATATATATATATATGTAAATAAGATGAGGGGAAATTGCAGATGTATCTTAATTGGCAAAAGGAAACAGATATATATTGAATGGAATATCACTACAAATAGTTTTTACTGACTGACTTGTACTCTACGAAATATAGATACATTTGCATACTATTCATAGACAATAAAGAAAACTTACCCGAAACGTTAAGTTCAGATCCTCTGGAGTTTTAACAACAAATTTTTAATCTTGTGTAAATAAGATGACAGAACAGAAAAGAAAATACAGATCTTTCTTAATCAGTAAAAGGAAACAGATATCGATGTAGTTTTCATTTGGGTACAGATGTCGCAGACGCACCGGGGTATCTTTTTTGCGCCAAAATGGCGATTTTCTGCCTATGGGCAACCGGTGATTTTGCTTTGTATGGCAACCCGGTAGAACAGACTGTGTGCGTTTTATATTAAATTAAACATTGTGTGTTTTACAATAAATTAATCATTGTGGTATAAAATAATTTGTCTGTGTTTATAATAAAAATTGTGTGTTTTTTTATAATAAAGTTGTATGTTTATTATTATACACTGCTGTCCAAAAATTAAGGACCGGACGCTTCCGCTTTTTACCTTTTTACACGGTTTGTCGAATATCTACTGAAATTCTTGACAAATTGTTCTTGAAATTCGAAGATGTAAAGCACATGTTTGACTTCAAGAACAGTAGAAACAGTATACTGCAATTAAAAAATTAATATACTGAATATTTGATGAGATATGCGCAGTTGTATGAAATAATTTATAACTGCGCATGCGCGAACTATACCAAAGATTTTTTTTCATGATTTGGTAATCAATTCTATAGAGCAACGCATATAAAAAGACCAGTCAAATATCGCGAAAACTCAGTGGTTACACCTTAATACATTTAATGATACTTTTCTTGGAAATTGATTTTGAAAATGGTTCTAAAATAAAATAAAAAGAAAACTGCCAAGTTAAATTGAGGGCATTGAGCTCACAGGCTATCCACACTAATTGTATATTATACTCTTATTTCAACGAATTTGAAATAAGCCGTCGAAAAATAAAGAAATCGACAATATATTAAGGGGGATCATCCCCCCTTCTTATAATTAACCAATGAACCCCCAAAACTAATCAGGGAAGCGCCTTATCTGAATGTGCATGTATACAAAATTTGAAGCAAATCTGATAATTCTTCATGAAAAACACATTTATCTAAATTAAGGGGGATTAGCCCTCCTTTCCTCCTTTATACTTAGCCAATGAACCCCAAAAACTAATCAGGGAAGTTCCTTATCAATATGAACCTATAATCAAAATTTGAAGCTAAACGGTTATTTCTATCAAGAGTTATCGCATTATGTACATACAGAACCAGAGCGCACATTAGCTCTCAGGCTTTGATAGCCTGTGAGCTAAAAAGAATAAACTTGCACATTTATTCAGTTCCATATTTTATTATTTTTCAAATTATTTACAAGGATTGCATTTCTTGAAGATTCATAAAAATATAAATGCTCAGCACTACATTTAGCTATTCATTTTACAGAGCCATCATAAAAATGATAGTAATAAAAATATAACTCTCAGTAAAAGTGGAATTTTATTAAGTATATCACATTTCATTTACCTACTATTACTACTGTTCCACAATCATTGGAATCTTGCAAATTAGCACCATGTATAAGACACCACTTTTAATTCACTTCTGTACAGAAAAAAAATGACTAAATGCAAATACTTGTGGAAATATTTGCATTTTTTTCCATAAGTGAAAACTTCAAAAGCATTATTTTTTTTTATATACTTGGGAATCACTGTGTAAAGTAATGAATATTTTTACATTCAAATAAGTTCTCATATTTTAACAGCGATATTACCATGATGAACGAACATTTATTAAACAAAAAAATTATACAATAGAATCTCTGTAAAAGGAAAATAAGTAATACATTTTCAATATTGCAATACATTAATTAGCATACACTCTAAAAACGACATTTTCAAAACTGAGCAAAAAATACTCAAATCTGAGTATGTCGCCTAGTCAAAATGGCTCCGAATCAAAATGACTCAACTTTGAAACATGTATATACTCATTTCTGAAAAGATGCACGCAATCAAGAATAAAACATCATGTGCTCCTATTTGAGTATGTCCACGTTTCAAAAATGAGTATGAACTGACTTCTATGTGCCCGTTTTTGAGTATTTCCATGTTTCAAAAATGAATCTGAACGGATTTTAATCAATTTTGAGTATGCCCATGTTTCAGAAATGAGTATTGCCTGACCTCTATGTGCTCAGTTTTGAGTATGTCCATGTTTCAATATTCTGAGTATTTCTGGTATTTCAGAATTGAAAGCATCGGCTCGTCCTTTTTGAAACAAAAAGTTTCATAACAAAATGAAAACATCGATTTACTCCGATTTGAAAGTGTCATTTTTCTCAGTGTACGAACTCAAAAAAATGCGTTTCCATTTTTTGCATATTTATGATATAACTTGCATTAAATATTCTAAAATTGGCAATCGCAAGGAAAAGCAAAAAAATCCGATATAGAGTTTTCGTCACATCAGGTACACAGTCTTTTAATATTACAATTTATGAAAAGAGAATGTATCTATAATAAGATACCGCCTTAAACGGAAAATTTTATAATCTCTGTGAAAAAAATAGAACTATAAAAAATGGTGTAAATGGCTGTTAAGACGGAAATTTGTCTAAATTGGATTTTTCCTTTCAATCTCTTTCGATTACGTATTAGCAAGATTTTCTGCAATTACATTCTTTTCGTCGGGACTATAAAATTTTCCATCTAAGGCAGTATTCCGTTACAGATAGATTCCGTTTTTGCAGAATCTACTGTATTTAAACTGTAGGTAAATATGCAATCCATTTTATATTGTTACAATCATCAAAATTAAAAGCAAGTACAGTGAAACTTAACCTGTCTGCAACAAATCCTGCCTTAAACATGTTTCCAACGGACAGACAATTATACAAATATGCCTACTAAGACCTGTCTAAAATGGAATTTTTTCCTAACGATTCCGTTTTTACAGGTATATCTGTATTGAAATTCAAAATTTATCACTAATCTTAAAAATTAATGGCACAGTAAGAAACAAACACAAAGAATGTAAAGAATATGATTTCCAAACCTGTAAGAATTGATAATGTTTTATCACAGTTAATAATATATGATTTAAGCTATGTATAAACTAAGGTTCAGTACTCTTCTTTTTGTTCCCACGAGAATTATAAAAAGAAAAAATTTGACAGCCATTTATTGCAAGAACTTTCTTTAAAAAAAAAAAAAAAAACTCTTATGACAATTTGTTTACGAATGTTTACCAAGTGAAATATCGGTAAGTAATGAAACAATGAAAATAAACTGAAAATTGCAACGAGAAAAGAGGAAAACACTAATATAATAATTAAAATTTTGACATTCTATAAAACAACAGATTCAGTAGCATCACAATCATATTTAAAATAACATGTCATAATCAAGAAACCTTAATAAATGACATACGAATATAAAAGGCTTTGGTGTTAAACTATTGCTACCAAATAATTTTTTTTTAATTAACAAAAAAATAAAAAGTAATTAAAAAGAGTTAATTTATGTATTTAATGATTCCGCTCTGAAAAAATATTATTGATTGAATAGAGACTTTTCACTACAACAAAGAGCATTATTTAATTTTTTATATGCTAAAAGAAAGGGATAATTTTTATCTAATTTTTTACTTTAAAAATCTTTAGGAACTCAAAAGAATTAAAGACATTGAAAAACAAAATTCAAATATATATTAAAAAAATATGTATCATTAATAGATACATCAAATTCTTTATGAAACAATACTTATAATATTTTCAACTCAATCAAGCCCATCTTTACCAAATGCGATTCTTTAATAATAGACGCCAATAGACAAATATATTTTGCTTTTTTTAGTTTGTGGAAGTATCTAAAAGAGAAAGACAAGCATGTACTTGTTCAAAAATGACGAAATGAACAAACATTGTTGTTCTCAACGATAATGACAATGCTGTAAAACCATTTATTGTTAAAAAAAAAAAAAAAAAAAAAAAAAAAAGAGATGTCTCGTTATGAGATGAAAAAAGTTTTACTGTTGTCACCACCAGGACCTGATCAACTTTATGTGGGACCCGGGGTACACATTTCAACCATTGTTTTATGAAAAAAAAAATATATATTATAGACACATGTAAAACTGCATTAAAAAATTATGAGACGATAAAAAATTTTGCATTAATGCTATTTAGTGCAAGTAAAACTCTAAACCTAAGGGATTGAATGAAATATGTTTGACTCAATACCCGTTCTTCTCGGAATCTCGAAGTTTAAATTGCATTTCGCTGTCGTTAGTGAAAAACACTGAGATAGTTTATTGTACATGAATCACTTTTTCTATTAATTTTAAATGGAAATTTGTATCTTCAGACAGTGGACAAAATGCATTTTGTGGCCCCCTTTTGTGCCCCGTATGCTCCTATGATAATCAGGCCCTTGTCACATACAAACAACATTTGAGAGGGTAGGGGCAAGAGAGTGCTAAGCCACATTTTTGAACTTCTGAGATATTTCCATTTGAAAATTTGATCAAATACTCAAATCAAGATATATAACATAAACTTTTTTCGCCAATGTCTTAGTAACATTTGAGTTATTCTGAGTAACAATATGGCATTACTTTAATGATATTACTATTAAGTTTTTTGTAAATTAGCTATTTTCATTGGGGGCATAAAAATCTTGGGTAAAAATGAAACCTGAGACATATGCTGCCACCAAGTGACATTAGAAACAAATTATATGTAGGATATTATAATTTACAATATTAAGCAACAGATTACAGTGTTAGATTCATTTCACCAAAAATGTGGCTTGGCATTTCCTTGCCCCGACCCCCTCATTTGTTAAGAGATTGTTTTCCGCCTCTCTTTCTGAAAATTTTGGACTTTGGACAAGTGCAGTTTTTGTTTTCAGCGCTTCAATTGTTTGTGGGGGAAAAAATTATAAATCCAATTATAATTAATACTTTTTGTTAAATATGAAATCACATGTAAATGCATTGAAATTATTACAGAGATTCTACCAAACAAAATATTACAGAAACTCAGTTCAGAAAATGAAATGAAATGTAGTTGAAACTTCATGAAAACGCTTCAGAAATTCTTGCAATAGGATTAAACAGATTGGTGTGCTCTATAAAGATTGGATCTTCCTTTTCTCTATTTTTTATAGAAAGAGGAATAAATACTGTTCCTTTGCTAAATTAAAAAAAAAACACGAGGCTGTGTTCCAAATCAACAAGTAATATCACAATCATCCCTTTCTGCTATTCCATATAGTTCCGTTAGAGATGATTTCGTTGATTTTCGTTGAACCATATCATAAACGAAAAGTTTTCAAAAGTCTTCACAAGTTTTAATGAAGCATCAGAATCTAATACTGGTTTTAAATAGCTAAAGATCATGAGACTGTTTGTGTTTCACAAAATATCATAGCACAATAGACAACACATTCAATTAAGACAAGCAAAAGTTTTTTCATTGAAAAAGCTGCACAAAATATAAATGAGTTACGGCAGAAGGAAGGTTTAAGAGGTCACTCTTTCTCCTGGTGACACAAGAGTGGCCATCGAAAACAGTTTTTTCTTGTCGTCCAATGCGACGTTTGTGACGTGCTGGAAACAGCATGGAATCGATATGTCGCATTTTCGTGGTTGTTTTACCTAGAAAAAACAAGGAAAATCACGTTAAGTATTTTGTATAAGACTGATTTATTTAGTAAACAAATATAAACTTCAAAAGATAAAAAGGATAATAGCTCAATATCTATTGAGCTATTGAGAAAAATTTTATAAGAGAAAGAAAAAAAAAACTAATTAGTATCAAAATGTTAAACACAGCAAGAGCTACTTCAGTAGAAGTTGAAAGAGTGCTTTTTACTTCTGTGCTTGTACACAGTAAATAAAATAATTAGTTAGGTATAAAATTGGCAGAAAAAAAAAGAAGAAGAAAGAAAGAAAAGCTTTTTCTTTTTTTCTTTTTTTTTTTTTAAATTCGAAGCACAAATATCAATAATACTCACTGAATAGGTAGGGCAATAAATGCTGATATTTAATATTTTGAGAAGTTAATTGTTATTTAAGCTATTAATTAATGAAATTACGTATTTATAGTTTTTATTATTTCTGTAATTAGTAATTACATACATATATAATTAAAGCATAAAAATATAGATTACGCTCTTTACTATCCTCAGAAGTTTAATTGTTTCGGAAACTTACAATTTTTCGCAACCATTCAATAGCTTAACACAAGAAAAAAAAATCATAAAAATATGATTTAAATAATAATAATAAAAAATTAACTTTAATAATAATAAAAATAAAAATCCTTATTTTATTATTATTTTTTTAATTATTTTTTACTCTTTAACAAATAACATAGTCATGCGGTTTTTTCTTTTTTTCTATTTTTTTTTTAATGTTCAGAATAAATTATTTTTTATTGTATAAATTTATTCTACATTTTCTTTTTTTATTTAACAATTGTTTGACTTAATAAACGAGGAGACTAATTTACAATTCTTATCTTTAACACATGAATTCAACTAAATAACTAATTCTAATTTAAGAGTTTGAAAAGTTAATTTATTAGGATACAGATTCACGAATATAATACAGTGATACGATAAATAAAGTAACAGACACTTTCCATCTGTTCAAATAATTAACAAATAAGCATTTGAAAAACATGACAGTTAGACAATAAAGTGGCAAGATATATAGAGGACAAAAAAAAAAAAAAAAAAAAAAAAAAAAAAAAAAAAAAACGGCCATATGCTTTACATCTGTTAATCTGCAAGTAGATGTTAATGTAAAGCACTAATAACACAAAAAAAAGAAAAAAAAAACTATATTTTGACAGGTTTTAAGCGTGATTTGTGCAAATCCTGTCTCCAGATTTCGGAGAAAATTGCAAGAGTTTGCGTAAAATGTGTGTAATCCTCATTATGAAGAGAAAGCTTATCATAACTAATCACCTTTACATCAATTATATTATTTTAAATCTTCAAGTAATGCCTTGAAAAATGAATTAAGGCCATATTAAGATATTCAATAGCATAGGCATAAATGGGTTTTGCTACTCCTTTTGTATGCGCTTTTTCATTAACGAAATTACAAGAATTTAGTTAATAATACAAGCTTGTCTATATTTTTGAGATCCTATACCACTATTTTTCAAAGCTGTAAAAAGTTTTCATTAGGAACCCTTAAATTTTGTATGCGCTTTTTCATTAACGAAAATACAAGAATGTTGTTAGTATTACAAATAGAACTATATTTTTGAGATCCAAACCACTATTTTTTAAAGCTGTAAAAAGTTTTCATTGGGAACCCTTAAATTTTGTATGCGTTTTTACATTAACGAAAATACAAGAATTTTGTTAGTAATACAAGCATGTCTATATTTTTGAGATCCTAATACCACTATTTTTCAAAGCTGTAAAAAGTTTTCATTGGGAACCCTTAAATTTTGTATGCGCTTTTTCATTAACGAAAATACAAGAATTTAGTTAGTAATACAAGCATGTCTATATTTTTGAGATTCTATACCACTACTTTTCAAAACTGTAAAAAGTTTTCATTGGGGAACTCTAAATTTTGTATGCGTTTTTTCATTAACGAAAATACAAGAATTTTATTAGTATTACAAGCAGGACTATATTTTTGAGATCCAAACCACTATTTTTCAAAGCTGTAAAATGTTTTCATTGGCAACCCCTAACTTTTGTATGCGTTTTTTCATTAACGAAAATACAAGAATTTTGTTAGTATTACAAGTAGGATTATATTTTTGAGATCCTACCACTATTTTTCAAAACTGTAAAAAGTTTTCATTGGGAACCCTTAAATTTTGTATGCGCTTTTTCATTAACGAAAATACAAGAATGTTGTTAGTATTACAAATAGAACTATATTTTTGAGATCCAAACCACTATTTTTTAAAGCTGTAAAAAGTTTTCATTGGGAACCCTTAAATTTTGTATGCGTTTTTACATTAACGAAAATACAAGAATTTTGTTAGTAATACAAGCATGTCTATATTTTTGAGATCCTAATACCACTACTTTTCAAAGCTGTAAAAAGTTTTCATTGGGAACCCTTAAATTTTGTATGCGCTTTTTCATTAACGAAAATACAAGAATGTTGTTAGTATTACAAATAGAACTATATTTTTGAGATCCAAACCACTATTTTTTAAAGCTGTAAAAAGTTTTCATTGGGAACCCTTAAATTTTGTATGCGTTTTTACATTAACGAAAATACAAGAATTTTGTTAGTAATACAAGCATGTCTATATTTTTGAGATCCTATACCACTATTTTTCAAAGCTGTAAAAAGTTTTCATTAGGAACCCTTAAATTTTGTATGCGCTTTTTCATTAACGAAAATACAAGAATGTTGTTAGTATTACAAATAGAACTATATTTTTGAGATCCAAACCACTATTTTTTAAAGCTGTAAAAAGTTTTCATTGGGAACCCTTAAATTTTGTATGCGTTTTTACATTAACGAAAATACAAGAATTTTGTTAGTAATACAAGCATGTCTATATTTTTGAGATCCTAATACCACTACTTTTCAAAGCTGTAAAAAGTTTTCATTGGGAACCCTTAAATTTTGTATGCGCTTTTTCATTAACGAAAATACAAGAATGTTGTTAGTATTACAAGTAGAACTATATTTTTGAGATCCAAACCACTATTTTTTAAAGCTGTAAAAAGTTTTCATTGGGAACCCTTAAATTTTGTATGCGTTTTTACATTAACGAAAATACAAGAATTTTGTTAGTAATACAAGCATGTCTATATTTTTGAGATCCTAATACCACTACTTTTCAAAGCTGTAAAAAGTTTTCATTGGGAACCCTTAAATTTTGTATGCGCTTTTTCATTAACGAAAATACAAGAATTTAGTTAGTAATACAAGCATGTCTATATTTTTGAGATTCTATACCACTACTTTTCAAAACTGTAAAAAGTTTTCATTGGGGAACTCTAAATTTTGTATGCGTTTTTTCATTAACGAAAATACAAGAATTTTATTAGTATTACAAGCAGGACTATATTTTTGAGATCCAAACCACTATTTTTCAAAGCTGTAAAATGTTTTCATTGGCAACCCCTAACTTTTGTATGCGTTTTTTCATTAACGAAAATACAAGAATTTTGTTAGTATTACAAGTAGGATTATATTTTTGAGATCCTACCACTATTTTTCAAAACTGTAAAAAGTTTTCATTGGGAACCCTCTAAATTTGCGGCTTTTGTTAGAGGCCCGTGTTCATTGCATCCACTGCACACCGATTTATGGCCAGCCCTAATTTCAAGTTAAGTAAATCATTAAGTCGAGTATAAGTCAATTAGTTCAAAAGTTGCTTAATTACAATATTTTAAGCAGAGAAATTAAACATGTATTTTGAAATATTTCTTCACTTTAGAATATAACAACGAAAAATGTAGTTTGGTAATGTTAAGCATTTAACTTTTAACAATTAATTGGAAACTTTTGTTTTTAATTGTATACCCTTTTCAAAAAAAAAAAAGTCAACAGTCAATGCATTATCCTAGATGCGTTCTATTGGACCTTTCATAAAAACGACATTATACTTAAGGAGAATTTTCATAATAATTATAAGACTTTGTACCTAAAACTCTGACTTTGATAAAATTAAGATTTTTTAAACATGAAGAAATGAGTTTAGCAGGATTTCTGTCTTCATAATATTCTTCAATGTACAAACTTTGGTTCCAAGACTTTTTTCTGGTTTCAAAACTATTTGCTCACCACCTTCATAGCGTGATATATGAAATAAATTGACAAATACCTGCTAATCATGTATAACAAATGATTTTAAAAACATAATTATCAAAGTTCATGTTTTATTTCACTTAATCAACATTTATTTATATTTCAAATACAAATGCTATGCAGAGATGCCAACAACTGGGGATTCCTCGTAATTGTTAGCCCCCCCCCCCCCCCCCTCATAAATTAGACGCATGGCCTCATCTGTACACTAAATTCTAATAATCTTATAATACTGACAAAATTAGTGCAAAGTTTGAGATTTGTAATTGAAGATTTTATTATTAAAAGAACATTTAGCGGATAACATACCTTACTATGAAATCCTAAATAAATTAATAAAAGGTGGAAAAGAAGTAAGAGAAAAAAAATGCATATTCTTCAATTATTATGCTTTAAATTGAAGTGGGTGGAATGCCTCTATTATAATTAATATTTATCCAATAAATCTAATTAATATAATACTAATTAATATATACTTCAATAGAGTACCGTTGTACTTTTAATTTTTTTTTCCGCTATAAAATGCATGCAATGTCTTTTATTAATCTTAAAGTCTTAAAGAAATGATAAAATTAGGCTAAGCTGAAACGTTGAAAAAAGTTTTAGGGTGAAACCCCAAGTAACTGACAATTTAAGGATTCTTTTTTGTTCAAATCCTTATTACAAAAATTTCAATCTATTTTACACTTGCCTTTGCTTTTGAAAGGGTATAGTAGAGATATATTAAAAAAAATATTGTTGGCAAAATTTTGAAAAATTATACATTCTATTATTAAAAATTAATTATATTCATAAATATGGTCAAAAACTCCAGTAACTGACACTATCCCTATTTTGAAACACCAATAACAAACACAAAGTGAACCAGTGATTGACACTTTATTTGAAAAGATTAAAATGCTTTAAAAAAACTTTATTCTTTATTATAAAAACAAAATACATTAATATTTGTTTTATAAAAAGTGGGATTTAGTAAGCTATACTTAATTTTAATAGTAATGTAGAGTATATAGCAGTAATATTTAGTACTGCATTATTAGTAATGCAGGTGTCCAATAATTGACATTTATGATCCAGTAACTGACATCTGGCGTCATACACTGATAAAACAAATTAAAATTTAATGGTGTTACTACAAGTTGTTTACTGCAAGATAAATTTAATTTATTATTATGCATTTTTAAACAGTTCAAATAGGTTTCAACTTTCTTTAATTTAACCAATAACTAAAACCTCTGTCAGAGACTGGTGAAATTGAAATTCTAGGGACCATTAACTGGCACCCCCCATTAAGCTAAATTAAATAACTATAAACCCTAAATCATATCATATGCATCTTTAAACTAATAACTTTGTTTAAACTAATAAACTATAACTTTAAGAAAAATGTTTAGGGTGGTTGCATTACAAATAGATTAGAAAAGCATTTCCTTAATTTTAGAAATAAGATGGTTGCTTCAAAATGGCACTTTTTGTATTCTCAAAAGTTTCTTCTTCATTGAATATATTCTTGGCCCTCTAGTGATGAATAAATTGACTTCAAAATATAAATAAGTGTCTCATTTACCGCTAGATGACATTACTTTGTAGAATTTTACAACAAAATGCTTATTTGAGTTAGATTTTTGCTCAAGTGTCAGTTACTGGTTATGTGTCAACAACTGGGGGGTTTCACCCTATGTAATTTATTTCTAAATATATATCACGGTATGAAGTAGCGGTATCCAGAATGAATATATTACAGAAATACGTATATTATTCTTAATATTTTCCAACAAAAAATAGCGTTTTCTCAAGAGAACTAGAGATAAAGTACCTTTTAAACTAACAAATTACATGTGAAAGTGACCCTAATATGGATTGTATTTACTCCACATATAATTAACTTTTGGAGATGCGAAATTTTAAACACACATCGAAAGAGATATATTCTGACAGTTAATATTGTGAAAAAGTGTCTAGTGTCTAAAGTTTTTTTAATTTAATTTGAAATTTAATGCTTTTTTAATAAATGAATTCACATGTCTTGCACGCAGAATTTCTCATAATTGATTTATCACAGTGAGCCAAATTTTCACTTTCTTCTATCTTTACAAGAAGAAAGTATTGAATTCATGAAAATTTTCGACTCTCGGTTATTGACGGATTTATACATTTTAGAAGGCCCTGAACACTATTTGACTGTTTTTTAGAAAATGTCTGTCTGTGACAAAAAAAAATTGTGGGCGCTCTATTTCAAGAAAGAATGCACGGAATGTAATAAAACTTTAGATTCAGTTAGACCTATAAATTAGATATAAATTGGTGCTGACTACTTTTTGGTGTAAATCGCCCAACAGATAGCGTTGCTATGCTGCATTACTCACGATTTTCAAGTTAGCTATAGCTCAAGAACTAATTCACGGATTTTCATCCAACTTCAGATTCAGTTAGACGTTGATATAAGTTGTTGTTGATTAGGTTTAAGTGTAAATAGCTCAACGGTTGGTGTTGCTATGCTGCATTTTTCAGATTTTACACAATTTTAGAGACAGTCATATCTCAAGAATGAATGCACGGAATTTCATCAAACTTCATTTTCTGATATTTTGAAATATTAAAATGTATTGGATAGAAGAAAGTTTTGAGATTGGCACATCCGACTAATTTTTTATTGAGTAGAGATATAATATGAGTTAAAATGACCTATACTGGAAAAAAATATATAATGTATTTAGTTCTTGAAAAAAAAAAAAAAAAAAAAAAAAAAACCCTTAAAATTCTGAATATTTTCTTAAAGATAAAAATAGTCATATTTTCTAAAATTTTTACTTGATGATCATAAAAGTAGGCCATTTTGTGCATCTAAAAATTTTTTACTTTCAGTGAAAATTTTATGAAATTCTATTCAGCCATTTCTTAGATATCATGCGCACAACGACAAAAATCATCGTTTTGAAAAATTGACTTTAAAGATAATATTACCTCTTGATCATATAAAATAAAAGCTCAAACTGTTTTGGAAATAACTGCACTTCTTATGCGAAGTTTTGCATGGGGTTTGTTTTAAAATGCTCTTAAAGAATCAAATGTTTATATAGGCTGTTAAAATAAAATGATTTTTGAACAGTTTAACAGATATTTGACCCCTGAACGACTGCTTAAATTAAACGTATTTAAGGAGATAATCCTCACATTGTTTTGTAGTTAACAGGGATAAATTTCAAACAAGAAAAGCACCGGAGCTCTAATATTCTGTTGTGGTAACAATAGTACTGTATCCCACCCCCGTCCCCTCCATTCGTATATTTATATTTTATACATTATTTTCAAAATTTAAAGCAATTTAGTCTTTAGTAAAAGAAAAAAAATTATTATATTTTGACTATATATATATATGCATTTATATATAATAAAATCAGAGTTGCCCCCAGGTTTAAAAAGGGACAGAGTGCTGCTGGTGAGAAAAGGGCACTTCTTTATTCTTAAGGGCACTTTTTGGATTCTTGAGGGCACTTTTCGGATTCTTAAGGACACTTCGTTTAATTGTTAAAGTTATTCTTTTAATTTTTATAGCCACTTTTCATATTTAAAAGTCGGGGCACTTTTTTCAAGACAACATTGAGCCAATTTTTACTATGAAAGCAAATTTTTTAATGCAAAAAGGAGAAATGGCACATTTTTTTACTGAGGGGCAAGAGGGGTGCTAATTATTTTACTGGGAGGGAGGGGGGGCAAGAAGAGTGCTAATTATATTTATGAGGGGCAAGATGGGTGCTATTTTGTAAACCAAAGAGCAGGCAGGGTGCAGCACACTTGTGAAACTGTCTGGGGGAAACTCTGATAAAATCTAATATATGAACAGCGAAAAAATATTAAAATCAGGAGTGGGACATTTTCAGAAAATCCTACCCGTGAAGGATTTCCTTGTATCAACTAGCAAAACACAACACACACCGATCTTCCGGTGGACTCCGGAGCGCAGTATTGATAAGCGCCAGTGAATTCCGACCAATATTTAAATATTCACAAGAAATACCGGAGCTGTGCTTTGGTGAGCTACGGTGCAATTTAAGCACTGGTAATTAGTATTTTCAGCAACAAAATTTCAGTATGGAAAATCCGAATGCAGAGCAAAAATTTATTTTATAGACTGAAATTAAAAAATTAAATCTAAGAACATACCTTTTCTTTCTTTGCAGCTTTCTGTTTTTTCTTCTTTTGCTTCGGCACAGAAAGGGATATGTTTAAGGGATCGGCTGTTAGTTGTTCGATTTCTTTTAGAAAGCTTTCAGCAGCTTCCAAATTATCGAAGCTTAATCCAGCCATTTGCCTGTGATCACTCGATAAATACATCGTATGGAACGTGCTGCTTTCTTCGGCTGTATAATTTGAGAGATTGTCTATAATGTCCTTCCACAAAACAAATCCAGAGCCTTTCTCAGCTAGGACTATTTGGAGCATTCTTTTGTCTCTGGCACGTGTTTCTCCTTTGTCTAACAAAAGAACAGGAATGCCCGTTCGCGCTAATTTCCACACTTTTTCTTGGCTGTTGTCTGCCGGTGCAAAATATAAATTAGCTAAACATTTACACACAGAAACATAAGTCTTATGGCTACGGAAGAACACTTCAACTTGTTGGATGTCTTGTTCAGTCAGTTCTCCGCTTTCATTATCGTTTTCATCGTAATCTTCTTCTGGTTCTACGGGATAATCGTCTATAGGAACTTTCTTAATGGAATCTCCAGAACTCTCTGATGAAATGTGAATATTGTCCATTTGGCTGTTCAAACATCGCAATGAGTCATACTTTTCCATTATGTACTTGACTGCGTCTTTTTCAGTGCTGCATTTTTTTGTAACAATCTCTGGATCAGAATAAATTTGTTCAGTGTTGTCCTCGTAGTTTTTAACATTACCATTTTTGTATGTTTGATAGATTGGCTGGTGTGTGCCGTAACGTTCCATCGCGTTAACACGCTAATTTTTTTTAAGCACAGAAATCACAGAATAATGTCTAAAACATTCCCAATGGATGACTGCACTAGACCACCAGTTAGTTGATGGCACTAGACGATCCAAAGAGAATTTCTTTGCTTTTGAAACTTAAATTACCTGAAAAAAATAGAGAGAAAAAACATTCATTAATTATGTAGAAAACTAATTTCAATATGAAAGTTAAATTGAAAATTTGAAACACATGCATACATTTATATTTAAAATAGTTCACTTCCGTATATAAACTAAGGAGAGAAATAATCATCATTTTCCGTTTAAGTCTTCCTTATTTTACGTACTTTGTGAGAAAACTAGCCTATTTTGTGAAACATTAATTACCTATTTTTGACACACGATTATTGGGAATCTGAAACCAAAAAAGGCAAAACGTGATGAATAGCGATAACATATTCGTATCAGTCATTTATCACTAGTTACGCTTCTGTCAAATACACAGCAGATTTTACCTTTAAGGAAGTATGGAGAATGAAAAAAGGCGCATTATCCTAGCGATGTATCTCATGTTTTTTAAAATTCCCTTTTTCAATAACACAAAACTTTCTGGCATATCTATATGGTTATTATACGTAAATGCATGGAATTTACAGATTACTATCAGAGTCGTACTTACAGGGGGGGGAGGGGTGCAGATGTGGCCGTGTAGGGCCGCGTGCCTAAATAAGTCCGTTCAAAGAAAATATATATATAGTGCTGGGGTTACAATTTCGTTGTCAATAAATTATTACTTCCTAAATCATAATTTCAAGTTTCAGTTGGTGTTATCGTAATGTTTCATTAATGGTTATATATATTATTTAACGAAAAATATTTAAATATCTCACATTTGTTTGCACAAATATTTAAATAAATAGACTTATTTTAGCAATTAACTTTATTTCGATTAAGAGTTTTACTTGTTATGCCGACGCATATTGTATTTGGCTTGTTTAACGCTGAAAAAGAAAGTTGATCCCGCTCTTTTCTCAGCATACGATATAATCTATTTAAATGCTATTGTTATATGAGTAGAATTTCTTAGGAATGAAATCGAATTAGTTGATGCCACTAGATTCACGATAATCCAGATAATAGGTAAGTAACCGAGTCAGTCAAATTGATAATAAGCAAAGCGACATATTTATGATTAATATTTTATTTTGATTAAACATGAATTTTATTTGAATAGAGGGCCGTACAGAAAGACCGCGAGCCCCGGTAATATTTCCAATGCGGGTCCCCCACCATATGCCTGATAAAGTAAAATCTGCTTAGACGAAAACGTACAGGAAATTGCATTTTAAACAGGTTTTTTTCGTTTTAAAAGGTATAAATGCATGGATTTTTTTGGTTAGACTATGATTTTTTCTCCGTTTACAGCAGAATTCCGTCATAAACAACCTTTACTCTATTAGAAAATAAATATGTTGGATAGTACTTTTTTAGAAAATCGATATAGTATTTTCTTACAATTTTATTATTTTTCTTTTACAGTATTTTACAGTAGTATTACAGTTTATGATGCATTGGTAACACCTTTTCATATAAGGATTTTAAATTGAAATTTAAAATATAATAAAATTTTAATTTCATTCATCAGTTAAGGCGCCGACTGCCTGACTCTATTGCAACTTTTGTTATTGTGTTTTACAATTTAGAAAATATTTCTTCTAAAATCGTAAATAAATAAATGCCTGCGTCTTTACTATGTGCGTTCTTCTCATTTTTAATAAAAGCTGGATTATGTTTCGTCCATGTCGGATTATGTGTTTCGGATTATGTTTCCTAGTCAATCCGTAAAGATGTTTAAGCAACGTCTGACTTTTGAATTTTATTATTTGTTAGTTACTTTTAATAAATTTTTTATGTAAAAAATACCAGTCTACTTTTTCTGGTATTTCTTTAAAAATCAGTATCGAGGCCGGTCTCCCCCCGAGGTCGGGCCCTGGTAATTTATAGCGGCTCTATCCCCCCCCCCCCCCCCCCTCTGTACGGGCTGGTTTGAATATGAACTGTTAAAAGGCCGGTGCTGTTGAGGATTTTGAAGAAATAGTCACTATTATTCCAATAATAATTTGTAATGTAATAACATATATTTACTTTCGCGTAAAATTAAAAATCATTTTACTAATAAGATGCATATTTTATTGTGTATTAACTCATGATCCAGTTTAAGTGAAATAATTTTTTTTATGCTTAAAAATGTTTTTTACCTTTTCTGGAAAACATTTTTTTTTAAAGCTATGTAACTTTATAAATAAATGTACGTAATATTTTGATGCACAAATTCTCCAAAGGTCTTTTTAAAACATATTATTTTACACTAGAAATACACAAAATTACTATAAAATCAGAAGAAATACAAAGAGACAACTTACATTACAAAATAAAACATTAAATGCAAATTTACCACATTTAGTTCTATTGTTTTCTCTTAGTACACGAGGTGAATTTTATCTGCATTTGTTAATTAGCCACACCCTATTAAGTTTTATATTGAAAAACCTAAGTAAAGGCGATTGTGCAGTAAATATATGCTTGGGAAGGTCTTTTAACTTTAGTAAGTATTTTATCTTATAAGGTCCCCGGATAGCATAATAAAAACTTCTTGACGTTTTATCAACAATAGGTTATTGTATTACCTAGCAGGTTTTAATAGTTGTTCATGAACTCAGAATAATAATTAGTTGATATTAGCAGTTTTCCAAAACTCACCTTGAAAAAGAAACTTTCAATTGGAAAACGGCTCAGTAAAATGTAATGTATTTTCAAGCGGGATTTCTTGTTTTCATAATCGTAAATAGCTTTAAAATAACTTTTCGTCATGTTTTTCCGTATTCAACAATCAATGGATATTTATATACAAATCAAAACTACAGAAACAATAAATATATTTTAATTAATAATTATATTTTCCACAATGCGTGTAATATACCACAATATGTGTAATTAATGAATAATTGCGAATTTTTAAAGATCAAAATATTTGATAATTTGTTTTCTTTAATTCATTAGCACGAAATACACTTGCATCCATCGAAATATATGTTAAAAATTATGATAGACAAAGTTCTAAAATGATTTAATGAAAAAAAAAAAGTTTCCGTTCACAGAAAATTCGCAAACAATGCATTATTTAACAATTATTTCGAATTTGATAATTAAACACAGTCATAAAATAACACTATCATTACAAAAAGGCATTTTTACAGTATTGATAGTGAACATACGAAAATAGAAAAGAGTTTTCACTGTTACTGAGAAAGTTGCTTTTTAATCTCAGATAACATTATTATTATTTTCTTAAGAGCTACGTTTTGTAATTTGATGCAAAAATTATTAATTCTATTCCTTTCACATTGCATTATAAAGAGATTTTTATAAGCGGATAAACCGTCTTTGGAGTAATAGAATTTTTTTAGCGAATCACTAGAAATAAAAACGGTAGTAGTAAAACAATTAACTTGTATTTTAATATTACCTCAGACTAGTCGAATTCGTCAAATACCTGAAAAACAACTGATTTTCAAGATTTTAACTAAAGGCTTTGTTCACATCTTTTCATATAATTTCGACCCCAAAATAAAGTTTAACCCCTAATTAATTTGAAAATTCTAAAGCTCAAAACTTTTGTCTTAAAATAATTTCATTTCGATCCAAAATAAAGTTTAACTCCTAATTAATTTGAAAATTCCAAAGCTCAAAACTTTTGTCTTAAAATAATTTCACAAATATTAAAAAAGTACCATCAAAATAGCATATAGTCTAAAGAACAAAAAAAAAAAAAAAAAAAAAAAAAAAAACTATTTAAATTTTATTTTGAGTTGAAGAAAATAGACAGTTGAAATTAAGGAATTTTGAAGAGTAAATAATTTACATTTACGAAGCTAACTTTTTTCTTTTATAAACTAATAGTCATGATAGGAGTTGAATGAGATTCGCCGAATTTTAAATATTTAGCCCATGATTATTTATTGGTCTAACGTAAGCATTAATTTTTTGCTCACGTACATAAAAATAGAAGACGAATGAAGATACATTAATGAAGACACAATTAAGAGCTTGACATTTTTGAAGCAGTTTTTACGCTCATTTAATTACCATTAGGCTTTTTACGCCTATTTAATTATCATCATTTATCAATTTAATTTCCATTAGTGACGCACATTTAAAAAAATAAGAATGTGTTTTCGACTTTTAAAATGATAAAAACATGATCACCTCCTATTTTGCGATATAAAATAAATAAACCATATTAAAAAGTAATACATGATAAACAAATAATAATAATAATAAATTTTTTTCTTCGACAATGGCATTGTTGAATGATTTTCAATATCGCGTTTCGTTAAAGTTACGCATAGAAGCACTCATAATTGTTGTTTGGTGACTTCCTGTTGCATGATGATGTCAGCAAGCAACGGTACATTGAATGCTTAACCTTCAGTTAATGCACACAGCATGGAAGCACACATACACACACACACACACACACACACAAAGCCTTTAGAAATTTAATGAAATTAAAATTATTCCCTTCGGAATAGCTAGCGAAAACGTGCAACATGAATTTATTCTAAATACGCTAAATTGCTGGAAAATTACAAATTTAAGCGCCTTCTTTTTGGCCGAAAGCCACATCCAAAATGTTAAAACATCGATTTTTGCAAAATAGTGAGTTTATGATCCGTAAAAAACTTTTGCGTGCAGCTTTGGTTTGCTTTAGATAAACAAACGTATATTTATTACATAACAGAAAAGACACATTTACAGAATAGATGGAAATAATCACGAAAAAAATATATTTTGAAACAAACTAGATTATGTTGTTTGATCCAAAACAAATTTAACGGAAGTATTTAGTTGATTTGATATATTCTGCTCAGAGTTGTTTATTCACAACTTTTTTGGTCGTGGCATTTCTGTAGAAATGTTGAAACTCCACAATTTTTAAATTACTTTTTCCAAAGTTACACATTTTTCTAATAAATTTAGCACGTTTTAGTAGGGTCAATTTAGTAGTGCAAGATTCCTCATTCGTCAATTATCACTTCCATATGTTTTTTAAAAAAAAAGAGTTGTTATATGAATTTAAATTTGTTGTTATGCAAGTAAGTAAAATGGATATATGTATGTAAACATATAAGCAGGGGCGTCCTCAGAAATTATAAGGCCAGATACAGATATGGGATGAACTACCTGAACGTTTATGCATATATTCTTAAGGGTGTTGGTTAGTGAGATCTCAAATTCCCCTCACTAATGTTAAACTTATGACAGAGGAATGCATACGTGTTTAAAATATCTCCTCGGAATATTAATATTTTTAACTTCCCTTTTCTAAGTACACTTCTTAAAAAATGACTTGCCCTTCTTCTTCTTCTTCTTTTTTTTTTTTTAGTTGCCAAAATTTTTCTTGCAACACACACTTAATTTATAGGGTTAAAAGTAATTTTATGTGTATTAAGTATATATTTTAGAAATATAAAAACAATACACCGGAAAAAAAAGTTAAAAATATTAATTTCCTAAGGAGACATTTTAAAAATAAAAATGCACTCTGCGCTCATAGATTTAACATTAGCGAGGAGGACTTTGAAGTGTCCCTGATACACTTAATACAAAACGGGTCCTTCACCTTAAAATATGGTAAAACTGTAAACCCCCCCCCCCCCCCCCAACACACACCGTCCTCTGTGTGCACGCATTTTTTTTTAAGAGTATTTATTGATGTTTAATTTTACAGGGTGAAATGTTGAAATAGAAAAAGTACAAAATAAATAATTAATTAGATAAAATTAATTTTACCTATATTATTATACAGTCTTCAAGTAGAAACTATTGTTTTTCTTAAGCATCTACGTTGTAAAGAATTGAGCTTCGACATCCAGCTGCACTATGTGTCATTCTAGCATTTCCTGTGAGTACACTTAACTGCATACCTTCCCTCGCTATTTTTGCCTTGAAGACTAGCAGACGCCGAATTCTATTGTACTGTGAGCGGAAAGTTCGGACAGTGATGAAGTGGTAAGGCGTTACCCAAAAAGGGGTCTTATGCTTTGATCCTTGCCGAGTTCGTGGGAAAGAGTTCATCTGCGAGAGAAGCGATCTCTGCACACGATTTTTAGGTTTGCGCCCGAAACTTTGCCCTTTGTCTTAGAACGTCCAATGACGGACTTAGTGAAAACGAAACAGAGGGATCTCAAGGCTGCTAAGAGGCTGGAGAGTTTCGAGGGGCCCGCCTCGACAAAGCCCCCGCCCCCAGAAGAAGTTCTCCTGCGAGAATGAAAAAGTGAGAGAGGACAGTTTTTGAAGAGATCGAAAAGGAGAGTGTTAACTCTCTGGAGAAGGGAAAAGGAAACGTCAGTTTCTAACTCAGCGTGGTGTAAGCGCTAGTGAGGTCCGACCTCTAGAATTGATACAGCAGGTATCCGCTGAAAATCCCAGCGAAGTGAAAAAGCACACCAAGTGCGAGAGTGAG
Source organism: Maratus michaelseni (assembly GCA_963931845.1). NCBI lineage: Eukaryota > Metazoa > Arthropoda > Arachnida > Araneae > Salticidae > Maratus > Maratus michaelseni. Next base: position 9,808,752 of record OZ007590.1, on the reverse strand, counting down.
AGTTCTTAGACTCAGAATTAACGAGCATTAGTAGATCTTCCGAAGAGAAGGAACGGACGAGCCTTGGTCCGAATGAACTTTGTTTTGTAGTCACGACTGTCTGTAAAGTTTAGAGACTTTTGTTTGTTTCAGTTACACTTGGAGTCAAGAGGTCATTAATTTATAAGCGATTGACTCACGAAAAATAATTAAATGCTGTATTGACGTCTTGTATATATTTTTCATTAGAATTAACATTGTTATACAATAAAATTCTATTTTCTAATTTATGCGAGAAATTCTCTGTGCCAACGATCCGATCTCGCTACCACTCACCATCTTTTATCGGGTCGGTATGGAGGAGTTACTACAACTGGTGGCAGCGGTGGGATTAATTAGCAAAAATTAATGACAATCTTCAAAGACAAAGAGTGGACTCTGAAATTTAAATCATCAAAGTGCTCCAAGAGAGAGTCTCCTTGTGACTTGTGACCTGAGTCTCCTTAGACGCCCCTGTGGATCAACACAGCATCAGAAAGAGTAATCTACCAAGAATTCTGGAGAGTGTTCCCCCATCAGAAAGAGAAATCTACCAAGAATTCTGGAGAGTGTTCCCCCATCCGAAAAGTGAGACAGAGAACCCCGTCTGTGCTCCTGAGAATCTCTGAAGTCTGTGCTTCTGACGCCCTGAAAGACTCTTAGTAATGGAGGTAAGCTCTTTTTATACTCAGAGTGGCTTTAATTGTTATTAGTGTTTGTATAGGTGTTGTAGGCTTCAAAAAAAAAAAAAGTTGTATGTTTATTTTTGTGAGAGTAAATATTTTGAGAAATTTTTCCGGTAGAAAAAAAAAGTATGATGAGATATTTCCGATATAACTGTAACTTATTTAATAGACAAATTTTGTAGTTAAAATTAAATTATTGTTGAATTAATTTAATGCAAACTGAGAGTTGTGCAGTGTTACAAATTTTAGCTGAATCTATAAATGAGAGTTCATTGAAAAAAAAAAAAAATATCGAACGCATGTCATATTTTAAGATAACAGAGTTGATTTTATATGTTTTTTGTGAATTATTCTAAATCTTTTAAGAGTGGATGCAGAGATTAAGACCACCATTGATTAAAAGAGAAAGGAATTGAATAAGACTTTTGCAATTTAAAATATTTTTACTGTGCTTTTTGAAATTGAAATTGTTGTTTTGTGTAAAATTGATCCCATATGTATTTTATAACCAAATACCAAGGTGAATGTGGACGATAGGACAGGGTTGCTTAATTTTATATGTTGCATATTTCTTATATATTATTGTTATGCGTACTTTTTATGAGTGCATATTTCAGTATTATTTTGGTGCACTTGGTAGAAATTACATTTAATCTTATTGTATTGTTTTATAATTGTGGGAAAGATAATTTCTAATTTTAAACTTTAAAAATGTCGGAGCTTAAATATTTTAGGAAAGCTGATTTGCAAACGTTAGCTTGCGAATTTGAGGTCATTTTAGAAGAGAATGATACAGTACCGAAAATTATAAAAAAAATAGAGTCGTCAGAGGGATTTGATAAAGAGCTAGCCTTAGCGCAAATTAAACTGTTAGAAAAAGACAGGGAAAATAAATTATTGACAGAGAAGGAAGAGAACGATAGACTTCAAAAAGAGAAAGAACGCGAACATGAGTTAGCTATGTTAAAAGCGACACAAGAGTCAGATGACCGGAGTACCGCATCCAGTAGCATCTCAGTTAGAACGAATCATTTACCCCTAAAAACAATTATGCATCGCGTTGATGAAAAGAATTCGGATATTTCGTTGTTTTTGAATTTATTCGAGAGACAGGCAAAAAAATGTAATCTAAATTCGGATATGTACTACTATTTGTTGGGTAATCGCACTCAGAAATTGTTAGAACAGGCGAAGAAAAAACCCGAATTGATGAATGCAGTTTTGACACGCGCTCAAACGAGAGAAAAGTATGGCCCAGCTCCGAATCCGGTAAATAAACAAATTGTGATTTCCGAGGAAGAAAAAGAAGAGGATATTTCTAGCGGGAATGTTGAAGCGGAAACTTTGAATTCAGTAAAAGAAAAAGAAGGGGGAATTTTTCGCGAGTGCAGTGAAGCGGAAGCGTTGAATTCAAAACTAGAGGGTGAAAATCTAGAAAGCCCTATTGAACTGGTCAGTGTGGATAAGGGATTATCGCCTTTGCCGATATGTGAGGAATCTTCGATCTTAGCAAACATTGAAAGAGGGGTTAGTAAAATGGAAAATGACAGGTATCCATCTCTCGAAGAGATTAGAGGGAAAGGGGAAATTGAAGAAACGCATTGTAATGCAGGAGATTCTTTAATAGTGGCAAAAGCCAGAGACAATCGCATGAGTGGGGGAATGCGGGTGCTTGTCCCATTGCATTATAGAGTGGATATTTTTGGCGCTTGCCTAGAAAAAGTGTCATTACACTTAGGGAAAGGGAAAGTTAAAGGAAATGTGTCAAAATACTTGGACCTTGGGAAAAGATTGATAAGCGATTTAAATACCGCATTTCTAAAAAGGTTCGGTGTTAAGTTGAAAAATCCGAGAGTGTGTCGCACAATAAGCGATAGTATTGCATGTTGGCATCGAAAAGTTAGAAAGCTCTTGAAAGCGTTAGCATTTGGAGAATGGATAAGAGAAACGGAGGAAAATAAATTCGTGAAGGGATGTGTGTTTAATCTCACGAACAGGTTAAAAAGAGGTCGAGTTTTAGCCGTTGAAAATGTGTCAGAAAAACGAGAAAAGAGGAAATTTTGGTTTGACAGAAAGGCGGTAAAACGGAAGCTTAATGTGAAAGATGAGGTTTTAGTTTTAACTACCAGAAAGCCAATTAAAATGTCAGATAGTCGGATAGAGCCGGGAAGAAAGGAGTCAATAATTACGGAAGCAAATTGTATTGTGAATGTTCCTGGGAGGGGACAGAAATCCCAGATTTCTCACTTGAGTTTAGTAAAGCCTTACAGAAAACGGGTGGAGTTAGCAGATATCTTAACGCGGGAAATAAACGCACTTGAGGAATTCTGTTTACCGTATCTAGATGATATGGCGTTTTTTTCAGACAGTTGGGAGGACCATATGCGTCATCTAGAAATAGTATTAAAAAGGGTGAATGACGCGAAACTAAAAATCAAATTGGCGAAATGCAAGTTCGCTCAGAAAACCGTAAAATATCTTGGGCATATTGTAGGTGAGGGTAGACGGAGGCCAGCTGAGGCGAAAGTAAAGGCAATTAAGGAATTACCGGTTCCGAAATCGAAAACTGAAATTCGTAGATGTTTGGGAATGGCTGGATATTATTCCCGGTACATAAAAGATTATGCAGTGATTGTAGAACCATTAACGAGGGCGCTTAAAGGCAAAAAAAAAAAAAAGAAATTCTGGAAATAATCCCAGGTTATTAAGGTGGTCCTTGGCTCTGCAACCTTATAATTATGCCATTTCTCATCGCGCAGGCAAAGACATTCCGCATGTTGATTGTCTGAGTCGAGTTTAAGGAGATTTCTTGATAAACTTTTGTATATAATTATTTTAAGATTTTTTATTTTTTATTTCACTGTGTTTTATTTCATTATATGTTCATGATTTCTTATCAGAGCGCGGAAAAAAAAAGGAAGGTAGTATTATCTTATTCATGTATGTTTTATTTCTTGCCACTCTGATGTAATTTGAGCTTGCAATTCTTTATACGACTCTTAGAGATTCTTAGTGTTTCACCCTTAAGAATCGTTTGAGGAGGAGGTGCTGTAAAGAATTGAGCTTCGACATCCAGCTGCACTATGTGTCATTCTAGTATTTCCTGTGAGTACACTTAACTGCATACCTTCCCTCGCTATTTTTGCCTTGAAGACTAGCAGACGCCGAATTCTATTGTACTGTGAGCGGAAAGTTCGGACAGTGATGAAGTGGTAAGGCGTTACCCAAAAAGGGGTCTTATGCTTTGATCCTTGCCGAGTTCGTGGGAAAGAGTTCATCTGCGAGAGAAGCGATCTCTGCACACGATTTTTAGGTTTGCGCCCGAAACTTTGCCCTTTGTCTTAGAACGTCCAATGACGGACTTAGTGAAAACGAAACAGAGGGATCTCAAGGCTGCTAAGAGGCTGGAGAGTTTCGAGGGGCCCGCCTCGACAAAGCCCCCGCCCCCAGAAGAAGTTCTCCTGCGAGAATGAAAAAGTGAGAGAGGACAGTTTTTGAAGAGATCGAAAAGGAGAGTGTTAACTCTCTGGAGAAGGGAAAAGGAAACGTCAGTTTCTAACTCAGCGTGGTGTAAGCGCTAGTGAGGTCCGACCTCTAGAATTGATACAGCAGGTATCCGCTGAAAATCCCAGCGAAGTGAAAAAGCACACCAAGTGCGAGAGTGAGAGTTCTTAGACTCAGAATTAACGAGCATTAGTAGATCTTCCGAAGAGAAGGAACGGACGAGCCTTGGTCCGAATGAACTTTGTTTTGTAGTCACGACTGTCTGTAAAGTTTAGAGACTTTTGTTTGTTTCAGTTACACTTGGAGTCAAGAGGTCATTAATTTATAAGCGATTGACTCACGAAAAATAATTAAATGCTGTATTGACGTCTTGTATATATTTTTCATTAGAATTAACATTGTTATACAATAAAATTCTATTTTCTAATTTATGCGAGAAATTCTCTGTGCCAACGATCCGATCTCGATACCACTCACCATCTTTTATCGGGTCGGTATAGAGGAGTTACTACAACGTAATAAAGTTTCACTTAGGTTAGTTATGTTATTCCCCAACCAGAAAGAATAGTAAATCACACGACTGTTAGCGTAATATGATTGTTTCTGTTTTGTTTTTTTCTGTAAATAATTATATGTTGTTGTTTTTTTTTTTGTTTTGTTTTCTTTCTTTAAGAAAACGATATTATGTAAAACATACATTAAAAAAATACAGCAGAGTTTCTCGCAAATCGCAAGCCATCGCATGTTAACCTATGGAAAATTTTAATTTATTTTAGATCTATTCATAGCTTTATAGATTTTTCAAAATTTGATTTTCTCAATTATTATCTGAATGTTAACATCTGATATTGACGTTCTAGGTTTTCTAAAACTGATTTCCTTAATTTTGCGTATCTTTTTTAAAAAAAAGAAATAAATCTTCACCTATCACTATGAGTAAAGTTACTTATACGATGGTCGTGGACAATATTAGACTACAATGTAAGATCAAGCCCATCGTGCATACATGTTTTTTTTTTTTTTTTTTTTTTTTTTTAAGATTAAGTATTGATGAAACTATTGTTACTTATGTTTGGAAAAACAACATCCACGAAACAGCCTGTTTATCCTCAAAATATCGTATTTTCCTTTCAGTTATCATAATATAAGGGAAATGTGTGCAAATAGCCTTTGGTTCTTATTAAAAGTATACCGAAAAGGGGGAAAAAAAGTACAAAGCCAATTTTTTAATCACAAAATCCAACATTTATTAAACGACTAAAGAAAAAACAAATCAAAATGTCTTAATCTTAATGTCTATTCACTTTGTAGTGTAATTTCAACTAGATATAAATGAATTTTGTACGCATATTCTCAGGATAAAAACAACTTTGTACAATGCTTTGTACATTGCTTGAAAAAAAAAAAGAAAGCATGTAAAAAAATACAAAGGCAATTTTTTTAATCACAAAAATCCAACAATTATTAAACGGTTGGAAAAAAAAATCAAATCAAAATTTCTTAATCTTAATGTCTATCTGCTTTGTAGTATAATTTTAACTAGATATAAATGAATTTAGTAAGCATATTCTCAGGATAAAAACAGCTTTGTACATTGTTTGGTAAAAAAGAAAAGCGTGTAAAAAAAATACAAAGCCAATTTTTTGAATCACAAAAATCCAACAATTATTAAACGAATGGAAAAAAAATCAAATCAAAATTTCTTAATGTCTATTCGCTTTGTAGTGTAAATGAATTTTGTAAGCATATTCTCAGGATAAAAACAGCTTTGTACATTGCTTTGTACATCGCTTGAAAAAAAGTAAAGCATGTAAAAAAATACAAAGCCAATTTTTTTAATCACAAAATTTCCAATAATTATTAAAATATTGGTAAAAAAAATCAAATCAAAATGTCTTGATCTGAATGTCTATTCGCTTTGTAGTGTAATTTCAACTAGATATAAATGAATTTAGTAAGCATATTCTCAGAATGAAAATAACTTTGTGCATTGCTTTCACTATTAATGAATAAAAAATAATCAACCATTTTATTTGTACAAAAGAAAATACAACCCCCCCCCCCCCCCCCAAAAAAAAAAAAAAAAAAAAAAAAATGTAATTCTCACATAGGTGTGCATAATCTGCTAACGGTATATGTCGAGCATTTCAAGAGCTTCTCGTGATAAAGAAAAAAAAGGTGGAATTTAGCATTCGGGTGCCTTTGATTTATGCAGGAGTAAAGGAATTTCCGGCCTATTGCCAGTTACGCTACGATTCTCATAGGAGGCCATTTGTTTAGCCACACTCCGTCTCCTGAAAGGTTCTTTTGAAGCAACATTCTTTTATGCACTATTTCACCAATTTTTTTTTCCTCTCTTATTATTCTGACAAGTTAGGGCTCCAAAAATGTTATAGAAAAAACACACTCTTCGAAGGTAAAATATTTCACACATTTATGGACTGTGTGAATTTTTGACTCAAGTAATAAAAATACTTTTAAATGCATATCCATCTTTTTTCTTTTACTTCTAAACTAGTAAATCTGCAGATCAGGAGCCTCAACGTCAGCTCTGAAAGTCATTGTGTTTTTAATCTCACTTTTCATATTATTTAGCATCTTACAATCCGTAATTTAATTTTTTTTTTTTTTTTTTTTTTTTTTTTTTTTTTTACATTACATACATATTTATAGGCATATAAAATACTTCAGAGGTTTCCGAAATTAGAAGCGTTCAATTAAACACGGTTTATGCAATGATATTCTGAAATTCTTATGAACTTCTTATTCATGTAACTTTTTAGATTGAAAAAAAAAAAAACTTGTATTAAAATAAATTCTTTATTTATGTCAATAGAATACACAATAATTTATTTCTATAATAAAATATTGCAGTAAAATAGTGCGAGTTACTTGAATTTTATTATTTTGATACTCTTTGAAATAGGGTTGCTAAGCAACTGATAAATTAAAGAGCAAAGTAAAAAGAAATGCATTTTAAAATTTGTAAAAAATATGAAAATAAAATGTTTTATATTTTTCGAACAGATGCAAAAATTTTTCCAATAATTTAAACAGTTAATTTCTAAATTCTAATGAATGTATCAGCAAATTTTCAAAGCTATAGTATATATTTAAAACCTCCATATCGAAAATTTAGCATTAATAAATGTTATGTTTAAATCCATTATTCAAATATGCGATTTTCATTTCAGTTAAAAATGAAATTTGAAAATCGTCTGCATTCCCATAGGAAAGCATTATGACCTAAAAAAAATGCTCTATATTTTTCGATATAATGAAGCAAATGTAACTAAAAACTATACAGCTAATTCCGAGAACCTCACCAACATACCCACCAAAAATCAACCAAATGAGACGATTTTTATGGCAGTTATCGCGGAACAGACAGACAAACAAAAACCAAAAACTTTTCGCGTCTCCACAGTGAGCTTCAACTGACGTTTCGGCAACTACATTATTTTTTTTTAATGTCTAGTCTAAGTGATCATTAATGCTGCTTTTCTGTATTCTATAGCTTAAGAACACATAGTAATCTAAAATATACGGTAAAATTTTCTCATAAATATGTATGCAGTATTCATTAAAATAATCTTAATTGTATGCTGAGAAAAATCGGAATTTTTTGTCGAAATTGAGTCGGGCCGTGTAGACCTCTATTTATCACCTGCTGCTGGCTAACGAAAAAGTACCTTAAAATGAAATTAATAACTTACTATTAAGTTGTAAAATATTAAAATTATTGGAATTTAAGTCATCGGAAATACACCTGTGTACATATTTCTTAAATTCTAGCATATCAGGACGTGTGTGAAAAATCGGTTATAAAATTCCATTTTTACATACAAAAACCAAGTTGAGTTAAATAAAATAGTGACAAAGAGACAAGTTCTTCAAGTTCATTCATGAAGGACCGCTGTAAATTGAATAAAAAGAAGTTTTTGGTAATTTTCAAATATTAAATAAAATGATATGTCAGCTTATAATAAGAACAATGCATGGACTTTACATGAAGGGGAAAAAAATAAAAAATACACACAGTGCTTCAATACTGTAAAAATATTCAAAACATTTTTCCTTCGGTCATCACATTTTCAAGTTGGAAATAATTTAATTCACAATCCTAATGCGAATTTCCATTTTTCTTTGGGTCACGGTATACTGGACAATCACAAAAGATTCTCAGCGGGACAGGTCACATTTCAAAGGCTGTAAGGAAAGCAGGACAGTCTCCGGTACATGAAAACAGAAGTTGAATACTTACTTCTCTGCCTCAGCGCGCATGGAGGATTTTGGAAGAAATAAGTAAATTTACAAAAAAAATGACTTTTCCTGTCCGAGGCTAGCATGTTTAGATTATCTTTTTACAACAGATAAGGTTGAAAAATGAACAAGAAATTTTTGAATAAATAACCTCAAACTGCTATTCAATATAACAACGGTTGAATGAGGAAAATATATAGTCATCAAGAGATCGTATGTAGCGATAACCCGGTTTTAATGAGTAAAAAGTAATTTTTAAGGGAAAATAAATCGGTGCATACATCAAATTCATTAATTACTATTTATTAATTAATAAACTCCAACTATTCCTAATTTTTTTCATAATTTTAGTTTCATTGGATTTGGAAATAGAAGGTGGGGGAGGCCATATTTTTCAATGCATTTTAGACGATATCTCTGAAAATATAATACCTAAACTTAAAACAAATATATTTTTGAGTTCGATGTTACCAGATCTTTTGAACGATACCCTACACGATACATAAAAATAAATTACTTTTTTCGAGTAACTTAATTAATAACTAGATTAATTACCGACAGTTTTTTTCGAAAATCAGTATCAAGTATCTTTGGATGATTCTGTGTCGATAGATACTTCGAGCGCCCGTTAATTCCCCCGCTGATCACCCGAAAAGTAAAGTTTGTATGTAACGGAAAAATGCGTTTTGGTATTTTTTCTACACCAGACAGCGCTGCTAAATTCACCACGGAGATCTTGCTTTGCGAATGATTAGCTCCATGGTTTAATATTTTTATGACTCAAAATGAACGGATCTCCTGCGTTTATTTACTTTAATAGATTGAGATATTTCGCTGTTAACCCAATTTTCACTGAAGTTATCTCAGAATCTATGCATTTTTTAATGTAACTCATCTCTCAAGCAAACATTTTTTTGAACGATTTTTCTAAAAATGTAACTTCTATGCAATTTTATACGAAAAAATAATTTTGAATAAAAATGGCCGCCTGTCATATGATAAAAGAAGTGGTTTGCCCGTATTTGTTTTCCTCAGTCACATGACTTGCGCTTTTATTATATAGATTACTTACGACAGGATTTAATAAAATAAAGAAAACTTTTATTAATATCTTTTTATGTTTTGATTCGGTTTTCATGAAATTTGGAATGACTCGACAAAATTCTGCAACGATTATACATATTAAATTTCAAACTATTCGGTTGAGTAGTTTTTGCACTGTTATATGCGGACGGGCGGACAGACGGACGGACCGGTGACGACTATAGGTGCTACGTATTTATATAATTAGGAACGCACCTAAAAACATATATATATGAAGTTTGGTTCAATTCTATGCATAACTTCATACACTTTTCGATAGTACAATTATGAAAATGGCACAAAAATCGCTATCACAGCGCCTCCTTCCGATGGAATATTTCCAAATTCAATTGGGGCCTGCTGGCCATAGCCAAAAACATATATATATGAATTTTGGTTTAATTCTGTGTATAACTTCATATACTTTTCCATGATACAATGAGGACAAGGACACAGACAAACATTTTGTAAAAATGTGTTTTTCGGAATCTTTGACTCCTATAATGTATATCAGTCGAAACAAGAAGTCTAAAAAAATTGCGATTACAATACTTTCTTCGAAAGTAAAAACGTAAAATTAATGTCAAGGTGCCATTCATAATTTAATTTCATTGTTAATTTAATTATTTCACATTACCCTGACAAAATAAATCCTTCTATATATTTATGTAATATTTTAACTAAACTTTTACAGAATTTATTGTGAACTTGGTTATTGCGATAAATTTGTTATAATGTTTGTGGTTTCTTCATGCTCCTTATAACTGATTCGACTGTACACGAAAACAACAGTTACTACCGAAGTTTCTGCCTCAGCACGCATGGATGATTTTGGAAGAAAGTAAATTTAAAAAAAAAAAAGTGCTTTCCTGTCCGAGGCTAGCATGTTTAGGTTATTTTTTACAGCAGGGAAAAAAAAAAAAAACATTTGGTGTAAATGTACTCATACTTCAATTTAGTGTAATGACGGTCAGACGAGGAAATGATCATGTAAATTGAAATTTTTAATGGCAGGACGTTTATTCGAAATGAGTCAGAGGAAAGATATATTTTATTAAATAGGTTACAACCAAGTTACATAAAATATACAGAAGTTTTCTTTTTAAAAATTTTCCAACATAGTTGAAAAGTGTCTATGAATTCACTTTGTCTGCCTGCCTACTGTCTGGCCGTGTTCTCCTTAACTCAAGTAAATATACTCGGATTGCCATGTAATTGATAAATATGCTATTAAGGTTTATTACGGAATGTTTGCTATTGAAAATGTTGTGTCTAGCATTTATAGTTCGTTTACAGGGGCACTCAAAAAAAATTTCGTTCGTTTCATTACAGTCTATGGTGGAAAAAACGTTTGCGCTGTTTTTATGATGTTGCACTATGTATGGTAAGACGTTTGAAATATCAAACATAATGAAGTTGTTATACATTACTGAGGTGCAACCGTTCATTTATAGGGACACACGAAAGAATTCGGTTACAGTACTGCCTATAAGCGATAATTGATGAAAGTGCGTTTTCAATTGGAATATTTTTTAAAGTTTTTAAATTTAAAAATATTTTTGTATATGTATCACAGATCATATACAGGGCTGCACAAAAGAATTTGAGTATATTTCCGCTAACTGACGAAAATTACTGAAGGGGAATTTTTAACTGTGTTATTTCTTATTTCTATCAGGGATTCAGGGTTAAATTGCAGAAAAGTATATCCATAATAATACTGAAGTTTTAGAATAATGACACTAAAGAAGCAAGTAATCTATTAAGGTATAATGACAATACTATTTATGATGAAATTAAAAATAACAAAAGTTTATTAATTAATTAAACTAAGCATTCTCTCTGTTTATACTAGATTAGCATATCGAAAGAAAAAGCATAAAAATATAGTGCTAGGATAAGAAAAATATTAATGCATAAGTAACCCGAAGTCCATTAGGAAAAAAGAACGATGACTTTTAGTGAAAAATATAATAATAGGCGTTTAAGATAAATGACATAACTAAAAGTTTTATTTGTTTTATGGTATAAAAAACAAGATTGTAGAAAAAATATGATGTAAGGGTATAAAAAAATTCCATTAGTAGGATATAAGTGATGTAAAAATAAAAACAACAGTCTGCTAAAAGCAAATCAATGTGTGTGTGTGTCCCTCCCCGCACACCTTCTCGAAGCCAAGACAATTTATACACTACAATACATTTTTATGTACAGAAATGCACCTTAACATTAAAAAAAGAAATTTGACACATCCAAAAGATAGAGACAATAGAGATAAGTTCGGGCTCTGTTTTCGGAGCTAGAGTCCGACGATGCGAAATCCGAGGACAAAAAAATTCGCCTCATCACACACCGAGCCCAATACTGAACGTGTGCAATAGAAAACTGTTACTAACATTTTAAAATTGCTTCGCGATTAACTTTGTTATTTAAGAATATATTTTTACATAGAAATAACTACTAATCTTAAATACTCTCCCATGACGATGTTTGTGATTTTCATGTACTTGAAAATCTGTTTAAAATAGCATAATTTTTTTTATACCCAACCACTTACAGAAATCTACAAAAGTTACATTTCTTATTCTCTTAAAATATCATTATATGACTATGGCACAAAGACATGAGTTCTGTTTTCCAGTAATTCTGCCAAAGGACTTCAAACAGAAAAGGGGAGTAAAACAAGGGATATCCCACGGCTTCTTTATGTTATTAATACTGACCATGACTTCAGAATCAGACAGAATATTTCAAGCTTATTTTTAAAAGATGCTAAAACACTTTAAGAAACTTAGACTATATTCTTGTTTCTCCAATAGCATGCTTTTTTTTTCTTTTGTCTATTTCAATCTGTGAATAAATAAAATTTTCACTTTAAGCCTGAGCCCATCTCACTTCTAATAGGCACTCCTGACTCCTCCCCGCAAAATGGAGGCTGGATTCGCCTATGTAGTCTACTAAAAAACAAAATTAATCTAAGTAACATCATTGTGTGTATGTAACTTATTATTCCTTAAAAGCATTTGAAATAAATATGCCATTTCTAATAGTGTAATTAAAAGATTATTTGGCAAATTTAAATTAAAATTTAAGCAGTCGGATGTGTCAATCCTAAAACCTTCTCTCTGTTTATACTAGATTAGAATATCGAAAGAAAAAACATAAAAATATAGTGCTAGGATAGTTAGTTACAAGACAAGTTAATACTTTAAAATTCGCAGTTGTATCACATCGCCAATAAAATCAATATTTTTCGCTATTCGGTTGTACATCAGCTGCTTGCATTCGCTGTATGAGCACTCAATGTACAACACAACTAAGAAAAATCGAGAAACTCGCACAAACTCGGTATCACTGCGCCCCGTTCCGGCGTAATCAGGTGGGACTTGCTGGCTATAGCCAAAAAAATATATATGAAATTTGATTCAATTATATGCATAATTTCATACTTTTCGATGATACAATAATGAAAATGGAACAAAAATCGCTATCACAGTGCCCCGAAAATGGAACAAAATTCGCTATCATAGTGCCCCTTTCCGGCGGAATCTCCTCGAATTTAACTGGGACCTGCAGGCCATAGTTAAAAAAATATAAATGAAATTTATTTTTATCCATATCTTTATTCTATCCATAACTTCCCTCACTTTTTGATGATACAACGAGAACACACACACGGACAGACAGACATTTTCTAAGAATATGTTATTCGGGATCTCTGACCTTTAAAACGTGTAAATCCGTCGAAAACCGGAAGTCAAAAAATTTCAATTACAATACTTTCTTCTATTATAGATAGAAGAAAGTAAAAATTAACAAAACGGATAGAATCGAAAAATTCATAATCAAGTTTATTTTAGTTTGAAACGTTCATTAGTAAATTTTTACTCACCTGGTTTCAGAAGAAAAAAAAATTACACCGAAAATAGAAAATATTCATAATAAAAAATATTTATAATGAAGAGTGTTTATGGTTTGGATTTAAATATAATTGTACTCCTCTATAATAAATAATTGGTCGATCATCAAACTGGTAATGTAAATGTAAATTAAACAACGAAAATTAAAAATATAGGGAATTCATGAATTCCTGAACATCATTAAATTTATTTGAACTTCTCTTATCTCACATTGTTACTCTTGCAGTGAACCTTGAAAACATAAAATTATATTAAAGTAAAAATAACCTCTTACAATTTAATGTTTTTTGACATCAAAGTATATTATTTTCTAATGGCTTATTACTATTCTTTCTTAGAAAGGCTCGATGTGGGAAAAAGCAGAATAGCTATACACAGACAAATAAATCTAAAACGGATCATTAGAAAAACGTTTGAGAAATAACTTGCATACCAACATTCAAACTGTAAAAAAATAACAGGTTTGAAGATGGAAAAGTCCTTTTGACTAAACGATAATAATAGATTTGTTATTTAAAAAAGAGATAAACTGGTTTAGATTTTTCTACGTTACAGAGAAAGGGAAAATCTTGTGAAGTTCAGTATTTCAAGGCGATAGCAATTTTATGCACTACTAAAAATATGTATAAAAATAATGATGAGAAATATTTTTAAAAAGAATAACGAAAGAAGAAAAATAAGTTAGATTCGTTATTTTTACCCGACTAGAATGAAAACTAGTCGTTGGGGGGCCAAATTACCCATCATGGATATGCATAATATAAAATATGAAAATAAAACATGTGTTAACTATTTATAAAATGCATTGCAATTCGAATAAAATCGTGGTTTGATGACGTCATAAATTTTAAATGCTCTAGTACTGAATTGCGTAAAATAAACATCCTGGTAACTCCAAAAATGATAACCATGTTAACTAACGGTTTATTGCCTCGGATTGACCGTCTCATTTCCAATTAAAATATATCTTTGAATTGAAATTTGGATGAAATACAGGGTCATAAAAAATCGAAGAGTGCGGAAAATAGGATTACAAATATCTCGGCAACTCATTATCCGATTAACATCATTCTTTATGCAAAATTTATGTTTTTTTAATTGTCTTTTATATTCCCTCCTTAAAATAAACAATTTCGAAAAAATTCACAACGAAAAAATCACAATCGAAAAAATTTATATACCTTTTATCAGAACAAATATTTCGAGAGTTCGAAAAAAATAGTTCCGGATAATCGAGATTACTGAAATTCAATATGCTTCTTCCCATCATTACAGACTACGTACATACCAAATTTCAAGTCTCTATTTCAATTTTTTCGTGAGATAGAGCGTTTACAAGCACACATACAGACGGACGGCATTTTTTTTTCTAAAAATATGTTTTTGGAATCCCTAGTGTCTGAAACGTGTAAATCAGTCTTTTTTTTTTTTTTTTTTTTTTTCATTTTTAAAACGATTTTAAGACTTACCCTGTACTACGTATGATGGGTAAGTAATAAAAGGAAGTATGGTAGTCGGATTAACTATCGAATGCTCCATAATATATTTTGAACAATTAAGTTGATTTTGGAAAACGAGGTATTTGTTTAATGATTGATCTAGTTAATTTATCTAGACATTGCAAGTGCATTTCGAGAGCTATAATATGCATGATGCCACAAAAAATTCAATATGGTGAACAGAAACATCGAAATATTGGACTAAAACTATATATATGTAACGAATTTCGGCTGAATAGCCGAATACCGAATATTTGGCCAAATTCCGAAAATTCGGCGGCCGAATACTAACTTAAAATTAAAAAAAAAGGGGGGGGAGGGTGGTATACATATTGATTATGCTTTTTTAAAGATGTTAAATTGGAAATAAAGTAAAATAAAAATTGATCTTGCATTATATGTATGTTTAAACATTTTAACAGTTTGATGCATTGTTTTGTAACATATAAACACCTTGATGCTAATTAATAGAACAAGACTTTAATTAAATCTAAAATACTAATTTAACAGCGTCATTTTAATTCTAGATACGTGTAATTAATATACATTTTAGCTAAAATAGAAACCCATTATTATCAAAATTAACTCATTAATGCCGGTTGGTACGAAAACTTGCCATTTAAGTGATACGAATATTTTAAATATGAATACCAGAATCTTAGTAAAAAAAAATTCATATTATCTAATGTGAAACTATCAGAGATTCAATCATTTAAAATAACAGTATGGGAAAACTGGTGTCAACTGGTATCGAAGTATTAAAAGAAGTGTAAAATAAGTCGTCGTTAATGGGTTAAATGTACTTTTAAAATTTAATTTTTATTTAAAAAAACTTATTTCAATACAGAAATTTAAGAATATGTATTTTATCCTTTTATACTTATACGTATCAAACTGATTTTTTGTAAGTAAGGATGGTATGTTATTTTCATTAAAATATAAAAAATAACCTTCATTTTAAAAAAATTTGTTTTAAAAATTACTTATAGATGGCGTTACTTCTGCAAAGCAGTGGCGAAAGACGCACAGTACATATGCACAGTTTTTGTCCAAACTATAGCAGCCCACGTTCCAAAACCTAAAAATACTCGCTTTAATAAATTCGAATAGCCGAGTGAGTCAACAAACATTAGTTTGGCGATAACAGAAAGTTCGAAGATTTATAGGCTGCCTGTGTAAGATAATAGCGACATACGGAGAAAAACAATTGATTAGTCGATACAATTTTGGAAAAAAAAAATCTAATTTACGAAATTACAACAACCATTGGGAATGCAGAGGGATAGCGGGCAGTGTTCAGACTCTACCATAACCGTTACCCCGTACTATAAGACATTTAAAAATTTTATTAATTTAGCCCCCCCCCCCGTAAAATACGCCCCTCTTATAACAGACCTATTCGCCCTACCCTACTATAATATAGCTTCCCCACGCAAGCTATTCCACCCACCATCATATCGGCAGCAGGCGGTGTAACCACCCCTCCGCCGCCACCACCTGCTGCTGACGCAGAAGTCCCATTCCTTATCTACTGACTTCCCCCGTTTGGTATCCGAAGTAGAATAAAGCGAAATATCTAAATATCATGCCAACTTTAGGTGTTAGCATTGCATTTTTTTAAGTTTGGTACAATTTCTATTTGTAGACTATCCCCTAATCAAAATTTAAGTATTGCTTTAATTCTTGTTTAGATTGATGTCTGAGTTAAAGGTATTTTGAGGAAATTAAAGTTGAAGACCACGTTTTTTGCTTTATAAGACGATTTCTCATCCGACGTCCATTTTTGAATTCGGTTTTTTTCATATCTGATAGTTTGCATCTATCCTTTTTGTAACTTTAATATTTTTAATATTAACAATTTTATGCATTTCTATTGCCTATTCAAAGAAAAATTCTTCTAAAGTTACAGAATTTAAAAAAAAATAAAGTGACGACGTCAAGTGATCCATTCTCGGCCGAAAACAACAACCATTTTCCCAATGGTTAAAAAAAAAAAAAACCCTTTCTATTATCGCCGAACTATTGTTTGTTGACTTGTCACATTTCAGATTGTTAAGTTCTGGAATGTGGATATTACTATAATTTGGACAAAATCTGTGCGTCTTTCGCCACTGTTATGTATAAAAGCAAAGCTACCTCTTCGGTAGCTTTGCAGAAATAACGCTACTTATGAGGAATTTTCGGAATTTTTTTTTTTTTATTATTCAATTCCTACTATTAGCTCACACTAGTGATGGGCGATTCTGAAAAATTTGATAATCGATCAACATCGATACTGTATAAAACAACATCGATTAAAATAATAATCGATTAACAAATTCTAGCATCGATGTTTTAGAATCGATTCTTACACAGATAGCTTAAAAAGAGTAACTCCTAAATTTATCGATCAAATAGCAGGAAATTTGATCATACATCGTGATAATGGAAATTAGCAGATAATAATCGATATTTCTGGCGCTCATTTCTTTAGCATAGCAGTATATAATACATTAGCTACTGTCAAATTTTGTTTCTTTCCAGGTAAAATTGTTATCTTTTCAGTTTAGAGGTAGGGGGGGGGGGGGGTACTAAGAGTGAATTAGGGAAGGGAAACAAGGGGTGAAGGGGTAAGAGAGCAGTGTTGAATTCAGGGGATGGCTTGGGAGGGACATTCACCCCCGGATCATTGAAATGCCCCCCCCCCCCCCAATAAATTTGAGATTTTAAGCTTTTAATGGTTAAAAAGTGCAATTTCGCCCCGGAACTCTACAATCCACCCCCCCCCCCCTGGAGCCACAGAAATCCCTCCCGGTAAAAGTGTCTGAATTCAACACTGAAGAGGGCTAACTATATTTTAGCTAGAAATTCTTGTCCGAATTTAATAAAAATTTAGAAAAAGGTAGGGCTGATGCCCAAGCCGCCGAAAATAAAAGATCCTGAATGTGAGATAAAAATTAAGGGAGGGGGCAGTCTCCCTCCACCCGAAATCATAACTTTTTTAATTATGGTCAGATTTGAACGGGACCTTTTCTGACATTCTTCTCAAATCATTTCGATAATAGCTAAACATTTGTATTATATCTGCAACTGTTTGTCACCGCTATTTAAGAACAAGGTGGGGGGGGGCGCGTTTTGCCCACACGGGGAGCACTTTTCTAAATTTTGCCGATACCCCTCATGTGATATATCGTCGGAAAGCTCTGTGACTGCTTAATCATATTATGCATCTCCCGTGTCCAGCCCCCACTTCCCCCCCCAAAGGGAGTACTTTTCTAAATTTTGCACATAACCCTCATGTGCTATATCGTTGGAAAGGTCTGTGACCGCTTAGTCATATTATGCATCTGAGGTGTCTATTCCCCCACTTTGCCCCCCAACGGGGCATTTTTCTAAATTTTTCCGATACCCCTCATGTGATATATCGTTCGAAAAGTTTGTGACCGCTTAATCATATTATGTATCTCCGGTATCCAGATACAACTTAACTAACGCGCATCCTGAGTAAAGTGGCTCTCAACCAAGGATGGTGTGTTTTAACTGGAAAAAAAAATGAAATTTTTTATTATTGTTCATAAATAGTGGTGGCCAACAGTTGCAGATATAATATCAATGTTTAGTTATTAAGCAAATGACTTGGGAAGAATGTCAGAAAAAGTCTCGTTCAACTCTGAACATAATTAAAAAAGTTATGATTTCGGGTGACAGGGAGGGGGAGGTTAGGGAAACGGGGTGGGAGGAGATATGTGTTGAATTCACACACTTTTCTCCGGTAGAGGGACATTATAGAGTTACGGGGGGGGGGTGGAAATACAGTTTTTAACCATTGAAAGTATAAAATCTCAAATCTTCCGGGGGGGGGGGGGGGGGGGGAATGTCCCGCCCGGGCCACCCACTGAATTTAACACTTGGAGACAATATTGACAGATACAACTTAATTAACGAACATCCTGAGTAAAGTGGCTCTAAACCAATGATGGTGTGTTTTAACTGGGAAAAAAACCAAAATTTTGATTACTGTTCATAAATAGTGGTGACAAACAGTTGCAGATATAATACCGATGTTTATTTATTAACCAAATGACTTGGGAAGAATGTCAGAAAAGGTCCTGTTCAAATCTGTGCATAACTAAGAAAGTTATGATTTTTGGGGGCAGGGGCGAACTTGAAAACTAAAACTTAATAAACTAACTATCGGGCATCTCCCGCTAGTTGGCCCTTAATTTACATTGGGGCCTCGAATCTTCTAATACCTTGAATATGATAAACCTCGAACGGAACGAAACTCCAGTTCGGGTCCCCGCTGCTTTCGGCACCGTATACCGGTCGTGCTACGCACGCATCAGATAATTCCGTAATTTTCACATCGAATAGTGTAAACCTCTAACCGAACGAGCCTCCAACCCGATCCAAATTATCTCTGCAAACAGCCAACACTGCCGTATTATCTGAGTAACCATGGCAGTTTCCCACAATACTTACATAAAATAAGAAAAAGAGCCTCACCTAGATGTCCATGCGATAAAGCAGAAGGAGATGCAGTTCACTACATATTCGGATGCTGCCCTCTTATGATCCATCACTTCCCTTTTGATAAGAACGAAACTCTCAGATATAACCTTCGTAATATCATTTTCAATCCTTCAAACTCTCAAAAGTTAAAAGAGAATTATAATATTCTCAATAAAAATTTCTCTTTCATTACGAAAGAATTTTAAAAAAATTGACTGAACTGACCATTGACTTTCTGAACTAAATTACCATAAATTTAGGACATCATGAACTTATAGTACTTCGAAAATATTTTATATTTAACTTTCAATTTGCAAAAAATTGTTATTTTTTACCTTTTATATTTTATTATTGTTATGTAATTATATTCATTGTTTCAAATCTAATAAACAGGCGCCTCCTGCGGTGGGGGTTGGAACGGATGGGTGCTATCGGCGTCGGGTAGCGTTTATTTTCCCCCTCGTGGACTTATTGTTCCTATACCTCACGGGTGGCTGTCCACGAGTGGGTGATTTCGGTCCCCGCTGCCTTCTGCACCGGATAATTCCTTAATTTGCACACCGAATAGTATAAAACTCTAAGTGAACGAATCTCCAAATCGGGTCCCCGCTGCCTCCGACACCGTATATCAGTCGTGCTGCGCACGCGCTGCAATATCCATTAGTTCCACGTTCCACCACAGGTGGTTCAATCTGTTCTACACGAACTTTGGGCACTGAAATCGTTAAGGCTATAGATGTCGAGTCGGCACCGTATACCGGTCATAATATGAATAAGCGTGATTAAACGTTCACAGACCTTTCCAACGATATATCACATGAGGGGTGTGTGCAAAATTCAGAAAAGTGCCCCCTTGTGGGGGGGAAGTGGGGGGATGGACACCAGAGATGCATAATATGATTAAGCGGTTACAGACCTTTTCAACGATACATCACATGAGGGGTATCGGCAAAATTTAGTGAAGTGCCCCCCTTGGGGAGGCAAAGTGGGAGGGATTGACACCTCAGATACATTATATGATTAAGTGGTCACAGACCTTCCCAACGATATATCCCGTGAGGGGTGTCGGCAAAATTTAGAAAAGTGCCCCTCCCGTGTGGGCAAAACGCGCTCCCCCTCCCCATAATTTTCGACGCGGTCTCATTTTTTAAATTTATTTTATGTGTTATAAAATATCGTAAAGTTTCAAACAGATCGCCTTATTGTATTTCCTATTTGTGTTCGCGCCCCTCCCCATCCCCCCCCCCCCTCCGCTCCCCATAATATTTGACACTAGCTAATTCTTAAAATGTATGTTATGCGTTATAAAATATCGTAAACTTTCAAACAAATAGGCTTATATTTCCTAATTTTGATAGCGCCCCTCCCCCCCCCCCCCACCCGAAATGTGACGCGAATCCCTTACTTATACGAAATTTGAGAGCAACACAGCTGCTCATCTCTGCCGCTAAAATAATCAAAGTGAAAGAATAATTAGTGCTAGAGAGATCGATCTAATCTATTAGATTTTCGCTAGGCGCTATTCGCTGATGGTGATAAGATCGATCTTCAGTGACGATTTGAAAGAAAATAAACGAACGATAACATTCGTAGCGACATCGATTAAAAAAAATGATAAAATCGATCTGGCCATAGTATCGATTAAATCGATAAAAAAGATCGACATCGATATAAATTTGATAACATCGATTAAATCGATCTGGTCATAGTATCGATTAAATCGATTAAAAAGATCGATGTCGCCCATCACTAGCTCACACTCTCTATATATTTATATATCTTGTTCAAATTTTCAATCGTTGATAAAATATTTTCTATTCATCCTATCAAGTTCAAATAAATTTTTTTAAACTTGTAATGGATGACAATTGATGTTAATACAGTTTTTTCAAATATTAATTAATTAATTAAATTTAATTAATTAATTTAATTTAATTAATTTTTATTTTATATTTCATTTCTGTTCAAAAGTATAGACTCACTTCATATTTATAGTCTCACCTTCACACGTAAAAAGATAATGGAGCTGTTCACGGACGAAGATCAGGCGGCTCGCGGGCGAAGGAGACTATAAATGTGGAGTGAGTCTATACTTTTGAACGGAAATGAAGTATAAAACTAAAATTAAATAATAAAATTTAATTAATTACTTAATATTTGAAAAAAAACTGTATTATCGTTAACTGTAACATCGCTATGGCACTTTATTGTGAAGTTTGGTAATTTTTTAAATTCAATATTTGAAAAACGGCATAATCATTAGATTTTAAATTTATATCAAAAAAGAAAAATACAATTTGTTTAACTTTCTAACGCAGTTTGTCTAACAATTTTGTGAGAAATACTTTTCGAGCTATTAATTTTTGGTATTTTAGCTATTTATTTTTTTATTTAATTTTCAATACATTTCAAAAATTTCTCTTATGTAAGATATTTAGCAGGATATAAATTTAGGAATAAATACCGTCAGTGGCGAAGCGTGTAGATAGCTGGAAAAAACCTAAGTAGGAATTGACTTAAAAAAAAAGTTTTTATATTACTTGTTTGATTAAACAAAATTTTCTATCACAAGAAGAATTTTCGTTCAAACATCACTCTCGTACGCAAACTGCTTAATTTTTTATTGAATTTTAAAATGTGTCAAGGGTTCTTGGACAGGGTTGTAGTTGGTAGCTGCTCGGGTACCTGCCCAGCTACCCCCACGGGCTGTTTTTTTTTTTCTTTAACCCGGCTTTTTTACAACCCTGCTCTTGGACCATCCTGTATTATGAATTCCAGCCTTTAGGCATTGGTGAATTGAGTATACAACAGCCTTCAGACAGTATCACCTTTAACCTTTTAGAATGATTTATTGTTTCAGAAATACCCATAAACTTATTATTTTAATAACACCGACATAAAAATTAATAAGCAGAATCGATTAAGCTTTTGTGAAACGGGAAGCGACATCTTAATCACACTATATTCAGAAGCAGTTTGAACGTTCTAGCGGCGTTTTCAATTACGATTTTTGTTTCAAACGAATGGTCGGTTTATTATAATTAAAAGGAAAAAACATTCCAACTTATCCCTGTGACACTAACAGAAATTGAATTTATTTGTGAATGTTAATGGTTAGTCAGTAGTTCGTAACATGCCGACAATAACACTTATTGAAATATTCATTGCAGATTGTTTATTTAACTGCTGAACTAATTCCCCACAGTTTTTTAAATTACTCATTTTTTTTTTTTTTTTTGTGAAATTTAAAGAAATGCTAAAAGGAACAAAATAATCTAACAATAATATTCCTAAAAATAATTTGTATTTTACAATTTTATTACACAAAATGAATGTAAATAATTTATCTGAGTTTACGATTTCTACTACGTACAAACTAAGATTTAATTTTTATCATCGTGTTCCAAGTCAATATCAAAATTACTCCTTGTGAACCAAACAAAAGGCAATTGGAAAAGAAACTGCAACTTTTAAATTTAATTAAATAAGATAAAAATTAAAAAGCTGGGATTAAACAAAACAAAATATAGGTCCATGATCTCACGGTACGAGTTAATGTCAATAATTATTTTTGATAAATTATATGTACAGAGTTAACTCTGATTGAAAACTGATTAATTTGCAAACACAAAGTCCTTAGTTTTTGATGAATAACCATCGACGTATCATGTGAAGGTTATTTATAAAAATCTTTAATGAGATTGTTAAATCTTTACGGCCGTACGAATCAGATGGATAAATATAATTACCAAGAAACTATTCGGAATTGTTTGTTTAAACAGAATTGGTCGTGCTGAAAATAAACCATACTTGAGGCATAAATCGTTATAAATTAAAAAATTCAGAATTACTTTTTACTCCCTAACTTTTCAATTTGTGCTCTGTAATATGTTGAACATACAGGAGAGTAATTAGTAGTTTTTTACGCATGACAGTTACATTGCTACAAATGCAAGATATTTTTGTGTCACACCCGCAACATATTAAAATTATTATTATTATGTTTAAATATTAGAAATGAGAAAATCGATACTGATACGGCTGTATTGAGATAAATAAAAGTTGCTTAAATTAAAAGAAAAAAAAAGATAATTTAAAAGTTTAGTCTTCAAATCCTTTAAGTACAAAACTAATTAAGAGCAAGAAAGTCTTACTCAGGGCCGCAGAGAACGGGATGGAATCAGTACAAGTTACAGAGGCCCAGCTACTTCAAAGGGCCAGTCACGGATCCTGAATTCTTGCTGAATCAGTAAAACATAGACTCAAACTCTCTTTTCTAATGTAAAATTTTCAAATTAAAATAATAAACCTGCCAAAAAATTAAATAGTCAGAACTTGACTTAGAGGTAGGCAAGGGCCGAAATTTCCAGACCCAGATCCAGCCCGACACAGATGAAAGCTATCTTGGCTATGCCCGGCCCGGGCCGTTTATATTTTCGCAGTTCAAGGCCGGCCCATATAAAAATCCGCGAAACAGTCTCGGGCCGTACAAAAATCAATGAAATCAGGCCCGGCCCGACTGAATTCAGGGTTGGCTTGATTTTGCCCAACCCGAAAGAACCCACTTGAAAAAACCCGTGAAAAAACCCTAGTGGGTTCTTTCAAAATCTTTATTTAAAATTGCACTTTTCTAACCAATGATAAACATATTTATTTAAACCAAACATAATATATATTTTATATGATGGACGTAGAGTTTTCAGAAATACCTGATGGGGCCCAAATTTCTCTATGCAACAAAAGCTTAAAAAAATTTTATGGAAAAATAATTACCTCATTAAAAACATATTTTTTTTTAAAAATGTAAAATTGTGCAATATCAGGAAACAAATTGAATGATGTTCTTGTTTAATAATTTTTCAAGTTAAAAGTGACAAGCAAACAAGAAAACTGACCAGACAAGTTTACAAAAGGGTAAATTTCTGCGAGTGGGTCAGAAGGAAAAGTGGAAAAGCTTCACTTTTGAAAGTAGTAAACTAGAGTTGCCAGCCTGTACGTCTCCCTTGTAAGTTGTACCAAAAAACGTATTTAACCCCCCCCCCTTCCCCCCATTTAAAGATAAACAAAATAAGTTACGTTCATGCTAGCATATTTTTAAACAAAAGTGGTAGCCAGGATCTATGTAGGAGGGGTTTTGAACCATTGTTATTCATGAAAGGAACAATATCGTTGTGTTACATGGCCATAAGGCAGTATGTTTAGTAAAAATGCAAAACATAAACACCAACGCCACGAAAAGCACAGATAACCATAATAAATTTAGCATTTATAATGTTTAAAGTTTCATAAAAGAGCCTCTCCTTCAATCTTCAGAGAGAGAAAAAAGAAGTAAGGTAGAAAGAGCACTAGCAGTAACATGTAATGTATTTTTTGTATTTAGATTTGAAAAGCAGATGCGGAATTTTAAATCTGCAGACAAAACTAAAAATATGAAATCGGCATTCAGAAAACAAATTTTTTGGAATGTTAAATATTAATATTATACTGTGTACTACTTTGCAAATATTGCTTCTAGCTTTTTCTTTCATTAATTTTGGGTTGAAATAGAGGCTCCTATTATGCAGTCTCGAAACAGTGGAACGGTACAAATTTTATGCTGATTATGCTTTTCTCTAGTTTGGTTTTTACACATTATATTTTACTTACCCTTCATACGTAGTATAGGGTAAGTCTTGTAATCGTTTTGAATATCGAAAAAAAAAAAAAATGACGGATTTACACGTTTCAGACACTGGAGATTCCAAAAACCATATTTTTAAAAAAATAAAATTGCTTGTCCATCTGTCTGTGTGTGTGTCTATAAACGCTCTTATCTTCCGCACAAATTGAAATAGAGACTTGAAATTTGGTACATGCTTAGTATGTAATAATGGGAAGAAGCTTATTGAATTTCAGTAACCTCGATTATCTGGAACTATTTTTTTTCGGACTTTCAACATATTCGTTCTGATAAAAGGTATGTATCGAAATTGTTTATTTTAAGGAGTGAATATAAAAGACAATAAAAAAACATAAATTTTGCATAAAGCATGAAGTCGATCGGTTAACTAGTTGCCGAGGTATTTGTAATCCTATTTTCCACACTCTTCGATTTTTCATGACCCTGTATTTCATTCAAATTTCAATTCAAAAATATATTTTAATTGGAAATGAGACACTTTATCCGACGCAGTAAACCGCTAGTTAATAGTATTATCATTTTTGGAGTTATAAAGATGTTTCTTTTACGCAATTCAGTAATAGAGCCTTTAAAGTTTATGACGTCATCGAGCCAGGATTTTATTCGAATTGCAATGCATTTTATAAATAGTTTACACATGTTTTACTTTCATATTTTATATTATGCATATCCATGATCATGGGTAAGGTAAGTATTACGGTGGCTCCCAACGACTAGTTTTTATCTTAACACAGAGGGTTTTGCATGCTTCTTATTAGTTTTAAATGCTCTGGGAGGGATTTTAATCCCGAAATACCCCCTTCGCTGCGTCAGTGTTTTAAACACAACTTATTATTTACTACAACTTATTCATATTTATTTAATTTATTTATGCATGTATGTGAAAGTTTGATATCAATTCTGAGTTCACAAAAGTATTCTCCGAAACTATTTACAACAACATCAGCGCGATCACATCATCGCCGATTCGCTATGGATGCAGAATTTCGAAAGCGATAATGAGACTCAATTGCATTTGCACAAAAGTAATTGTGTTGGAGAGCTTGAGTCACGATTCATTCAGTAAGCGCGCTTTTACGTGCCTTTTATATCAGGTTGGAACAATATGCAAGCGTAATGGCACCACATTGCGATGACGTAACTAGAATTTAACAATCGCGGTCAGTAACTGCATATAAATTGGGAGGAAATAATCCGTGACTTAACTCTTTGTATTCTGTAAATTACACATTTCATGGAATTTTTTTTAATAGTAACTAGTAAGGCCGGTAACACTGGACGATAATAAAAACTAGTCGGATCTGCAATCCCAAAACTTTCTTCTATCTCATACATGTTAATACATCAAAATTCGCTATTACAGCGACAATAAAATCAATATTTTTCGCAATTCTGTTGTACGTCAGCTGCTTGCAAATCGCCGAGTTACCTGGATGCGAAGCAGCTTTCGCTGAACAAACAGCCGATGTTACAACACAACTACGAATAACAAAATATGAAATTTAATTAAATTCCGTGCATTAGTTTTTCATATATCGTGAAAAATGCACATAGCAGCGCCCCCTGTTATATGATTTACACTTACATCCAGGTCCAAGAGAATAGGAAGTTTTATCAAAATCCGTGCATTAGCTCCTGAGATAGAGTTATAGCGGAAATCATGAAAAATGCATCATAGCAGTGCCATCTCTTGGGCGATTTACATCACAAACTAATCAGCACCAATTTATGTCAAGGTCTAACTGAATCTAAAGTTTTATTAAATTCTGTGCATTAATTCTTGAGAAGAGCGCCCACAAAATTTTTGTCACATACATACAGACAGTCACAGAGTCACAGACGGACATTTTCTAAAATCAGTCAAATCATGTTCAGAACCTTCTAAAACGTATAAATCCATCGATAACCAGATGTCGAAAAGTCTTATGAATCCAATACTTTTTTCTTGTAAGGATAGAAGAAAGTAAAACAACAAAGAAAAAACGAATGTATACAAATAAACTTTCATTTTATATTTATTGTGAACTTTACATAAGAATTTTTTTTTTATGTGTCGGGAGTGTTTGTTTACATTTTATATTTGTTGTATATTTGTGGAATTTTCAATTTTAATTTGCTGAGGTACAGCCATAAATTCAACATAGTCAGTGTTCAGCGAATTCATGGAAAACCGGAAGTCAAAATTTTTCATGAATCCAATACTTTTTTCTTGTAAAGATAGAAGAGAGTAAAAATACATATTTGATTTTAGGAATGAAAATTGTAATTTTGATAGCACATCGGCTGATAAGTTCCCGGTCTGGCACACAGATGGCGTTGCAATCGCCGAACCGATGCTTTTTTTTAGTAAATACTGACCTTTAAAAGGTAGTAGAATAAATGTCATGACGATTCGCCGTGTGGATAAAACGATAGAGGGGTTTCAGTTGAACGACTTTGTTGATAACAAAAAAATGGATAAACAAAAATTTCAAGAATTGTTATTTGATGGGAAAAAACACGTTCAAACAAAAGCTTGGCTTGTTAAGCGTTATCCGGACACTGCACCAGGTAAATCAACCATTATTGATTGGTTTGCTGAATTTAAACGTGGTCGTACGGACACCAGTGATGCACCACGCAAAAGAGGTGGTTACGCCAGAAAACATTAAAAAAAAGTGCATGAAATCGTTTTGGGGAACCGTAAAGTGAAGTTGCTGGAGATATCTCAGACTCTGAAGATATCCAAGGAACGTGTACGTTTTATTTTGAATGAAAATGTCTATGAAAGCTGTTGTCAAAGTGGGTGCCGCGCATGTTGACTTTTGACCAAAAACAACAACGAGTCTATGATTCTGAGCACTGTTTGGAGCTTTTTCGTTATAAAATTATGTTATTTATTATTAAATTATTATTATTATTTATTTATCAAATTATTATTAGTAAATTATTATTATTATTTATTTATCAAATTATTATTAGTAAATTATTATTATTATTATTATTATTATTACTATTAAATTATTATTATTTATTATTAAAGTTATGTTATTTATTAAAGTTATAAAGTTATAAAGTTATGTTAAAAAGTTGTGTTTTCTTTATTAGACTGGAACTTATAAGCCCATGTGTTACAAAGTAAATTGGAAATAATGTGTTATGATTAACATTTATTACTTAGTATAGTAGAAGTTTAAAAAAAAATATATGACGAATGAATTAATTTTTTCATTATTAAAGTTCCTTTTAAAAGAAGAAAGAAAAATCGTGCGCCAAACATAGATTATGGAACACTTTCCAACAAATTCAGAATACTGTAACAAAACTTCACAGTTTAATATGGTGAAACATGGTGTCTAAATAAACAAGTTGGAAAACGCATAACACATTTGAAAACCCAATTTCAGCAATTCAATTTAATTATGATCTATAATCGGAAAAATAATATCCGATTTCTTTTGTGAAGCCCTGTATATGATCTATAGATTTGTATATACGTTACATAGCATGAAAAAATGTAGTTCAGTATTCTTTTTCAGCAATTTCTGTGAATAAGCGGAAATTAACGTAAAATCTTTTGTGAAACGCAAAGTGATTCTGTGTACTTTAACAACATATTCAAATTGGTTAACTTTTACAAAAGTTAGAGGTTAGAAAACTAAAAACGATTAGAGGGGGGGGAAAACGGATAGGAAGACAAACACACAATTTTAGAATCCTTGTGAGATTTATACGAAACACCACCAAAACGAACACACAAACACATATATGTATAATATGAAAGGTATTAAAATATTACAGTCTCATTTTATATCTGAAATTTAAATTTATTTCCAATTAAATATCTTCAAACTCTAAAATGTCCAAATTTTGAAACTGCCTCTTTCAAGTTTGTTTCTCAACCCAGCAAATAATAATTTCAAATATTAAATTGTAACTAACTTTAACCCCTTCGCGACGAGCGTCGCGTATATGTGACGTATACAAAGCTCAGAATCCTTGAATATTCCTACCAATATTTTTTAATAGAAAACTTTGCCTTTGTTTAATAGAGAAAAAATTCACTTTTGAAAAACCGGTGATGAAAGATTAAAAATTCTGTAAGGGACGACGCTCATCGAGAAGGGGTTAAGATTCAAAATGCAAGCGTTAGCGCAATCTGCAATTGATTGTGGTTGAGGCCTGGAAGAGCGTAGTCCTGGGAATCGTTTGGATCTTGAGCACACATCAAGCAAAACTTATTGAACCAATTAAGTTTAAATTACCTTCCAATTTGACACATTCGCCCCCTGATGGAAAATATTGCAAGCTCTGATCAAAAAGCGAAAACGCGCGCGAAAATAAAAGATTTTAGTAGCATTTGAGACACTCTACTGACCTGAGGAAAATGTAAGTTTCTAAAATAATCTTATATGGTTCTCGGGACCTCCTTTTGACTTCCAGGACTATCCCTGTATCATCGAATTGGATTAATAAATAGATCGTTTAATTAGTGACGTTCGGAGTAAGTTATTTTAATGCATTCTACATGAAGCTCAATATTTGACAGAATGCATCTACAAAAAAACGGATATACTGTATATATATTTCAAAAATATATTATGTGTGTGTGTGTGTGTGTGTTGAAATCGAAGCAACCTTTCAAAAATTATGCGTGGGCATACATTTAAAGATAATAGTTAGCATACAAACGAATTTATAACCTCCTTTGTTAAAAAGAAACCCGGTTAAAAAGAAAAATTTATTAGATAATGTCTTCAATTGTCTAAAGATTAAAATTGCGTTTGAAGGATTATTTCTTATAATTTATAAAGCAAAAGTAAACTACTGAAGTTAAAGTACTGAACAAGATAGTTATTTCGTAAAGTTTTCTCTAAAATATAAAAACCAATAAACTCGTCAACCGGTATTTTCCTTTTAACCAAAAAAAAAAAAACACCATATGCCATGTAGATTGTCAATGACCTACCTCTCAGATAAAAATGACAACATTAATCTAGCTTCACCGCATTTACTGTAAGAACTTTCATTCATTTAAGGAAAAAAAAGCATAAAAAAAGCAACATGCCTATTTACTTTAAATCCAATTTAAATATATCACAGTTTCACAAAAGAGAAATCGAAATTGGTATATAAGGTTTTTCAAGACATTTATGTGACTCTTCGTGGGAGGTCCGTACGATTACAAAACATTACCTAAGCAAGTCAAAGAAGTCAATTTAAAACGAGACCACGAAAAAATGTCATTCTCGGAGAAAAGTATGTTAAATGAATGGGGAAAAAAAAGAAACTTATTAGTTTCTCCTGCCTTTTACCTTATTTTTCTCACCAACTTATAATGAAATTTGCAATGAAATTGTGTCTATAGGATGTCTCCCACTGAGACCTTTTCTTTTTTCTTGGAAATTTAATAAACTTAACCGTCGTTCAGAAGTTTCATTTCTGCTTTTCTTTTTAAGCGAAAGGGTTGCTTGTCACTTTGAACCACTAGAAAAGCGTCTATCAATTGATTATAATAAAAGATCTCCAATAATGGAAATCGTTGTTGTAGCCATTGTTGTATTGTGTATTAGAATTGCGGAAGATTCTTTGTCAATCACTAATACTTCCATTTGTTTGAAATAGTATTATTATTTCTATTGTGTATGTGCTGAACCCCGATCATGAAAAAAAAAAAATACTTATAACAACTTTTACTTAACGAAGTGCTACATTGTTAGTTTGGTAATTTTTCGAGGAATTTTAAGCTTATGTTGTCAAGTAAATTGTTAATTGACATTTTAATTCTTTATTCTTTGGGTAATAATAAAACATCTCTAATAGGGGAGAAAAAAAACTCCACTCGTATTAAAAAGAAGAACCATCCCATCAATAATAATGTTATTTTCCTTCTGCATGTGTTTTAAGAATTACGATAATTTCGTCGATTCAACCGTTGATAAATAAGAGGTCTGGAAAGGTTAAATTTGTTGAATAGCGAATCCTACCACTTTGAAACCTCCCTGTCAATGTGAGATTCCACAAGTAATTGCATAAAAAAATACACTCCAAAAAGACTGAGGAGGAAGCGACAGAATAATTTCTCATTAGACATTTGTTTCGCTTAAGAAGCCAGACATGCTGGAATGTTGTCTTATATGGATTAAAATGTATCTGCCTTTACAACATTACTTGCTTTGAAGGTGTTTCTTTGTCTGTCATGCAAATACCCAATGTTTCTAAAACGAGGAACAAGTTGTAAAAAATATCCTTGACGTTAAATCAGCCATTGTAAGCAGAAGTGCGAAATGGTTTAACATTATTCTATTGAGGGAAAGTCAGGAAAATTGTGAAATCAGGTTAGAATCGGGAATGTAATCTCTCTACGGGTCCCGGTAGCGATTTGAATCCAGGCCGTTAAGGATAGTACAAGAAAATAAACTTGGCGAATAATTAATCGCCTTTTATAAATAAATATGTATCAGTTTGAAATAGAGTTTGAATTTTAGGAGTTGGGAGAAAGGGGTTGGGTTGGGTTGGGTTGATTATTGACGGCCAATTATCTACACTTGGGATATAGGCCCGGGGGAGTGCCCTTCGTGGGAGTCTTTCTAAGGGAACCAACCTAACCCGTATTTACGCATGGATAAATCCACGGCTCGAAGAAAACCACGAAAACTCCGAACGATTAGGCCGACGGGTGCGATTGGGATCGAATCCAACACCTCCCGTCTACCAGCTTCGAGAGCAGAACCTCTCAGCCATACTAGTGGGGCTGGGAGGAAGGGGATTATGCTCTTTTAGTCCAAATTTTAGGTGGGATTTATAATTCAAGTTCTTAACTGTTTTATTTATTTATTTATTTGCATTATATTACAGTTGGTCGTTCTGAGTGGACTGTAGAGAGTTGAGATTGTCTTTTTAACTTTTTATTAACATATAACATGACAGTAGACGTTCACACACACAAATTATTAAATCGAACTGCATTTTTTATAAGTAATATCGCCGCGTGAACTGGGCGGTGTTTAGAGTTGGTGCGAGTGCTTTTGTGACTCACAGCTTAACTGAATTGTTTTACAAAATGCTCCTAGGTGGAGCTGTGATACAACGCTCACTAGATGGAGCCAATTATTACAATGCAATATTACAATATATCAAATCATATGCTTTATTATATCGTATTATATGCCCGCAGCTAATAGCCGCAGCAAAGGTGGTGCGGGCGGTACCCCGCACCAGGCGCCATCAATTAGGATAGGCGCTGACAGGTTTCATAGGCATTGTCGACTACCACTAAAAAAGCGCCAATGGTCGATAGAGAAACAAAGGAAGTGTTTCGCATCAGGTGCCAAATAGAGTTTCTCTGATGCTGAGTACACTCTAAAAAATCTGCACAGCCTGGGATCAACAGCTTTGCAGATTTCTGAATTATACATGGATTTTAGATCATTGCATTATTTACATTAAAAAAAAAATCTGAATATTACAGAATAAATTTTTGTAACCGGCACCCGATCAACGGGCGATATAAAAATAACGACACTTTTTTAGGCCTAAATTTAAATACGAAATTTAAGCTTATAAGATTTATAATAATAATAATAATAATAATAATAATGTGTTTCTCAGTTTTTAAGCGCGTTCGGTATCCATGTCCGACATCTTGAATTTAGTTACATGTTCGAAGAAGATTTGTCTTTAGTGAAGAGGAAGGTAGAAAATGATTAATGGAAATTTTTATATCCTTACGGAGCATCCTTACGGGAAAATTTGCAAATTTCGTTACCACTTGAAGAGATTCGTGACTGATTGAATATCTCGATTTTTTTCTGCGACCGTTTAACGAAATTCGCGATTCTTTTCCACGGTCGTTTGACGAAATTCGAGATTTCTTTTGCGCGACTGGTTGTCGTAATTCCCGACTTTTTTCGATCTTCTCGTGAAATTTGTGACTATTTTCACGATTGCTTAATGAATTTCACGTTTATTTTATTTTTTTGGACGACTGTGGACATTTGATATTTTTATTTTTATCTATTTTATTACTTTTTCGTGATTAATTAACAAAATGGTTTTGCGAGATTCCGCAAGAAAAAAAATAACTAATAATAATAATAATAATTCGTGGAAGAATCACATGTCTGGGAAAGAACTTAAAGAGGGTAAAATCTTGTACAGCATTTATCATTATGCAGGACATTCCTATTATGAGCGCGATTCGCGCAATCCCTTACGCTATTTCAAACCCCTGTATCTCCTTAAAATTTAAATATCACTATATTAACAACATAAAAAAAAATAGCGTCCGTGATCAAAAGCTACATGATCGTATATCAATTTTTAGCTACCAACGAACCCTTTTATGAAATGCACATGAAAATTTTATTTTAATTGCTTTTTTAAACGTTTTCTAATAATATTAACATGCACAATTCACTTATGACGACGCAAGTTCTGAATTTTATTTATTTATTTATTTATTTACTTGTTAGTTATTTTAACTTTAAAGAAAAAAGGCGCTGCAGTCTCATTCATTGCTATTTTATTTTAAAGCAGGCTCTTTAACCTTTTGATGACGGGCCAGGACTGACGACTTTTTTCATATTCAATTGTAACACAGTATAAGTGTATGGCAGAGATTATTTTCAGAAAGTGGTAACGATTCGAACAAAATAATAGTCGCTAAGACGTACACTGAAATAAAAAATGGTGATTTTACTGTATAATACTAGCAGCTGCTGTGCCAGTATAGACCGTAAAATCACCAATGTTTTTTTTGCAGTGTACGGTGTCCCAACCCCGTAATCAAAAGGTTAAGAAAGCCGAGTCCACGGCAATTTATACCAGCTTTACACCTCCCTCTGTGGGCCTGGTCAGAATTATTAGAAAAATTTGGAAAAAGGAAGAAAAAAAATGCATTGAAAATTTTATTAGTAAACTTAGGGCATGATATGGAAAATTTTAGATCACATCTTTAAAATTTTAAAAAGATTGAATCGCTTGATTAATCTGAAAATGAAAGACATAAGATCGAAGCATCACTTTCTGCTAGTCTGAAAGTAAAACCATAACATAAAGTAATAATTATTTTTTTGTTTATGAAAACAAGCGTCATGTATATAAATAGCAATGATAAAGCAATTTCAGAAATGGCGACGTGCCGTAAATGTGAAAATAAGTTACGGTACGTTTGTTTCCTTTTCCCGTTTGTTTATCGAATACAGAATTGGAATAAACTTTTAATGAAGTGTGTTCCTTTTGACGAGAATAAATTAACGATAGAAAGATAACACGTAATTTTTAACCAAAAATAAAACACACCTGAAAGGATTGTTACTTACTTATCGCGTTTTCTGCAATCCTGTGTTGCTATCCATGCAACAGTCCTGCACGGGACGGGTTATACCGACCCAAACTTGCAAATTCTATTTGTCAACCACGAAACCCGACGCACTTCTATCCAAAAACAACCAGAATGAAAGAACATTAATCCATATTTTAATGCAAGTACGGAAAAATACTGTAGTTATATTTCTAATACCGCTTTCATCTTTTATGTGGAAAAAGAAGATTTATATATATTGGCCCGCAGTAGACGATGATATATTAAAAGTTTTTAAGTGTCTCTATAAACAAAACTTTATACGATACAACGGCTGTTTTAAAAATGTAAAGTAGTGTTTAAGTGTGATCGAAGATGTCACAAAGGGTTTCGTTAAATATTCCACTCAAAACACTTTATCCTTTCTTTAATAAATTCCCCCCCCCCCCCCGCCCCCCCCCCCCCCAAAAAAAAGAGAGAGTCATGTTTTTTATAAAGTAAAAATCTACTGGTCTATTTTTCTGAACCGGTCCGATAGCGTACGTCATAATAATATCTGTCATGTGGACTAAATGCGATATTAAAAAAAAAAAAAAAAAAAAAAAAAATCAATTTCAAAATTAAACATGTTGTACAGAGAACTTCAAAATGTTAAAATATGTCAATATTTCTATAATCGGGTTTTTATCATGATTCAGTACGTTCCTCAAACTCATGTGACGTTATAATCACTTGCTGACGTCATATCTACTTGACTTCTCTATTACTCATATTGATACTCTCTTTGTATTATTCTGAAACATTTGAAAATCCGTTAAACTTCCAATAGGACGTCAGATAAATTTTCTTTTTAGTTCTCTCATGACGTCATATTAATCTGCTTTTTGTACTTACACATACTCATACTCTTTGTATTATTCAGAAAGGTTTGAAAATTTCCGTTTTATTACCAATATGACGTCCTATTATTTTCTTTTTTTTTTCAATTTGTAAAACTTTTTATTTCATTTTCATTTTTCACGTGGAAATATTTTAATAGAAAATTAATTTTTGTAGAAAGAATTTTATTGTGGATTTTTAATGGTTGGCAACTGCTATAACGAAAAATGTTTAAATTTAATAGGAAAAGGCTGTTAGATTTTTGTTTTTTTTTATCTCTATATGTTAAAATAATGCGATTTTTTTTTTAATTTTATGATTTTGAGCTTCATAATAAGTATTCAGCTATAAATACACAAATTTTCATGCCTGTAAGTTTTATAGTTTCTGAAAACCGGCTTTGTGACGGACAGACAACGAACGAAACCCTAAAAACAGACACACAGACTTTTTTTTCTTTTTTTTTTTTTTTTTGGCAGTGAGGGGGGGGGGATGTAGAAAAAAATGCAGTGAGGGGACGCAGAAAAAAAATGCAGTGAGGGCAGAAATTAACCGGCCTTTTTCAAAGAATTAAAAAAAAAAAATGAATAGACGTATTATCTTTTTCTTTTTGTTTTTCAATGGAAAATTTTTAATTTTTGACCCCGTTAATAACATTAGGTAAATTCTATTCCTCTCTAAAATTTAAATACAATTGAAATTGTAACACATATCTGGCGAAATAACCAAAATTGAAAGCAATGCATTATCACTTATAAAAAAAAAAATAAAACAGCAATGTTATTACTGTATTTCAGCATAAAAATTTGGAAGTTAGTTTGAACTAAATAGCAATGATTAAGCATTTTCAGAAAATGCAGCGTAACTATAGTTCTGAAAACATGCCAGCTGTGCCCTGGTTTCAATTTGCTGACTGTCTGTGGAAGACGAAGCTGACATAAACTGCATCATCAAAAAAATTCTTTTTTAATCATTAATCGCTTTTAGTTCAGCGCGTGAGAAGAACATATAATTCCTACCTCTTTCGTTTCGGGTTTTTTTTATTTTTTTATTTTTGAGGAAAAATTACTTTTATGTTTAAAAAATTAAACAAAAATTGTAAAAATAACAAAAACTAAGTTTCACCAAAATTTAACGAATAACTCATTTAATGAAATTTAAAGAATACAGTTACTTTTTTATTACAGTTATATATTCTTCACTATTTATGTTTAATTTTATCAAGATTGTCACCTTCCCACCCTCCGCTATTTCTGCAATTTGCTTTCATAAAATTTGGAAAATACGTCAAAAAACATTTATAATGATATGATTTATATGAACTTACCTAAATAAAATCCAGAATTTTACAGAACAACACGTCTAAACTCACATAAAATATATCTGGAAAAAGTAATCTGAAAAAATACTATTCACTGCGTCTCTTTACATCATAATAATAATAAACATTTCTCGAGAAATTTCATTCTGTTTTCATGTTATCTAACAGCAATAAATATTTCAAAAGATAACAACTGTCAAAATGAAAAAATATAGAAGTATGATAAGGTGACAACGCATGTTTTACCGATTTAAAAACGCCAGATGAATGGGGAAAATGTTCCTATTTCTTACCGCATTATCCCAAACAAAAATCTTTTCTAATTAAATCTGAGATACGATTGACACATATTGTATGCAATAGAAAAGAAACTAATAAACTTATCATCAAAATTAATGTAACGCAATTTTTTTATATTTTTTGTATATAAAAACGATACAGACGATGACTTTTAAGTTATATGTTTAAAGAACATGTTGAATTGAAAAACAAAATTCATTCCGGCCTGTACCTCAAGAAAAATGATAGCTTTTTCACTCTCCTTTGGTTTTAAGAATTCAGCTAATTTTACTTGAAAACACGAAACTAAAACGCTTGGAATCCGATTATAGAAGGTTCCCAGTTTCGTCAATACTGAATTTGAGTGGGAATTGCTAGAAATTAATTGCCAAAGTTGGCGATAATTTTTCAAGTGTCGCCAAGTTTCCCGAGGATTCAACGCTAGTAGACAGAGTTACATAAGCACGCGTGTGCATATATTGTATGAATACTAGTATATTTTTTCTTTTAAATATGACTATGTAGTTTTAAGCGTACGAGAGTTGCAACAATAATTACAACAATGAAATTAAATTTGTCAGAACCCATGTGTGCTAAAACATGACCCCCTACCCCCTGTCTTGATTTTCAAAAAGATGAATTAATAAACTAATTTTCTAATGAAACTGAATGATAATCCTAACACATATAATTATAAAATATTCTTGTGTAAATATTGCGAGTCACGTAATTAAAAATTTTCTCTCGTACATCCCTCCGATCGAAATTCTCTGAAAACTGGGAACCGAACCCTCCCGATACGTTCTGGAAGCAATTAAGTGCAGTTCCTGCCCGGTCTGGCCCGAGTATGTAGAAAAAAAAATTGATCCTGGACATGCCCGGCCCGGCTTGAGTCTGCTGAAACAATTCAGCTCGGGCTCCGACTCGATGTAACTGTTCGATATCGAACTCTAAGCTGACCATGTTATATTTCTGTTATTGATATTGTCAAACTAGCACAGATCGTGCAACACATTTGTATACTTAACCCGTTAAAAAAATTGTCTTTATTCTACCGGCCCATTCAGACTCAAAGTTTGTCTTCATTTTGACGCAAATAAAACTCATAAGCTTAACTACGCCTTTAATATCTTAAGACACCTTAGACAAAATATTTTGAATAAGAAATAGAAAAGAACAAAAAATAAGTAAATAAACAAACACATTTTCTCTTTTAATATGCATTAAAACTAAGTTTTTGCAGTTGAAAGAAGTAATTATGATTTTAACACGCACAAAAACAAACTGTTATATTCCCATTCGTTGTGTTTGCGAAAAAATAATTAATTTAACAAAAATAATTTTCTTAGTTGTTTAAGATGTCATTGACGATTCCGATATCATTAAATAATATATAGCAATAAGTATACCATAACTTCACAGTCAAACTGTTTGACAGCCCAATCTCAAACCCACGGCAAAGCTACTTTGAAAACGAAACGAAAGAAGTGTGGTGTGTGTGTGTGTGGGGGGGGGGGGGGGTAGAAAGACGCAATATTATTTCATTCTTTTCATTCTTTACTGAATATTCACAGGTTAAAGATGTGATGAACTTAAAATAAAAATTATTTGC
Source organism: Maratus michaelseni (assembly GCA_963931845.1). Lineage (NCBI taxonomy): Eukaryota > Metazoa > Arthropoda > Arachnida > Araneae > Salticidae > Maratus > Maratus michaelseni. The sequence goes on along the minus strand of OZ007590.1, from coordinate 9,770,234 downwards.
AAAATTTTTGGAATTTTTTAGCGAATAACTTGATAATTCACCCACTTAAAATATTTAAATCGAACCAGTTCGATAACTAACAATCCATCTATTTTTACCATAGTGTACGCTAATGAATATCTCTGTTTTTCGAAAATCTCGTCAAGTAAATTAATTTTTGGGGAAAATGTGACTCGAGTTTAGATAACTAATCCTGGTCTATAATTCCGAGTCGATCCGGGTCATTTCCATAGAAATAGCAACAAATTTGTGTTCCACCCGGGACGCCTATACAAACCCTCGAAATCGATACTGTCCCGACCAATCCGAGAAGTATAGTAAGCCTAGCAACAGACATATCCTCCCCCTTCCCCTCGCGTTTAACACTTTATGTACCAAATTATGAATTGATGAAAATTTCGCCTTCCAAAGCATTTTTTCTGAATATTTAAAAATATGTTAGTAGATTTCTGCAATCATTAAATAAATTTTAAAAAGTTTTCATTTATTAATATGTAAGTAACTAAATCAATATCTACGGGGATTTTGTAGACTATTTGCAACTCCACCCAAATAATTTCTTCAGGATGTTGTGTTTAGCATTTTGTAGAATTAGTAAATGTACAAAAGTAATGGCCTTACATAGAAACATAGAAATTTTTCAGAACTGAAATTTTCAACTGAATGTCTTTCAACATAAAAAATGCTGAGCAGTTTGAATTGGAAAAAGAAAATATTCATTTAAAAATATTTTCGTTTTGGGTAGCGAATAATGTTTTTGGAAGATGATAAAATAAAATGTCCAAAACTCATGCTAACTTGTATTACTGGCGATAGATGTGTTAAATGAACTTTATAAAAAAGTTTCTTTTAATGGTATACTTTAAAGTAACAGTAAATGGTTAAATGAAAATCACAAAATAAATAAATAAATAAATAAATAAAGCAGTAACGAGTTTTTCCGCGGATAAGAAAAGATGACGAATTTTTAACACTCACAAAAGAGTGCTGAACCGTCTTATCCAAAATGAATTAGCAACCGGCCAAAGATTTACCAAACACATTTTTGCCATGCGGAGAGCAGGCAAATTATCGCCCCGTTGCCAGGGATCAACCCATTAAGGTAGACAAAAGCCTGGGAGATAGGGGCCTGGTCAGCGGTTTAAGGGGGAAAAAAATCACAAAAGGAAATTATTAACATATGAATATGATTCGTAACATTTCTATCAATAAGTCACAAATTGAAACAAGTTATCTGATTTTATACATCAGAGGTGGGTGGGGGAGAAAATTTATAACTTCCGTCATAAATAAATGTGGTTTTACAAAATAGTCCTTGCATTTTAATACCAAAGATATGCTAATATAAGTTCGTCTTGGCTCCAGACTTATCGCACTTTGTTACAAATGATGAAACAACAGAAAAAAGTTTTCAGTATTCAGTTCATAAACTGGGATTATTGGGGTTATTCTACTTTAAACGACCGTTTATCGTGATGGATGATAATCTTACAGGTAATAAAAATTTCGAAACTTTTGCATTAAAAGAAAGAAGAAAATAAAAATGCATGACGATGTTTAAAGTAAAATGAACATAAAAAAATATTTATAAAAATATATAGCGATATAGCCAGGGCTTGACAAATGCGTCGCCAAGTTTTTCCATCTGGCCACCAAGTTATTTAATCTGGCGTTTTTTTTTAATTATTATTATCATAATTTTTTGTAGAAAAATTAACCTAAGAAATGACACAAACGGCACTTTTTCTCTTTTTTTCGCCCTTTTTAATTTGTAAAAGTAAGTTCATCAAATGCAAATTTTAAAATAATAAAAACAGAATTATTTGACTGATTTCGAAAGGAAAATAGGCAAAAATTGTTTTTCTGTTTCATTATTTCATCGATGTCCCCCTCATCAGATATAGATTTTGTAGCACTCCTGACTCCTATCCGGACATTGGAATCATACGGCAATCATAATTTTCCGAACATGTCGGTTAGTCCAGCTTTTACAGAATTTCTCTCTCTTTCTCTCTCTCTGTCTCCCTCTTTTTTTTTCTTTTTTCCACAGATAAATAATTTTGATAAATCTTAGAAAACTGGGTTTATATTACCTTTCTAAATTATGTACTATCTTAAACTATGTAACTAATAATCCTAAATTATGCTTACTATTTTTTTTTCCTCAGTTAAATCATAAACTTTTCTTCTTTTTGAAAATCAATGTGGGGGAGGGGGGGGGGGGGGGTAATATTTATTAATGGCGACTAGAATTTTTTGCTGGCTACCAGATTTATTCAAATTTGTAATGACCTGGCGATATCCATTCACAAAGCTGATTTTTTTTTTGCCCATTTTCTTTCTTGTTCTATTATGCACATTTTCAAACATATCCATCTAACACAAAAGCAATAAATATGATCTAAGAAAATTTGTACAAATGAAAAGTCAAAAGAAAAAGAAAAACATTTCAATTTATGAAGTTTAATTACATATTTTAGAGAAGAAAAAAGATTTATTACAAAACATTTTATTCAAATGACAAAACGCTTAACTGTAAGCCAAAAAATTAAAAATTAAAATAAATTATTTAGCAATATTTTATTTTATTATTTCGACGAATAAGATACATTTGATACTAGAAATCTTTAATTGTTGAAGTCCTACCGTTTCCTTAGCATAATCTAACAAGAAATAAAAAGAAAAGTGCCCAGTTAAACTGATGGCATTGAGCTCACGGGCTATTCACACCAATTGTATATACTCTTATTTTAAAAAATAATGCCCCTCGAAAAATAAAGAGATAAACAATAAATTAAGGGGGGGATTAGCCCCCCGTTTCCCCCTTTATACTCAACCAATGAACCCTCCAAACTAATCAGGGAAGCAAGCGCCTTACCACAATGAATCTATATACGAAATTTGAAGCAAATTGGGTAATTCTGTATAAGAAACCCATTTATCTAAATTAAAGGGGGATTACCCCCCCCCGTTCCCCCTTTATACTTAATCAATGAACCCCCAAGACTAATCAGGGAAGCGCCTTATAACAATGAATCTAAAAACCAAATTTTAATAAATCGGATAATTTGGCATGAAAAACACATTTATCTAAATTAAGGGGGATTAGCTCCCTCCGTCCCCCACCCCTTTATACGTAACCAATGAACCTTCAAAACTAATCAGGGAAGCGCCTTATCCCAATGTGCCTATAAACAAAATTTTAATCAAATCGGATATTTCTGCATGAAAAACACATTTATATAAATTACGGGGGATTAGTCCCCCGTTCTCCCCTTTATACTTAACCAATGAACCCCTAAAACTAATCAGGGCAGCGCCTTATCACTATAAACCTATAACCAAAATTTGAAGAAAAACGGATATTTCTATCAAGAGTTATCGCGTTACATGCATACATACGTACATACATACGTACATACAGAACTGACGGGCACATTAGCTCTCAGGCTTTAATAGCCTGTGAGCTAAAAAGCATGCGTCAAGTAAAGATTATGAAACACTTTCCAACACTTCCAGAATACTTTAACAAGACTTCACTGTTAATCAGGTAAAAAAGATACTTAAGTAGACATTTTAGAAAACGCATAACAGATTTGAATATCTATTATATCAATTTCAATACGTTTGAAATTGTGTAACATCATTAAAATAAACCGCAAAAGATTTTTCACCATAGATCGTGTTGTAACGGAATTATTTTGAGTGTCTCTGTAAAAAAACTGTAAGTGCTACACACTTCATTTTCAATACCGAACATTCCGTAGTAAACCTCAGCAACATATATCATATATTTACCCTAGTTAGAGCACGGACATACAGACAGGCAGGCAGACAAGCCGAATTCATAAACATTTTTCAACTATGTTGGAATGTGTTAAAAAGTAAAAACTATCATTAATTTCTTCAAATATTGGAGAGGAAAAGGTTTTTAAAATAAAAGATGCAGATGTCGTTTATCTTTATTAGGCTCAATTTTTTTTTTGTTTAAGCTTTAAATATTTAAAAATACCATTTACTGTAAGATAATAATTTCTGACATTAATTTTTCGCAATATTCTGTTCCCTTCATGCTTGTCCTTAAATAAATACTCGTTACTTTTTCGCAAATACGCTCATATCTACATTAGTCTATGTGATTATCTTTTTCACATGAAATATATTTCGGCAATAAGAATTGAAATTAAATCAGCGCAACAAAGCTCAGAACAAAGATGAAATCTGCTTCAAAAATTCTCACGATATTTTATGCATGCAGCTTAACGGTCTGACTCGGCTGACTTTTTTCAATGAAACAACAAGGAATGAGTAATAGGTACTTAAAGAGAAAATGAAATAACATCATTTTCCCGATTTTTTTAATTAATTTATTTTCTATTTGAATGCCCAATGTAAAGTATTAGACAATTAACTTTTATGTGCAAATTTTACGATGCGTGTTAAATTATTAAATATAATCACCATTTTAAAAGGGAATAATAATAATTAAACAGAAGGTTTATAAAAAATATCTTTAAAACCAAACTTTTCAATTTAATCTGAATAATCGAAGCGTAAAGCCGTAGACCGTGACATTAAAATAAAAAAAAACTAATGATAATGGTCCGACTTCGTTGACTTTTTGAACGAAATAACAAGGAATGAGTAATATGTACTTAAGGAAAGAATGCAATAACATCATTTTCCAGATTATTATTATTATTATTTGAATGCGCAATATAAATATATAAGACAATTAACTTAAAAAAAAAAAAGTCCTAAAGATTCTTAGTTCTTCAAGGAAAGAGTCTTAGTTCCTTGTTATTTTCAATAAAATAACAAGGAATGTGAAATATGTACTTCAGAAAAGAATGCAAAAACATAATTTTTTTAATTTTAATTTTATTTACTTTCTATTTGAATGGCCAATATAAATACATAAGACACTGGACTTTGTGTATAATTTTCGAGTTGTGTACATTTAAAGAGGAAATAAAAGAAATATATATCTATTAAACCAAACTGTTCAATTTCTTTTGTATAATCAAAGCATAAAATATGGAATAAAAAATAAAAAATAAAAAGTCCTAAAACTAACTGTCTTAGCTCTTTGATATTTTAAAACAAGGAATGTGAAATATGTACTCCAGAAAAGAATGCAATACCATCATTTTCCTCATTTTAATTTTATTTACTTTCTATTTGAACAGCCAATATAAATACATAAGACACTTAACTTTATGTATAATTTTCGAGTTTGACAGAGCATGTTAAATTATATTAAATATAATCAACATTTAAAGAGGAAATTAAAAAAATATATATCTATTAAACCAAACTGTTCAATTTCTTTTGTATAATCAAAGCATAAAAGATGGCATTATATAAAAAAAAAGTCCATAAGATAACTGTCTTAATTCCTTTTTATTTTCAATGAGATAACAAGGAATGTGAAAAATATACTTCAGAAAAGAATTGAATAATATCATTTTCCTCATTTTAATTTTATTTACTTTCTATTTAACTGGCCAATATAAATACATAAGACACTTAACTTTATGTATAATTTTCCGAGTTTTACGAAGCATGTTAAATTATATTAAATATAATCAGCATTTAAAGAGTAAATTAAAAAATAGTATATGAAAATAATCGTCCGAAAAGGAGGCCCTGTTAAAAGAAGCTATCGCTGAAACTCCACGTTACACAGTTCAGGAACTACCATACAGACTAAATATTCCAAAAAGTACAACTGCATGATCGATCATTTGATAGCTTCTTTTATAAGAGGTCCTCATTTACAGGTGATGGTCATGATCATAGCGGGCATCATCTTCGAGGCTGAAATTTCTGAGCTTAAACATCTCAAAACACCTTCGCACTATGTCATCTGAAACAACACTTTGTGCACATACAGCACAAATTTTACGAGCAGTCTTACCCTTCTTGAAATGAAAGAGCATAATGGGACGAAAATGAACGTTTTGCTTTTCCATTATTAGCACTGCACTGAAACAAAAATTATTGTGCAAAAACACAAGCGAGAATTATGCAGCGCAAGCAGAAAAGATCGAATGTACACATCTGGGTCATTCAAAGTCACTCCCTATCAGCAGTAGCAAAATAACTACACGAAACAGCTCTCTGCTTTTTGAAAAATCGCAGAACTTTTCGGATAACCCAATATAACGCTGAGCTTTGCGCAGACTTGTTATATTCTTATTTTACATTACAAAAAAAAAAAAAAAAAAAAAAAAAAAAAACCAATTCATACATTTTATAATTTTAAATCAGACTAACCAGTATATGTAAAGTTCAGCGTTATATTATCATTAACTGGTCATCCATTAATTACATTACACTTCAATAGGAGGGAGGGGTCCACAAAATGGGACAAAGTGTGACAGGAGAAGCCGAGGAATTTACACATTGTGATGTAACATCTAAAGCATGAAAGCAATTATGTAGGCATTATTTGCAAGCAGCATAATAAACAAAGCCCGATTAAGGTTGTCAGGGACTCGAGACCTAGTACCTTTTCTGGGTTCTCCTCAAACCAAAATAGTAGCTAGATATACGTTAAATATATCCTCATCCCATTAAATATATCCTCATCTCAAATATTTCTTTTAAAAAAATTCTAAAAAAATATTTTGTCGACAGCATACCTAATTTAAGCTGTTTTCAAAAAATACATTAATCAAACTACTGTGTACGAAAAATGGAATACGAAGAATACAAAAAGTGTGTACGAAGAATGCACAGTTGATAAAGAATAATATTGTTTACATTGAAAAAAAATAAAATAAATGTCGATTTTACGGTATAATACTAGCACCCCAGCTGCTAGTATTATACCATTATACCGTAAAATTAACAGTAATAAACAGTAAAATAAGAAGTAATTTTACGGTATAATACCGGCAGCTGGGGTGCTAGTATTATACTGTAAAATCAACATTTTTTTTTTGTTTTTTCCCCAGTGTACTGGAGTACACCCAGTGTATTGAAACACAGAGTAGGGGATTCTGAGAGAGAATAAACTTTCGTAGATCGCAATGGTAATTTTTTGAATATGGGATTACCCATAGACAGTAGCGAACATTGCGGAAACACAGTACTCTGTGTTAGTACAGCAGGTAATGGAGAAAATATTTTTTTTCGTTTGAATAAAAGCACATCTAAACTAATAATGTCAAAAAACTGCGATGTCACAATAGGGAGAGGGGTGGGGTAATCATTCGTATATGACTGTGACATCCTTTGACATAAGGAAAAAGACATGAGAATGGTTTAAAAAAAAAAAAAAAAAAAAAAAAAAACATAATAACCTACAAAATGAAGATACTTTTAATTAAAATAATAATAGCAATATGATGATGATGATAATGAAACAGTAGAATTTTTTTTATTAACAAATATAACGCAATTTTTATTCGATTTGTTAATGAATGACTCTTTTCTATATACATACATATATATATATATATATATATATATATATATATATAAACATCTAACACATTACGGATAATAATAATAATTTCAAGATTATTGTTATTATTATACTGTCATTTTTCTATTCTTTTTTTCTAAGTCTTTCGCTTTAATTCCTATTTATTCTTACCTTAACAATAAAATATAACATGACGTAAATGTAATGTAGTAAAAAGCAACTGAATAGTCTGTATTTTACCCCTTGAAGGCCGGTGGGATATTGTGTATCCAAATTAACTTTAATTCCCAAGTGTCATAATGGCACCAGAATTTTAGAATAAAATTTTGCTTTTATAATGCAAGTAAAGAAAACCGTTTACTTATTCTTAAATAAATTTGTTCTTTAATTCTTATGTCATTCAATCTTTACCAAATTTTAGCAACAGATGTAACTTTGCCCCCGAAAGGGTTAAAAAGGGACATTTTTAACACTTTTGTCATACAAAGTTTCTAACTTGAAACCACCATGAATATAAATTTTATTGATAAATTAATTACTAAATGTAAAATCGTTAATGAATGAATTTTGTTCTCAAAGACGAAGCTATATATAAAATATTAACAAGTTGGAAATTGTACGTCAAACGTGACAAATGAGGTGCGTTCGTACTATAGCTAGTTATATAGCTAGTTATATAAATATTCAGATTGACATGATTTTTAATTCTGTGAAATGAATTATATCGTTTGCAGACTAATTTCTGTAATAAAATAAGTATCTCGGTCGCTTGACGATTAAACCTCGGAAGCTCCTATAATAAGAGAGCACCGATTTTTTTTTTTTTTAATTCAAATTTCTTAATAAATATTTTTATTAATATCTTCTAAAGTTTTAATTCGATTTTCATAAAATTTTGAATGGCTCGACAAAATTCTGCAAAGATAATATATCTTAGATTTCAAACCATTCGGTTGGGTAGTTTTTGCGCTGTTATATGCGGACAGACGGACGGACGGATCAGACGACGACTATAGGTGCTACGTATTTATATAATTACGAACGCACCTAAAAACGAATAATAATAATATTTATTATTATTATTATTATATTGTGTCATTTTCAAGCATTTACAGCCTTCATTGGTTTAGCTTTACAACAATATATTATTTTCAGTTTATTCTTGCTTTACAATGATATATCAGCTACACGCAAATGCTATACAGCAGAAAGCAATAGAATAACCCGTATTAAAAGAAGGACATTTTCATTGCTATCGTATACAGGGGTTCCAAGTTCAAGCCACCATGGACACACAAAGGTGAATGAATCTTCTGAATGGCGCTTTAAATCAACGATGATGGTTGCTTTGACTTGATGGTTTACTTTAAGTAAGATAATGTCAGAAGAAAACAAAAACAAAATAACCTTCAAGAGATTTCTTGGAAAACTGGCAAGAAGTACTTAGGGTTGTTTTGCTAGATGTTGTACAATGAAAGTTCAGATGGTATTAATAAGAAGATTAAATTTATTTCCGTTAGTCAGGGGCGTAAGAAAGGGGAAAGATGATGGGGCTCAAAGCTTCCCCCATTCAAATAAAGACAATTTTTTTAAAAAGTTTTACGAACTGCCTGGAAGATTATTAGTCTCTAACTTCTGTATTTTGATAATTCATCTATCAAAAAATTCTGTTAAAAAAGTTTATAGGTTACAATTAAAATATTTTCGAAAATATGATATTAATAATTAATAATAATAATATATAAATTTATAATATATAATAATAATAATATAATATATAATTTATAATATAATATATAAAATGTATAATATGTATAATAATAATATGTAATATAATATTATATAACAATATATATTTGATATTAATTTTCGACAAAAATATGAAATGTAACCTATGAGTTTTTTAACAGAAATCGATTTCTAAAACCTGCAAATATATGCGAATCCAAAATCACAGTTCATTCCGCCAAGCAGTTTTTGAGTTATGATTTAGAAACTACCTCCATTGTAATGTGTTTTGTGCAGCGATAAAAAAAAAAAAAAATTAACATTATGCGTTCTAAATTTTAAACTTCCATAATTTCTGAACTATTTAACCGAATGACTTTCCAATTGGTATTCGAGTGTACAATTTACCGAAGAATCCAAATATGATGCGAAAACTAGGTATTAGTATTGAAAATTTTAAAGTTTGGTACAATTTCTATCTGTAGACAACCCTTTAAGCAAAATTTAAGTATAGCATTAAATTATTAGACGTTATTATTAATCGATTGATAACAGTCCCACTTTTATACGATGATTAGCGGCAGAAAATAAATTTTATTCAGAATCATGTTAACCGTTCACGCTGAAATTGAAATAAATTCCTTTTTTGATAAGCTTAAGGGGCCGCTTCGCTGAAACTCCCCGATCGCGAAATCCCATGTTAACCTATCGGGAAACTTAAAAGCACGATGACTCATTACCTTATATAATTATTAAAATACGGTTTACACCATCAAAAAAGAAGATACCAACGATGGGCGTTTTTAAAAATTGCTTCCATAAATTTTAAGTATTTTTAAGACGATGGTAAAATTTCATCCAGTGGAAGTTTCAAAGTTTATAGGGATTTTTTAAACACTTAAAATTTAAGGAGACATTTTTTAATAACGCAGATCGTCGGCGTCTGCTTCCTGATGGGGAAAACCGTATTTTGATAATTATATTAGGTAATGAATGATTAATCACGCTTTTAATTTTTTCCCATAGGTTAACATGAAATTTCGCGATCGGGGAGTTTCAGTGAAGTGGCCCCAAAAGAGAAAAAAATAAAAGATAAAATTGGTATCAACAATTTAGACTACTTACTCCCTATGTTTAAATATACTAAATTAATCGCTTAATCAAGTAAAAATATAGCCATGTGTGACTGATTATTAAATGTCCAATTAAAGTTCAAAATGATATTTAGTGAAATTAATTAATGTAAGTGAAAACATATAATAATTCATAATGTATGCACTCAAATATAAAGTGGAAAATACAGGCAGTTTTTTTTTTCAGTTTTTATAAAGTAAACAAATTCATTCCAATATTATTTTGAATATATTGGCCACTTCGAATTTTCAGCATAGAGTTTAATTATCACTTTTATACAAGAAAAAAAAAAAAAAAAAAAAAAAAAAAAAAAAAGAGTGAAAATTGATAGATGATCATTATAATACTTTAAACTTAATAGCATAGGTATTAAAAACCGCATCTATTCGTAAAATAATTAAGGGAATAATGACATTGATTACTATCAAATCTTTTAAAACGAAAATAAAATAAAATAAAATAAAATAAAGGATAAACGATACTGTTTTTGACACTCTTGACAAATCAAATTTAATTTCTTGATATCTTATTCATTATTTAGTAAAATAATAATAATAATAATAATAATAATAATAATAATAATAATTGCAAGAAATTTTATTAAATATTTATATACTAAACCGTTTATTAAAACTATTTCCGTTTATTCTTGTTTATATTTTATCCAAAGTAGTTTGATTCTAGTAATTCTGACAAAGCATCATTTTATTAAACATTATGGTTTATTATTATTATTATTATTATTATTATTTATTTTATTTCGCATTTGTTTATTATGCACCAACTCTTTAAATCTATATGTTAAAGTATCAATAAAATACAATAATTCCATTCATTAATCTTTTTTTTTTTAATTAAAAAATACAAAAGAAAATAAATCTAATTCTGATAAAGAATCATTTAATTAAATTTTAAATGATTTTTTATTTTGCATATTATTTATTATACACCAACTCTTTAAATATACACGTTAAAGTATCGAATAAAATACAATAATTTCATTCATTAATCCTTTTCTTAAAAAAAAATAAAAAATACAAAAGAAAATCTAATTCTGACAAAGAATCATTTAATTAAATTTTAAGTGATTTTTTTTACTTTGCATATTATTTATTTATTCTTTCTTACTTTTATTTTTAGTTTAGTTTAGTTTTTTTTTTCAAGGAAAGCAAAAGTATATTAGATTAGCATATCCGGCTTTTAAAATTATTCTTGATGGTATGCGATAAAATTTTCTGATGAGCTATAAATGCATATATACATGACTAACTTTACATATAAAGATTTAGTTAATGAACTAGCATGACTACTTCTGAATGCAATGTATTGAGAACAGCAAAAACGCATTTTGAATTTTAAATTAAACAACAAATACAAAAATAAGCTGGAAGTACATAAATGCAAAAGAAAAGAATCGTCTAAAATGTGTTTGCAATGTACCAAAGCAAATAGTTTCTCTGAATTTATTAATGGACAACAAATAAACAAAAGTTTTATCGAAAATGATAGTATTAATTAAAATGATGCGTAACAACGTAAGAAATATTCGAAAATACATTATAAATAAATTGAAACAGCAAGCCTAAATGTATTTTGAAATAATTTATAAACAAGAATCAGTATTATGTCGCAACATACCTATAAATATTACTTAATGTTTGAAAGTGTATAAAAAATAGACACTGAAATAGATAACTGAAAAGAATATTGTAAACAAAGTTTATAAACAAAATGTCATAAAAAAAAAAGATGGATGTAAGAGAAATATTATGGGGGGAAAAAATCATTAAAATATATGTTCATAATGTGAATTAAATAAAAAACTATCTTTAATTCATTATTTGAAATATACAAAAGAAAAGAAGGAAATTATTTGAAAAGCGATAGAGGCGTGTATTCTAAAGAAATTATGTATTTGTATGATAACATAAATATTTTTTAATCCACCCAAAATGCGCGGCGAAAGATATGCGTTATTTCTATTATAAATAAACGCATGTCTTTAAATCATCATCAGTTACTTATAAACATATTCGATGTACCTAAACTAAAACATTATAAGGGGGAAAAAACACATTAAAAATATGTTCATAATGTGAATTAAATAAAAATATTATCTTAATTCTTTATTTGAAATATACAGTTGATGAAAAGCGATAGAGACGTGTATTCTAAAGAAATTATGAATTTGTATGATAACATAAATATTTTTTATTGCACCCAAAATGAGCGGCGAAATATATGCGTTATTTCTATTATAAATGAACGCATGTCATTAAATCATCATCAGTTATTTATAGACATATTCGATAACTGAATCATTATAGGGGGGAAAAACACATTAAAATATATGTTCGTAATGAATTAAATAAAAAGACTATCTTTAATTTATTACAGCTGATGAAAAGAGATATCAGTTATTTATAAACATATTCGACATACCTAAACTGAAACTAATAATATATTTCAATTTAATTCCAAGAAAGAGCTGATAACAACCATATTATCAAAAATTTATTATCAGCTTTATCACTCAGGTATTAGCAGATTTTTTAATCGTTATTTCCATATTCCATTTCGGGTAATTATTAGGTAATTTGTGCTACATATGTTTGTTTCTCCGGTACCATAATAGTGAAAAGATTGCGGAACATGTTTGAAGTAATAGACGTATATATTTTTTATACATTAAGTAAACATTTTTCGATTGTTTTGGCAAAAATTTAAAAAAGACAGTAATTTATGAATCAATTTAATGCTCAACAGTCCAATACGCAGTATAATATTCCTCAGTGATTTCTTTTAATAACAGAGCAACTTATATACAAAAGTAAATCCATAATGAGAGTTTTTGCTCGGCAATTCCAAAAGCTTTAACGTAATGTAAGAAACAGTGATTAAGAGTCTACGCTGGTAACTTGAAAACACTAGCAACCTAATGTTGAACTAATGGCAGCGTTATTTTCAAAATTCTCGCACGCATTTCAAAATGTTTAAGTGTTTTTTTTTTTTTTTTTTTGCATAGGATAGTTGAGATATGTCTACGTACTTTCTTAAGTCTTTCGTACTTTTTCGATTTAAGTTGCAATTTTTTTTTTTTTTTCCTGAGCACACTTTTAGTTTTGGAACCGATTTCGAAATCGAAAGTGTCGTAAAAAAAAAAAAAAAAAGGGCTACCGAAATCGAAAAAGTGTAAAAGTACCCGGTTAAGACATAGATCTGATATATCTTTTACAATATATATATATATATATATATATATATATATATTGAAATGCAAACGAGAAATTTGAAAAAGACACTGCCATTGGTTTAACATCAGCTTGCGTGTTTTTGCATTGCTAGCGCAGGCTCTTAAAGGAAAAAAAAATTTTCAAATTTTCTCCAATTGGATAATCATTGATACGCAAACGGAACTTCAGCAAATTTACTATTATTATTATTATTATTATTATTATTATTATTTTAAACAAAGTTCTATTATCAATATCATAGCTAAAAAAAAAAAAAAAAAAAGAAAAGAAAAGAAAAAGAAAGAAAAGAAACAATTATGCGAAAAAATTTCTCATTGACTAATTTTATGCGAACGGCAATATTTTAATCTGCGCGACGGGTATAAATACAAAGTGAAAGTGGAAGTATATAAAATATGGACCACAAAAAACGAAGAAAATAACATAATTCACGTTACCTTTTTTAAAAAAATCCAATGTCTGAGAGTCTCTACTTTCAGAAAATTAAATTAAGTTATGGGTTGAAAAAATAAATAATAAATAATAAATAAAATTCATAATTTAAATTTGCTTCTGATTAGAATAATTATAGGAATTAAAATAAATATTAGTTTTTAAGACCATCCATTTTTATTAAAACGATGCACTCTTCCCCGCTTTTCTTTCAGTTCTGAATTGTGATTTACTAATAGAATATGTTTTTACAATATTGGCATTTAATTATAGATTTACTAATAAATTAGAAAAGTACTCTTAAAGCTTTACATTGCATTACTTACATTTTCATTTTAAACATGCGTTTATTACTATTATTTTTAATTAAAAATTAAGCGTTGCTTGTATGGAAGATTTAGTTTAGTTAAAAGAGGCGAGAAATACACGCATGAATCGGGAAATTTGTGATATTTATTTAAGGAGGCCAAAATTTTGTTATTATTATTATTATTATTTATGAGAACTTTGTAATGATATTTTTCTTGGTGCGGCTCTTTCTTCAACCCCTTCGGGACCGACAGCTTTTACACAAATTTTATTCGGTTGGCACCACTTTTTTTTTTAAAAAGCTACCTTTACTTAAAGTATCACAAAAATGCTCTAATTAGAGAAAGCAAATATTACTTTTATTTTTTACTGGTGCCTAAAACAAATTCTGTATGCTCTTTTTGAAGGTGCATATATGCACCCATTGTCCCGAATGGGTTAATAAGCATTTTACTTGAAGAAAATTTTTGAAAGGTTTAAAATGTTATTTACAAAAAATAATAAAATATCAATTTTTGCAAATTTTTCTCGAAGTAAAAACAAAAAAAAAAATCTGAAGACAATACTTATTTAAACTAGAATAAAGTAACTTCGTAAAAAAAATTTCTTACGCTTATCTTCGAAAAATTTTAAGATACATCGCTTAAAAGTTGACAAATCCTAGAAAGATTTGTTCTGAGATAAATGAATTTAAGGTGGAGATTTTTTTCTTGAAATATATATATATTATACATATATATGTATATCGCTTTTCAAATGTAAATTAATATATATATATATATATATATATATATATATATATATATATATATATTAATTAAAAACATTAAATTTTACTGTGGTGAAAAATGAATATATCTTCTGAATGAATAACTTCTTTTCGCACATTTTTTTTCATTTTTAAGCACAGAAAAGAATAAATGTTAATCTGGCTTTGGAATTTCAAAAATATTTATATTAAAAAAATAATCATTTTTAAAGAAAAAAAAAATTATTACTTTTATTTACGAGAATTATATTTTGCATTTTAAGTTTTCAAAGAAAGCATGGCAACCACAGACAGAAAGCGTTAAAAAGCATTGTACAGTTTGATGAAATTGTATTTACTAGCAGCTTGTGTCATTTTATTCTGAAACTCTACAGTATTTTTTAAGCTTAAAAGAAAAGAAAAAAATGTTATTTTTGAGCACCTAACATACACCAGGTTCGTAAGACTCATGAAAATAGAAGGCTAGAATATGTAATGATCTGATAGAAACCAGTGATGAATTCAGGATGGGGCCCCCCACCCCCGGAGCATCAAACTGCCCCTCGGAAGACTTGGTAGTGGTTTAAAAGTACAAATCCCCCTTCCCTCCTGAAACTGCAAAATTATTTCCAGGAGAAAAGTGTCTGAATTCAACAAAGACAAATGGTTTGCGTTATTTGATGCTGAAATCTGCAGCATTTATTAATTTATTAAACGAATTAAAAATTTGTGGGTCTTTTTTTTTGTGTGTGTGTGTGTGTTTCTGACTACCTTAAGATCATTGTTCTAATAACGGAACATTACGTACACAACAAACTTTAACCAGAGCCCAACGTCCTATTAAAGCAAGGTAACTTCAAATCTAGGTATAGCTAGGGCATTTTGAAACAACATCATAAACATGATTAACATTAAATTATGCCCACTATCAGGAGTACAAAAATCTAGGCACCAATGGGCTGATTCCCACCAATAAATTTTATTAGTATTCTTCGTCAAATTTTATTAGTATTCTTCGTCAAATTTTGTTAGTATACTTTGCCTATATTTTATCAGTATTCTTATTAGGAGAAGAATACTAAAAATTTAGTGGTGGGAATCGGCCCATTGGCGCCTAGATTTTTGCACCCCTGCCCACTATTATTATTATTTTTTTTTTTTTTTAACTTTAACAGCGGGTTTCAAAAAGTTCGGCTCGTCTAAAATGTTATTTACAAAAAAAAAAAAAAAAAAAAAAAAAAAATATCAATTTTTGCAAATTTTCCTTGAAGTAAAAAAACTCTGAAGACAATACCTATTTAAACTAGAATAAAGTAACTTCGTAAAAAATTTCTTACATTTATCTTCGAAAAAAATTAAGATACATCGCTTAAATGTTGACAAATCCTAGAATCCTAGAAAGATTTGTTCTGAGATAAATTAATTTAAGGTGGAGATTTTTTTTATTGAAATATATATATATATATATATATATATATATATATATATATATATATATATACTTGTAGTTATCTGATACCTCGTTATAGGAATTTCCAATAATTGATTCATTATGTACATCACATGGAACATTTCCTTTTCTATTGCATTTGTATGATATTGTCCTATTAATCACTAGTATTAATCTTTTATTGTCAACTAATTATTTCATACTTAATTAAATAAATGTTTAAGTTGGTGTTATGATAATGTTTCATTTATGGTTATATATATATATATATATATATATATTGCTTTTAAAATGTAAATTAAAAAATATCTATTATATTTTTTTAATTAAAAATAGTAAATTTTACTGTATTGAAAAATTAATATATCTGCTGAATGAATAACTCTTTTCGCACATTTTCTTCATTTTTGAGCACAAAAAAGAATAAATGTTAATCTGGCTTTGGAATTTCAAAATATTTATATTTAAAAAATTACTTTTTAAAGCCAAAAAAATAATACTTTTAATTACGATAATTATATTTTGCTGTTAAGTCTACCAAATTAAATAAGTTAATTACGTAAATTAATTAAATAAATTAATTTAATACTTTGGTACTTAATTAATTTAATAAGTTAGTTAAGTACCAAATTAAAACGTGTTATATATTTTGATGAAATTATTGTATTTACTAGCAGCTTATGTCATTTTATTCTGAAACTCTGTAATATTTTTTAAGCTTAAAAAAAATAATAAATTTGATTTTTGACCGTTTAAAATGCACCAGGTTCGTAAGATTCATGAAAATAAGACAGAATATGTAATGATTTCATAGAAACCAGTGATGAATTCAGGTGTGGCCCTCCCCGGACGCATCAAAATGCCTCTCGGAAGACTTGGTATGATTTAATAGTTCAAATCCGCCCCCCCCCCCCCCCTCCTGAACCTGCAAAATTATTTCCAGGAGAATTCAACAAAGACAAATGGTTTGCGTTATTTGATGGTAAAAACTGTAGAATTTATTAAGCGAACTAAAAATGTTTTTTTTTTCTTCTTTTTGTGTCTCGGACCACTTTAAGATCAAGATAACTTCCAATCGATTCATCCGTTATAGCTTAGGGGCTTTTGAAACAGTCTCACAAATATGATTAACATTCAATTATGCCCACTATTTTTATTTTTTATTTTATTATTTTTTTTTAATCCCAAGTACAGCTTTCCAGAAAGGAAATTATCGGCATATATGTCTCGAGGTGACATTACATAAATCTACATCTTCGGAAATAGATAGCGGCGATTTTCTTGAACAGAAACAACGATTCCTATTGACAGAAATCACCTAAATCATAAAATGAATAACCTTTTGAACAATGAATAACCATAAAATATCTTTCCTTCAGATGTGGGTGAGAAAATGCAACTAGGTTTCGCTGTTTACCACTGGTACTGCCCGAGATTCTAAAATTCTGATAATGGACAGCTTAAGAGTGCCTGTACCTAGAGCTCATATAATACTTATAGGAGCCTGACCTGTACCTAGGGCTAGAACTCCTATTATAGGCAGTGTTGAATTCAGGGGGTGGGCCGGGGGGACATTCCCCCCGGAGCATTGTAATGTTCCACCCCCGGAAGATTTGAGATTTTATGCTTTCAATGGTCAAAAAGCGAATTCCCCCCCCCCCCCCCGGAGCCACAAAAATCCCTCCCGGAGAAAAGTGTCTGAATTCAACACTGATTATAGGAGTCTTACCTAGGGCCACTGGCGTCGTACCATTGTCGCCCAGAGCAAATCTGATGTGTGGTGATAAATTTACAAATGTGTCCTGAATCGTACTTTAAAAGAAAAAAAAAATCGTTTGTATCTGCCCCCAAGCTGTGACTTATGGTGTGGAGTATCGCAAATGAAACCATTCCAGAAGAAGAAAAAGCATTATTCGAAAATTCAAACACAACACTAACTGCAGTTCTATGATTTGGAGTAGACAACACTCCAATCTTACGCAATTGTTAATTTAAAATAAATAAAAAGACAACTTTCACAGAAAAATATATTGTTGAATTTTCAAATGTGGGGTACAGAAATTGTATATTAAAAAATATATAATAAATAATAATTAAAAAAAAAATACGGAAAATGCATGTTTATAATAATAATTGTGTTTTAGATATGGATGAGATTATTTTAACTCCATAGAAGGCATTAGAGAAAAGGGCTTAAATAACTAGATGCCTCTTTTATGACGTTCAGTTTTCTTTCATTTCGGAAAATTTAAGAATTTCCCTAAATGAATAATTTTATTTTGATGATATGCATTATCAAGAAAATTTTAATAATAATAATAATCATCATAACAGATGCATTTTACCCAGAACCCATAGCTATTGTTTGCAATGCTTTAATCGATAATTAATAAATAATTACATGTTGAATTAATTCATATCAAAATTCAAAATAAATTAGAACTTGTTATCTGGATCAAAAATGAATGTATCAATATCCTAAACGATATACTATACAATTAAATTAATAAGTAAGTCATTCAAAATGTATCTTAATTCATGTACAATGAATATTTCTTTCTCTTATATTACATTCATTGAATTTTAAGTAGTTGGTGCACATTCAATATACTTATTTTACAACATTTTTTTAAAATTATTATTTGCTTAAGAAAAATGCATAATTATTTATGTACTATTAATAATTAATTTTCATTTCACATTTTATTTATATATATACAGGACTTGATTGTCACACGGGCCGTGGTGCCTGTCCCAGACGGAAATATATTATTTCGACCAAAAATAATTTAAATTGTTTATAAATTTATTTAAAAAAATACTTAAGTGTATTTAGAACGGTACAATTTCGCATACAATTTGTTTGATTGACCAACTTTTCATTTTCATAAAAATAAGTTTCAACAGAAATTACGTCATTAATTTTAAAATTATAACATATACTAAATAAAACATTTAAATTATATAAAATCAAAAGAATAATAGCTCATCCATGCACATTTAAAAATGAAAAATAGTTAAATTTTAATACTAAATATATTTATAGAAATGAAAATTTACCTGCGTATAAAGAAAACCAATGACGAAAGAAAAAAAAATCACAATTGTACTCCAAAATTACAGATAAAAATGAAATCCAAAGAGAATAAGTGACCAGTTAATATCCTGAGTCAAGGTCTATAAAATGATCACAGTGCACTGACTTTGCCAGCTGATATTATTTACACAGAAGCCGTCGAAGGATTATAACACCACACATATTAAAAAATGTTCCCGAGAAGTCGTGATAAGTCAACCACTTCTCAGGCCGTCTCACTTGCTTTTGGAACGGTACGAGGGTTGCAGCACTGTTCAGCAGTCTTTTGGCGCTATTGGATACACGAGAAAAGTCGCCAAAAGTGAAAGGCTTCAGCTCATTTTCAATTTGCCGAAATCACATAAGAGAAAAAGCATATAATTAAAATTTCAAAATAAAATGACAAAAATTCTCCCGAAAATAAATTGTTTATAGTTCAATTAGTAAAAAATTTATAGTAAAATTAAATTCTAGGATATAATTTATAAGAGAAATAAGATCATCGCTTTCGTTCACGTGTAATTTCTACAATTTTTAAAGACGGAGAGAAAATTTTACACCAAAGTCGGAATATTTTTTAAGATAGCAAATTAAGTTATTATTAACTAAAATTTAATTTGTATTGATTTTGTATATGATTTGTATATGATTTTTTTATACAACGATATGCACAAATTAAATTTTAGTTAATAATAACTTAATTTGCGCACATCGTTGTATTAAAAAAAAAATCAGAACAATATTTCAGTTCGTTTTAAATATGTTCAACTTCAAATTATGGGGAAAACATACATTTAAGACGAAAAATATGTTTCTCTAAAATATTCTGAAATAATGATGTATTAGAAGTTAAATTATTCATAATAAGAAGTCAAATTTTAAATAAAATACGTGCAAGTTTTTCATAAAATAAATAATGTTATTTCTTTTAGTTCATTTTTATTATATTTATTCAATTTTTATTCATAAAGAGAAATTTCTATGTTACTGATTATTAAAAAATAAAGCAAGATAACAACAAATATTAAATTATTTTTAGTTAAGTTTCAAAATTAAATGTGTGTATGCGGTTTGTGGGAAAAAAAAAGATAAACACTGTGTTTCATTTTTAATTTATTCAAATCTTAAATAAAATAAGTGCAAGTTTTTCATAAAATAAATATTGTTACTTCTTTTAGTTCATTTTTATTATATTTACTCAATTTTTATTCATAAAGAGAAATTTCTATGCTACTGATTATTAAAAAATAAAGCAAGATAACAACAAATATTAAATTATTTTTAGTTAAGTTTCAAAATTAAATGCGTGTATGCGGTTTGTGGGGAAAAAAAAAAGATAAACACTGTTTTTCATTTTTAATTTATTCAAATCTTATAAGGGTCATTCTCATAAAAAAATACAAAATGGCAAAAAAAAAAAGAAAAAAAAAAAAGAAAAAGAAAAAAAAAAGAAAAAGAAAGAAAAAACTATTTTATAAAACTGTGTAAAAAAATCTTAAAAAATTGCATGGATGTTTTCATTAATGCTTAATAAATAACCTTATATTAGAGGTCAAGTTTTCTATTTTATTTTTCCCAAGGTTTTGGTTTTTTATAAATTCTGACATAGCCACGGATGCCATGGAAGATGGGAATGAACATAACATTTGCATTACAAAAATTAAATGAAGATATAATTGTGTAATCATTGGGCGTAGTTGGTACATATTTATTTTTTATAATTAAACTGTTAATAACTACAAAGAAATCTGTATATTTTTCAGACACCGAAACAGAATACTGTAAAGAAAGTATTTTATTCTTATATCAACCTCAAAATATTTGTACGAAAAGGATTTAGAAAAAAAAAACAATGCTTTACGTTTAATTTGTAAGTTTTCATTAGATAAAAAATATTTTAATACAAAATGATTATAAAATAATTAAAAAAAAATAATATTTCAGGAAATAATTAACTTTAAAATAAATTTAAAATTAAATCTATATACAGCATTTGTACAAGATGAACACTTTGGTTCTCTATAAATTTGTTAAACTTCTTAAAGTGGAAAACAAAATATTCTGAAATAAGGAAGCAAATGTGCACCAGAAAATAAATTACATTGACTTACATTTAAAATTAAATTTATGAAAGTTCTTTGTAAAATAACTATAGAAAATAAATTACTTTTACTAAAACTTGAAATCATATATAAGCACTTTATAAAAGGTATATATTTTTTTTTAATTCAAGAAATTGCCTTTTTTATGCTGATGGCTCTAAAATAGTAGGGTAGGACTATTTCTGGAAATAATTAACTTTTAATTAAATTTAAAACTAAATCTACATTGTTTGTATACAAGTGTTACTCCTGTAAGTACTCTTTAAATGTTTTTCATTTTTTGATGCGAAAAACAAAATTTTAGGCCAAACATTCGAAAATAATGAAGCAAAGGTGCATCAGAAAATAAATTACTTTTACTAATATTTAAAATCAAATTTATATAAGATGTTTATAAAAGAAATGTCTTTTGATTCAGATATATTACTTTCTTATGCTAATGGGTCTAAAATAGTGGGGTAAAAATATTTCAGGAAATAACTAACTTCTAATTAAATTTAAAATTAAATCTATATACATTGTTTGTACAAAAATTTACTCTTGTAAGTGTTCTTTAAATTTCTTAAAGTGAAATACAAAATTTTATGCCAAATAGTCTGAAATAATGAAAAGCCAGGGTGCAGCAGAAAATAAATTACTTTTACTAAAATTTGAAATCAAATTTATATAAGCTCTTTATAAAAGAAATATTTCTTGATTCAAAGATATTGCTTTTGTATGCTGATGGTTAAGAATATTTCAGAAAATATTTAAATCGTTTACCTTGTTTGTACAAATGTTGATCCTGTAAGTACTCTTTAAATGTTTTTAATTTTTTAATGCGAAAAACAAAATTTTATGCCAAACATTTGGAAATAATGAAGCAAGGGTGAATCAGAAAATAAATTACTTTTACTAATATTTAAAATCAAATTTTTATGAGCTGTTTATATATATATATATATATATATATATATAAAAACATTGATTCAGAGATTTTTCTTTTTTATGCTAATGGTTCTAAAATAGAGGGGTAAAAATATTTCAGGAAATAACTAACTTTTAATTAAATTTAAAATTAAATCTATATACATTGCTTGTACAAGTATTTACTTTTGTAAGTTTTCTTTAAATTTCTTAAAGCGGAAAACAAAACTTTATGCCAAATATTCGGAAATGATGAAGCCAGGGTGCAGCAGAAAATAAATTACTTTTACTAATATTTAAAATCAAATTTATATAAGCTGTTTATAAAAGAAGTATTTTTTAATTCGAAGATATTGCTTTCTATAATAATGGTTCCAAAATAGTAAGTAATTTCAGAAAATAATTAACTTTTAATTAATTTAAAATTAAATCGTTTACATTGTTTGAGGAAGTACTACTTTTGTAAGTACTCTTTAACTTTTTTTAATTTTTTTAAAGTGGAAAACAAAATTGTATGCTAAATATTCGGAAATAATGAAACAAGGGTGCATTAGAAAATAAATTACTTTTACTAAAATTTGAAATCAAGTGTGAAGTGTGTCATGAAGTGGGGTTAGAATATTTCAGGAAACAATTAACTTGTAATAAAATTTAAAATTGTATCAATATACATTGTTTGTACAAGAATTACTCATAAGTACTCTTTAAATTTGTTAAATTTCTTAAGGAAGAAAACAAAATTTTATGCCCAATATTCTGAATTAATGAAGCAATGAAGCAAAGGTACATCAGAAAATAAATTATTCTTACTTATATTTGAAATTAAATTTATACAAGTTCTTTATAAAAATAATTATAGAAAATAAATAATGTTTACTAAAATTTAAAATCAAATTTATATAAGCTCTTTATAATAATAATAATAATAATAAAAAAAAAAAAAAAAAAAAAAAAAAAAAATTACATTTTATGATTCAAAGAAAGTGTTTTTTATGGTTTTAAAATAAAATTTATATGCATCGTTTGTACAAGATCAACATCTTGATTATCTTTAAATTTCTTGAATTTCTTAAAATGGAAAACAAAATTTTATAACAATATTCTGAAATAATGAAGCTAGTATGTATGAAAATATAAAATACTTCTATTAAATCTGAAATCAAATTTATATAAGCTGTTTATAAAAGAAATATTTTTTAATTAAAAGAAGAAATTTTTATGCCAAGGGTTCTAAAACAGTGCGGTGAAAATATTTCAGGAAATAATTAAATTTTAATTAAATTTAAAATCAAATCATATGCATCGTTTGTACTAGATCAAAACCTTGGTTATTTTTAAATTTGGTAAATTTTTAAAAGTAAAATCTGAAAATATCTATACACTGTAAAAAAAAAAATTGCAGTAAAATTACGGGCAGGGGCCGGCAGCAGAGATTCCAGTCATGCCCCGTAAAAAAAACAATCCATGCCCATCATTTTGTGCAGCCCGTAATTTTACGGGCAAAGTAATGCAGCATTATAATGCGCAGGATATAATGCACTTTAAAACACAATAATACTTTACTTACTGTTCCGTAGCACGTAACACGTTAGATAATCAACACAGAATCGCTTTTTTGGCAGGTTAAAATTTTCGAAACAGGAGTAAAATGAAGGGTTACCCCCTAGCGGAGGACAATATATGGGGTCGTACCGTATTTTTGCTCACATACGGGCTAGAACTGTAAAAATATGTGGATTGCCCTTAATTTTCTAAGTATCTAAGGGATAAGGCCGCTTATTTAGTGGATCAGACCGTTTTTCATCAAATAAGGCTGTTGCCCGTGAAAATTGAAGGGCAAACGCTCATAAATTTACAGTTTTTTCTGAGAGTGTACGAAATGTTCTAAAATAATGAAACACGAATGCATCAGAAAATAAATTACTTTTACTTACATTTGAAATGAAATTTATACAAGTTCTTTATATATATGAGCTATTGATTTTAATAGTGGGGTAAGTTTATTTTGTGCAAAATAAATACAGTGATACCTCGGTTTTCGTCGATAATCCGTTCGAAAACAATCGGCGAAACCCGAAACCGACACAATTATTTTCATATGAATCTACATAAATCCAATTAATTCGTTCTAAACACTCCAAAATACGTATCAAAAACACATTTTATAGTGAAGAAGTATAGCGTTTAATACTAATAAGAAAATTTCTTGGCGTATGGTATCAAGGCACTATATCTGGTCCCACTTCCCTTTTTGGACTTTTGGCAGTAGGACTAAGCGTCAAAACCAGACGACTTATGGGTATAAAAACTGAGCGCCACTGTGCCGATTGCCACCACTAATTTTTTAGTATTCTTACTAATACAATTTAGGCGAAGAATACTAATAAAATTTTGTGGTGACAATCGGTCCATTGGTGCCCAGTTTTTACACCTTTGCCGATGTCACTCAAAAAAGCTGTCTAAAGTATGGTCTGTTCTGCCGTGTCTTTAAGATTTGTCCACAATGGGGCAAGACATTATCATTAAACAAGTTGATTACAAGAAACTTTCTTTGTTCCCATGCTGAAGCACTCTCAATCAATAAACATCACAAATATACTCTGGAAATAAACGAAATCCGAGGCAACCGACGAAAACCAAAACAAATTTTTCGCGGAAAAAATCGACGATAACCGAAGTCAACGAAAACCGAGGTACTTCTGTAGTTAAAGCTAAATCTTATTACAAATTAACATAAAAATTTAGCAATTCAAATTTGAATATTATAAAAATTTAGGTGAATATATAAATGTGTTGCTATAGTAATTTATTTAATCAACGATATTTCAAATGTGTTGATTTTAAAAGTGAAGCAACTCCTCTTTGAATAGAATTATTTTTTAAGTTGCATAATATTAACAAAACAAACATAATCCGAATTTAGCTGTTCTTCTACATTTTTTTTTTTTTTTTTTTACAGAATATGTACCGTTAGCAATCGCATAAAAACAAATCTACATGTACACTGCAAAAAAAAGTGTTGATTTTACTGGCAGCTGAGGTGTCCTTATATAATACTGTAAAACCAACACTTTTTTTAGCAGCGAAATGGATAAAATTATTGCTGATGAAGGCGCAAAGGAATATAGAGTTAAAGTATTACGCATATAGCCACTTTTATTTATGACGTATATAGAAAATTTTGCTAAACAGTTTCGTAGCTTAATCCAATGATGATAACAGATATCATATTTCAAAATATTTTTGCAGATCAAATGCCGCTTATACGTTGAAATATTTATATTAAGTACATGAGTGATAAAATTCTTTGAACAAGTAAAATATTTTAAAGTAACGTAGTAAACAAGAATTATAAATTATTCGAGACGCTTTGCTAAGAAAAAAATCTGTCAAGTCAGTCAAAACAATCAAAAATAATAACAAGAGAAAATTATAGATCTTTACCGCAGAAACGTTGTATAATTATATCTATTTCTAAGATGTTTTGATAAAATTTAGGGAGTATATTTATTGCTTCAATCATTCATTTTTGTTTCAAAGATTCTTTAAATATGTTATATAAGATCTGAAACATATGTAAAACAAGTTCGGAATGTTTAAATTCATCTTTGTCGAATTAAAATAAAAAATGTACACAAAAACATGTGATTCACATTACCTAAAAGATGATTAAAATTTTAATTAGATTTAAAATTTAAAAAAATTTAAACATGTTTTAAACATGTTTTAAAACATATTTTAAAATTTAAAATCTAATTAAAATTTTAATCATCTTTTAGGTAATGTGAATCACATGTTTTTGTGTGCACTTTTTATTTTGAAACATATGTTGTTAAAAAAATTTATTTTACTTTGACTTTCTAAATCAATTTCTCGTTTGTATTTTCTTTCTTTTTAATTTATATCAGAAACGTTATCGTAGTTTTAACATATGCTAATATTTAAAATAGAGTAAAACATGTATAAAAAAGGAACTAGTTTGTGTTGTGAGCACTTCTTAACGAAAAAGAGGATCATACTGCGGTCGTGCGAGCGTTAAACATTAAGGGATAGAAAATACGCGAAATATTTGGTTAGAGCTTAATAGTTTGATATCATTCGTAGGGGCGCTGAAATAAATATCACCCGTATGCCGTGACTATTAAAGCGCTCCTCTGAATACACTAAAATTTGCTAACTAAACCAAAGCTTCTGAACTTGTATAACACATTTAAACAATCTTCAAACACAAATCATTCATAGAGACAGTAAATATACATCCTAAAGTATACTAAAGCAGTCGAAACATATTAGGAACAAGAACGAAAAACTATGCATCATGCATAGATTATAAAATATTTTCTAACACTAACAGAATATTTTACAGAATCTTTGTTTTTTAATACAGTGAAATCGATCACAGCCCGCCTTGTAAGCGAATTCTTTTGCGTGTCTCTGTAAACGAATTATATATACTGCATTTTCTATACTCCCCAGGAAGCATATTTTGGTCCATCTCAGCAATGCACATCAATTCCATTTTGTTTGAAATATTGTAAAATCAGTAAAATGCCTCGGAAATGATTTTTCCCCATATAGACCTTAATGTAATGGGATTCTTTTGTATGGCCCTGTAAACGAACTGGAAGTGCTACACACTTCATTTTAAATACCGAATATTCTATAGTAAATATCGTTAACATATTAAATTAACATGGCAATCCAAGTACATTTACGATAGTTGAGCATGGACAGATGTGCAGACAGACAGTCAGACAAACCGAATTCATAAACACTTTCCAACTATGCTGCAGTTGTAAAGGGTTAAAAAGGGTAAATGTCTTTGAGAATATACGGAGGCCAAAAAACAGCCTTATGTACCAATCCCTTTTGATTTTATAGATAGCAGCAATACCAAAATATCCGCCACTGGCGAATATATTTTTAATTACTATTTTGTCCACCACTATTTCAAAACTTCTTCGTGGTAGATTTCAACTAATCTTCAAGGTGTACTATTATTGTATAGAAGTAGTGTTGGACAAAATAATAATAATAATTAAAAAAAAATCCCTGACGGCTCGGCCTACGGGCACAGGTAGATTTCTTAATAAGACGCAGACCGTGGGGCGCCTATTGGGAATGGCAGAAGAAAGACCTATTTGCCATGATGCGGCGGTTGGGACCGTCTACTTCGAAATATACCTCTGCCTGTAGGCGGAGCCAGCAAGGATTTTTTTTCCCCGTAAGAGATGGTTCAATAAAAAACTTGTTAATTTAAAAGTTGTAGGTGATATTAAGAAGATTTATAATAAATTTAAGCGGATATGATATCTTGTGAATTGACGAAGTTATGATTTTTTTTTTCTGACACCCTTATGCCCCCCCCCCCCCCTTGGGGCATTTTTAATGAAATCAAAAATCTGTCAAACATAATTTTTTGGCACTTTTCCTTGAAGTAATAATAACTTTAAACGGATTCGATATGTGTAAAAATTAAGAAGTTATGGGGTTTTTCTGTTTTTCCAAAAGCCCCCCTATCCCCCCCCCCCCCCCTTGGTTCGAGTTTGCCCATTAACGAACTTCACCGAGATTTTATGCCCCTTGATTTTATGTATCGGTTTGGAAGAGATTTGTGCAGAATTATGGAAGTTATCGTGTCCATAAAAAAGTGATATAGATAGATAGATAGATAGATAAAGCTTTGAACTGGTGGTGTTTTTGGGTTCTAGGAGTCAGGATCGGTGTAGATCTGTAAAAAATTTTCAGGAATTCCAACTAAGGGGAAAATGTAATATAGGTAGTATTTCTCACGAAATCTAACTAAAAGCCCAATATCAGCCATGGAATATGGAATGAAAGCAATAAACAGAGGTTTTGTTAAAAGAAAGCAATTACGCGCCAAATATGGCAGTGCTTCATGGAAACATGAAAGAGGCGGAGAGGGGAAGAACAGACGCGAAATTCGAAAAAAGGAAGACGCGGAGATCCGCTGCAAGTGTGGACGCGGAGAAAAACCGAACGGTGACTCACACCTGTTGCAGGGATGACGTCATTCATTATCCACCATATAGACTAATAAGGGTTATGGGAAACGCACTGTTTCTGGGCGAGAATGATGATTTGTTTATCAACTGGTGATCGGTAGAGATGAATATCAGATGATTTTAATGAAAGATGCGTTCTAATGATATTAACACTTCTGTGCGGTTGCATGTAAACGCGCAATTAGAACTCTGAGAAAATACATCTATGTAAACAGAAGTGAGATAGCGCAGTCACTCACTTCCTTGATATTTTCAAGTCATGGGAATGCGATAATGATGTTCAGTTATTATGATTTGCTGATAATAATCCAAATTCATACTGAAAATTGAATGAGTTGTAAATTTGACTCCAACTCACAGATTTTTTGAGTCTAATTGAAATCACGTTCGCTTTGCAAAAAGTGAATGAAACTCAACTAAACACGCACAGAAAATGAATCAAACTCACGAGTTTCAACTCAGGGAGTTCTCTCCTGTACAACACTGTAGCATTATGTTCGAGTAAGTGTTT
Source organism: Maratus michaelseni (assembly GCA_963931845.1). Lineage (NCBI taxonomy): Eukaryota > Metazoa > Arthropoda > Arachnida > Araneae > Salticidae > Maratus > Maratus michaelseni. Next base: position 9,741,123 of record OZ007590.1, on the reverse strand, counting down.
TTATTTGCAACATAAGGTTCTGTTCATAAGATTGTCATCCTTAGGAATTTCCATTAAACAGTGGATTTCCTCCACCCATAAAAGTATTTTTGAGAGTTATTTTCCATTTCTCTCTGTCCAGGGCAATAACATCATTCAACTTATATGCCTTCAATGACTCTTGAATAGAATTTTTCCAAGTCATTCTTGGTCTGTCCCTCCTCCGTCTGCCTTTCAGGCTCCATTCTAAAATGATTTTTGGAAGGCGCTCTTCTTTCATTCTGCGAATGAAATTCGCAGAATTCGCAGAAAACGAAAAACGAATCGTACCATTTAAGCTTATTATGTTCGATTGTAAGTAGAACAACCTGTTTGACTTGCATGGTTTCACGTATTCTTGAATTTTTAACTTTTCTCAACTTTGATATTCTTGCTGATCTTCGCCAGAAGTCCATTTCGGTAGAGAGGAGTTTCTTTTTCAGGGAGAAACTTAAAGTCCATGTCTCCGCACCACACAGTAAAATGCTTTGTCCAATTGCACTATAAATTAATCGTTTAGTTTTAGGGAGAATATTACTACTTCACAAAACAGAATTGAACACGGCAATTGTTTTTCTGCCTTCACCAATTCTCTTTTCAACATCTCTTTGGCATGATCCATCTTGAGAAATGATAGATCCAAGGTATTTGAATTCCTCAACAGTTTTAACATTTATATTATCCAATAAAATATCAGTTCATAAGATGAGAGTCTTAAATGTAAATGCCACTGTTTTTTTTTTCTTTTTCTTAAGAACGTTTCTTTGCTGCCTATTTGACGAAATATTTGTAAAATATGTACCGTATATTCCAGTGTTATAACGCACACTTTTGATACAAGAAAATGTCTCAAAATTTGCAGTTCCGCATTATGAAAAATGAAAAATTAAGAAAAGATAACTGTAATAATTGAGATTTCAATATTAATGAACACGATTAGTCGAATGAATCAGAATACGATTCCAAACGCTGTGTAGTGATTCAGATCGACAGATGGGCTTGGCAGTATTGTATAGTCTAGCTTCATATTTGTTCATTTTTAGGGCGTTCGTAATTATATAAATACATAGCACCTATAGTCGTCGTCTTGTCCGTTCTTCCGCATATAACAGCTCCAAAACTACCCAACCGAATGGTTTGAAATTTAATATATATTATCGTTGCAGAATTTTGTCGAGTCATTTCAATTTTTATAAAAACTTAAATAGATATTAAGAAAAGTTTTCTTTATTCTATTAAATCCTATCATACATAATCTATATAGTAAAAGCGCAAGTCGTGAGTCATGTGACTGAGAAAAAAAATACGGACGAACCACATCTTTTTCCATATGCCAAACGGTTAGGTTCACAGCCGGATCAATCCATTAAAGTAAATAAACAAAAGATTCATTCATCGTGAGTCATAGAAATATTAAACCATGGAGGTAATCATTCGCAAAGCAAGTGAATTCTACAGCGCTGCCTGGTGTCGAAAAAAAATTCGCATCCGTAATAAACATGGCATACGTAATAAGGAAAAAAAAAAGGCATCCTCATTTCGCTCATAGCAGACGATATAATTTATTTCACTGAAATGATAAGAATGATTGTTTTGCATTGTAAAACTAATTATAGCACGAAACGAACGCATCTCATTTGTCACGTTTAACGTTCAATTTCCAACTTGTCTTCATTCATATTCTTTACTTAAATTCGTTTAAAGTTTTCAATTGCATTTTCATGCTCCGTATCCCATAAACGAATCTCTGGAAAGAAGAGTGTGCGCGTAATACAGTGAGTATACCTAAAAACAGAAAAAAATATAGTCTCAAATCGTAGGTGCGCGTTATGCTCCAGTGCTCATTATACACCGAAATATACCATACTTAATTTTATATTTTTAGTGAAGCTAAGCGAAGTTGACGAGCTACGAGTAAGGTTTTAACACATTCTATTTTATATGTTATAACCAGGGCTTTACAAATTTGAAAAACTCTGGTAGCCAGGTATAAATTCTAGTCGCCAGTAAAAAAAAATTAAAACCAATTATAAAATATTATTGAGAAACAATCCAGAACCAGACACTTGTCGCCAAGACAGAGTGACGCCGAACTAATGTTCAACGTGTGTGGCGCATACAGACACCAAGCATTTTAAGCGGGGAAGAAATATTTAAAAAATGCATATTCTTATTAAAATGAATTATTCTTGAATATTTAAAGTTTTATAGATTTACTTCGAAAGAATTACTTATAATCACTTATATGTTATTATTCTTTAAAATGAATGTGATAGATTAATCAGTTTTAATTCTGAACACAAAAGTCTGATTTGAAACTTACAAAAAGTGTAAACCTTTTTTATCGTTGCATCCAATTTTTAGATGCCATATAAGTTGCATTGACAATGTTTCTTATTGTAACTTTCCCCCCTCTCTCCACATTCTAATCACATGACATGTTAGCGGACTAGAGCGGAAAATCGGAAAAGAATGGCGTTTTATGTGCATGAAATGGAAAATGCCTTTTAAACTTGGCTTTAGCCAAAATGTCGTTTGTGCTCATTTTTTAGTTCAATTTTTGTAAAAAAAAAATAAATAAATAAAACAAAAAAGTCAGATTAAAAAACTTAGTCGCCAGATAAAAAATGTTGGTCGCCAGTGGCGACCTGGCAACCGCATTTGTCAAGCCCTGGTTATAACTATCTTACATTATAAAGTAAAAACATGATCGTGACGCTGAGGTCATATTGACGGTGGCAATATCTGACCCATAAATTTCGCTTTTGCTGTTTTTTTTTTTTTTTTAACTTCTAAACATCGATACAATTTCAATTTTTACACCGTCGAATAGAAAAAAATTATTTTTCGAATGCAATTTGTTTGCAAACTGTATTTTAATTTACTGAGTTTTTAATTGTTTTTTAAACGATTTTTAAGCATGATCTTTTTTTATGTGTCTCTATCGCGTGTAGCCCGATCACGAAAGATTAACCCGTCTGCACTTAAAACAGTATAAATAGTTCAGCATTTGTTTCCGTCTAATATTCCATAAATTAAAAATTCACCAGTAAATAAATTAAACAATGAAATAAGATAAATAAAACACAAATTTAACAGACATGTAATCGAACAACGCGCTTAAATCAGAGAAGTTATCAGAATAAAAAAGTCTGCTGTAAGTAGAGAAATCTTTCGCGATTTCTTCGGTTCTTAACTTCTGGCATGCGGTTAATTCGAAAGAATCGCTTTTAAAGCATACTAAACAATAGTGCACATGTCTAAAAGTTCTAAAAAGCACCTTCAAACACACTCAAAATTAGTCCAGATGTACAAAAGCTTTTAAAATATTTTCACCTCGTGGTCTGAGGCATCATCAGTTTTATTCTATTGAGCTGCCGTACAAAAGCTTTAAAAATATTTTCACCTCGTGGTCTGAGGCATCATCAGTTTTATTCTGTTGAGCTTTTAAAAATATTTTCACCTCGTGGTCTGAGGCATCATCAGTTTTATTCTGTTGAGGCAGCTCAACAGAATAAAACTGATGATGCCTCAGACCACGAGGTGAAAATATTTTTAAAGCTTTTATACATCTGGATTAATTTTGAGTGTGTTTGAAGGTGTCTTTTAGAACTTTTAAACATATGCACCATTTTTTGGTATGCTTTAAAAACAATATAATTTCTGAATGAAATGGGTAGTGCAAGTAAATAGCGATTTATTAGAGTTTTCAATTAAAAAAAAATAATAATTTTCACCTATATTCTGTAACCCGAGAACCACGGGTTCGATTTCCCTAGTATATATAAAAAATATTTTGTCAAATAAACATGGAAATAAATATTCTTTAAGAAGAGTACACAGAAATAAGAAATAAATAATTTTGATTTTCAGCTGAGAAATTTAAAAAATGCGAATTCGTTCCATTACCATATGTTTGACATTGGAGAAGACAATAGCAAGTCTGACTGTTAACAAACCTTAGAATAATGACCTAATTAATAACTGACTCCTTTTTACTAAAATATGTAAATTATATTCACCATCTCACCGGACAATGTTTTTTGTTACATTATATTTACAAAGAAAAAGGAAAATTCTCCAAATATCTACATCACGAGTAAGAAATGTACAATGCCTCCTTTCTTTGTAGAGTGGAGACAAATGGAGTCAACCTGCAGCATTAAAAAAGTTTCATGTAATGAGATTTTTATCAGATGTGCGAAAAGAAGAATAACTTCGTTTTGGGTCAGATATATTAAAGATCCTTTCCGCCGACAAGCTGATGACGTAATTAAAGATCTGTGATGTCATGCTTCTCGATTAAATCGTTAGTCATTGTTTTCATTATTCAGTGCACGAAAACTTGGATTTTATCAGCATGTTATTTCGCCGAGAAAGGACATAAATTTCCGAGCTGTAATGTGACACCACGAATGCTAAAAAGACACACATGTATATGCTTAATTTAAATTAAGAAGGTTTTTCCCCAGTATATATTTCTCACAATCTTATTTTAATCGTTTTACTTTATTTTTATCTCAGACTAAGCGACAGTATAGTTTAAGAAGACAGCTTGATTATTTATTTTTCTCTCTTTTTCTTTTTCTTTTTTTTTTTTTTTTTTTTTTTTTATGATGGATTTAGATTAATGTCAAAACTGAAATTCCCACAATATAAATCGTAATAATGGGAAATTATGCTTTTTAATTTTTCCTTTTTTGGCGCTAGTATAGGCAATGTAAAAGGGAAAAGTATTTTTTTTTTTTTTAAATGCAAAGAATAATTCAATCGTGTATTTTGAAAAGGGCGAAGTGACACATTTTAGCTAAAGGAGTTATGTATACACTGCAAAAAATAACTGTTCATTTTAATTCAACAGTTATTTTTTGCAGTGTACAGTTAGTTACATTGTGTCCTTCACATTTTATCCCTTGTCCACCACTCCATTCGGTAGATATGACATATCTGTTATAGAGTTTAAAGTTGCTGAAACACATTCCTAGTGATTACTTGTTTGTTTTTTAATAATAAATTGGCCTACTAAAACTTCACACGACATTGAAGAAGATGCGTAATAAATAAGATTAAAGTTTAATTGTAAGAAACTTGGTATTGCTCAAAATAAAGACGCAACAAACCATATAAATATGAATTTCTTATTAAATTTATCTTCATTTAATTTTGAAAAGGGCACAAGTCTAGAATTTAAAAATATGTTTTTTCTATGTTACCAATTATCAGTGTTTACAAAATGTATATATTGAGTAAGGTTTAATAGTGTATTAACATATAAAAACAATAAAACACCACCACTCTTTTAATTTTTTTTAATTGCATCAGTTTTTCCTGAAAAATGGCCTTTCGCCCTTTTTTAAAATAAACGATTCAATTTTCTATTAATGAAATTTCATTAATTTTCAAAAAGCTACACTTTTTTTAAATTTTTACACGAGCCCAATGAGTATGATGAGTTAAATATAATAAATTTAATCTCTTACCTTCTTGTAAACACTTTTTCAACTTGCATTGCTTATTTACGTATTTCATCCAACGGGTAACAATTTAAAGTGCGTTTCAACACCCTGTATATGTAACGTATTTTTTCTTTAATAATGATTGTTTTTTAAAAGACTTTCGAAAATAGCTCTCGTGTCTTATAAGTTTAACCTAGAATAGCGTATATCACACATATGGGAGATATTATATTAGCATTAGCGGTATCGATAATGATTTTTTAAAGTGAAAACTAACTGATAAAATAAAAACAATAATATGCAACAATATTTTAAAACTCAAATATTCTTATCAGGTAAATTTTTTCAAGGAAAAATTGCGCGGCAAAATTAGCTATTTGTCCCAAACCTTATTTTGCCTTATCTACCGTCATATAAAACTGACAGTGATAAATAATTTGTCAGTTGACCTCATCGTTAAAATAAAGATACTGTTACAGTGGTAGCCGAATATTTTGGGAGAAGTAGTATATCTCTCAAAGCGAAACTTTAATCCTAGTAGATACTATGTTTATCAGTAAAAACTTAAAAAAAAGTTTAAAGGGAGTGTTAAAAAGATTGAAATGTGCATTATTTTTGTTTATTCTTGGAGATACGTATGCAACGTAAATTGAAAAAGTGCCAAACAAAGTAGGTCTGTTTCATCAACACCTGCCATTCTCTCTTTTTTTTTTTTTTTTTTTTTTTTTTGGTAGATTTTGTAAGAAATACTACGTATTACATTCTCCCCTACGGTGGTATACCCTACGTACGTATTGTACTATAAGTCATATTTAAAAAAATAATAATAATAATAAATAAAAACAGTAAAAATTCCAATCCTCTATGATAAAATTTACCGAGTTATGATACTTTGAATTTTATCAATTTTCGAAGCTTTCTGGCACTAAAAAATCGTTTGTCTGTTTTCAGTGCCGTAAAGCCTCAAAATTTCATAAAAACCAAAGTACCATAACCTGGCGAATTTCTACGTAGAAAAATGGAATTCTTACTGTTGTACTTATCAGAGCATGGAGAAAAGGTGTCTCGATATAACATATAGTGCACGGGGAATAACTTAAAAACTGTAAACTTTTTAAAAATAAACTTTTAACTGCTTCAACAATTTGAAAATTTTTATAAAAATCTGTACTGCTTTATGGATTTTATTGAAAGGGCGTAACAAAGGGAGAGGTCAGATTGGACTCAAGCCCTCCCCATTTAAATAAAGACTTATTTATATGAGAGAAGAAAGTTGCCCCAAAGACTGTGAAACTGCAATAACGAAATATTTTAATCACAACATGTAGAAAATATAAACAGGGCTAACAAATGGTCCGTTTTTATGTACCGGTATTTTCTTGGGAAATTTTTATTTTTAGATTTTTCTTGCAAATTTTCCAGAAACCACCCTTGGAGGTAAATTTTTTGTGAAAATTTTGTAGAAACCTACCATGAAATTTTCTGTTAAAAAAATATTGGTATTCAGTTGGCGGACTATTTTGAGCCCTGATAAAAGAACTAAGAGTATAATATATATATATTTTTTTATACGCTTTAGTAAATTAATAGTTTAATTCATAATCATTAACTCTTTAATCATAATTTAACTCCATTAAATTATAATTATATGTTAAGAAAACAATTTAAAAAGACTGAATATATAGTTTAAACAGTGGCGTTCCAAGAATCTGACGACTTCGTTATTCAAAATGAAAGAATTAAAGATCTAGTTTCACGACTAACAGCCATTTTACATATTTATTCAAATCATACACTGCAAAAAAATAAAAAATTGTTGATTTTACAGTATAATACTGGCACCTCAAATACTGGCAGCTGAGGTGCCAGTATTATACTGTAAAATCAACAATTTATTTATTTATTTTTTTTTTTTTATGCAGTGTAGTTCGTTTACTAAAATTTTACTTCTAGAGAAAGTTACTATCAAAGTATGATCTCATTAGTATCCGATGTGCACTATTTGTTTCCGATATGCGATTGATATCCTTATCCGATCTGCTTCCGTTTTAACAGAAATCTGCGTCATTGCACAAATTGTGATTAACTGAACGGGCGATTAACAGATAATACTAATGCCATCACTGCAGATTAATTCGCATTTCATAAAATACCATGCTCAAATCCAATGATGAATTCAGATCGGAATCAGAGAAATTCTAGCTCTCGGATTGCTAACAGCGTCCGTTATAAGGGGGTTACGGCATGCGTAATGCAGCTCGAACCATGGACACAAGCCCAGAGGGGCTAAGGGATAGGGGAGATTCATTGCCCCTTCTTGGATTTTACTTTTTTATTGTAGCGAACTACAACAACAACTACATTATCGAAAATCTAGTTAACTACAAAGTTAACTACAATTACAACTAACTTGTTTTAAAATGAAGCGACTAATACAAATTATTTTTCAAAAGTAGTCACTACTTCGCTAGTTTCAGATTTTGTCAAAGGGTTCAATTTAAACAAGAAATGAAAATGGAAGACGTATTAAATAATTAAGCGACCCCGTGTTATATCGCAACTTCCGGTATACAATTAAATAAATGCAACATAACCGAGGACACTAAGGAAGATAACATGTTTTATGTTTGTTTCCAAAAAAAAACTTTTAAATCGACAAAAACTTTTATATTTTCAAGTTTTTTATAGGACCAACTCTTATGGCAAAAAAGAAAAAAAACCCTGATGGCTCCGCCTACAGGTATATTTCGAAGTGGGTGCACCCAACTGCCACATCATGGCAAATAGGTCATTCTTCTGCAATTCCCAATAAACAGGTGCCCCACGGTTTGTGTCTTCGAAATCTACGTGAGCCTGTAGGCCGAGCCGTCAGGGATTTTTTTTAGAACAATTCTGTAGGAGGAAGAAAATAATAAAATAGACACGGAATCATATATAGTTAACTCGGAAGTAAGCGGAAAGTAGACGAAACGTTTGCTGACTTCTAAATGTAATAAAAAAGCTCTTTGGAATAACAAACTTTAAACAAACAATACATGATACTTAAAAATATGTGCAAAAACAGTGACTGTCAAACTTTAAAATAAACCCATTACAAAACTTTCACAGGAGAATGAGAAACCTCTGTGCTATCATTTGGAACATCATTTACTTCTTCGGACTTGATTTTACATGGCATTTATATACTTTTTGTTAACGTAGTTATTTAAAAAAATGGGGGGGGGGGGGTCTTTGGCTTCGTTTATATATCTCAAAATTCGCAGCAAACATAGATTTTCTTCATATCTTTTAATCTCGTTGAATTTTTCATGCACTGTCCGATGGCGCGGTTAAAGATCACATCCTCAAAGTCAATCTTATGCCAAAACAAGGTCAACGCTTCCATATTCTTTGAAAATGCCGCTTATAATATTTATTTATCGTAGCGTGGTAAAGTCGTAAAGTTAAAGGAAAGCTTGAAAAACTCTTATTGACTTATTATAAAAGCTGTGTCAGTGTGCAATATCAAGTTAAAAATATATGCACCAACAGCCTACATTTATTCATTACTGTAAAAATTATCCACAGAAAATTTTTAAAATCCTATCTTCCTAAAATTAATGATGAGTGTTTCCCAACTTTGTCAGGTAAAACCTGCAGGGAAAAAATGAGAAGATACGATAATTTACGAAGCACACAAGGTTTTAAAAATAGAATAATCCGTAATATATCGGTTTAATTTAGTTTTTAAAACATGTTTTAACTGCTTCATCGTCCGGTATGCGACCGAGCAGGATTTTTCCCCCCTTCACAATTTTAGTCACTAAATTAGACTGCTTAATCAAAACAAGAAAGAAAAATCATGCGTCAAATACAGATTATGTAACACTTTCCAACACATTCAAAATACTGCAGCAAAACTTCACCGTTTAATAATGTGAAAGTTGATGTCTACTTAAACAATTTGGAATATGCATAATACATTTGAAAACTCAATTTCAGCAATTACCATCAATGGTCGGAAAAGTATTCGAATTATTTTGTGCAGCCCTGTATATGATCTACAGATTTGTATATATACTACATAGTATACTAAAATTTAGTTCAGTTAGAAAATGCATAACACAGTTGGAAATGCCCCTTCAGCAATTTCCGTCAATGAACAGAGATGTATTCGAATTATTTTGTGCAGCCCTGAATATGATCTATAGAATTTATACTCACCAAGTAATATGCAAAAACTTGGTTAAATTTAAAAACACGTACCACAACTGAAAATACACTTGTAGCAATTGTCTCTGATTAGACAGTACCGTAACCGAATTCTTCTGTGTCTCCTTGTAAATGAACGATATATGCTATGCACAGCATATTGTACAGTATACATCTTGCACTGCACCTCAGTGCTGTATATCAGTTTCAATATGTTTTAAATAGTCTTAAGTAAAATACATTATAAACGATTTTTTTCCATAGACCATATTGTAACGGAATTCTTTTGAGTGTCCCTGTAAACGAACTATAAATGCTACACTCTTCATTTTCGATACCTAACATATCAGAGTAAACCTCATTAACATATAACTTACATGGCAATCCGCGCATATTTACTTAGAGCACGGACACACAGACAGACGTCTAGATAAACCGAAGTCATAAACATTTATCGACAATGTTGGAAAGTTTTAAAAATCTAGAGTAATTTGAGGGACACAGATCTGTGTATTCTTTGAACATAGTATAAAGGTTTATTTCTTATTATTTTTTTCCTGATGAATTCTCTATTATATTAGCATCACACCCTTATTAGAAATTCAACATTGGCTACATTGGGGTCTAATAACAAGCATATGTTGCATTCATCGGGAATATTTCCAAAGAAATGCCAATATTGACTAAATATTAACTTTACATTGAAATACTTTGCAATTAAATTCACTATTACAAAACACTGGTTTTACATTTGAATTCTTTGCAAAAATTCATTATTACAAAATATCGGTTTTACGTTTGAATTCTTTGCAATGCCACTCTTACAAAAATATTAGCTTTACATTAAAATTTTTTGCAATGAAATGTACTGTTATAAAAATATTGGCATTTACATTAGAATTCTTTGCAATGAAATTCTACTCTTAAAAAATTATTGCTAATACATTAAAATTCTTTGTAATGAAATGCACTATAACAAAAAATATTGGCTTCTTTGCAAGACGTTCTTTGCAATGAAATGCCACTCTTACAAAAATATTGGCTTTACATTGAAATTCGTTGTAATGAAATGCACTATTACATTGGAATTCTTTGAAATGAAATTCCACTCATACAAAAATTTTGGCTATACATTGAAATTTTTTGTAATAAAATGCACTATTACAAAAATATTGGCTTTACATTGGATTTCTTTGAAATGAAATTCCACTCTTACAAAAATATTGGCTGTAATGGAAATTCTTTGTAATGAAATGCACTATTATAGAAATAGTGGCTTTATACTGGATTTTTTTGCAATGGAGCACCAATATTTCAGAATAATATTGGCACTAAATATTTAATTTACACTAGAAATATCGGCAATAGTGTGGCGAAGTATTTCAATTCAATATTGGCATAATTTTGCCAAACTCCAGGATGGGGTAACATTTTATGATGATATTGCCAAAACTGCCTAAAATATAACCAATATTGAGGAAGTTATAGCCAATGCAAATTTCATTAGCTTAATAGTGCTATCTACAAGAGTGCCATCAGGGGGAAAAATCGCGAGCTCTTTAGAAACACGTTACAGCCTATTTTAGTCCAACTACAGTCAGTTATTTTTTTTCTGATTAATTCTCTATTACATTAGCATCACAGCCTTATTAGAAATTCAATATTGGCTATATTGGGGTCCAATAACAAGCATATGTTGCATTCATCGGGAATATTTCCAATGAAATGCCAATATTGATTAAATATTAACTTTACATTGAAATTCTTTACAATTAAATTCACTATTACAAAATATCGATTTTACATTTGAACTCTTTGTAATGCCATTCTTACAAAAATATTAGCGTTACATTAAAACTCTTTGCAATGAAATGCACTATTACAAAAATATTGGCTTTTACATTGGAATTCTTTGCAATGAAATTCTACTCTTAAAAAATTATTGCGAATATATTAAAATTCTTTGTAATGAAATGCACTATTACAAAAAAATATTGACTTTATATAGACGTTCTTTGCAATGAAATGCCACTCTTACACAAATATTGGCTTTACATTGAAATTTTTTGCAATGAAATGCACTATTACAAAAGTATTCGCTTTACATTGAAATTCGTTGTAATGAAATGCAGTGTTACATTGAAATTCGTTGTAAAAATATTGGCTTTACATTGAAATTCCTTGCAATGAAACGCCACTACTACAGAAATAGGAGCTTTATATTGGATTTTTTTTTGCAAAGGAGCACCAATATTGCAGAATAATATTAGTCATAAATAAGTATTGCATTTACACTAGAAATATTGGCAATGGTGTGTTGAAGCATTACTATTCAATATTGGCATAATATTGCCAAACCCCAATGACGGGGTAACATTTTATGATGATATTGCCAAAACTGCCCAAAGTATAACCAATATTGAGGAAGTTATAGCCAACGCAAATTTTATTAGTATAATAGTGTTTTCTACAAGAGTGCCATCAGGGGGAAAAAAATCGCGAGCTCTTTAGAAACACATTACATCCTATTTTAGTCCAACTTACAGTCAGTCACCCAAACCCACCTTGAGTACCCTTTACTTTCCCAAAGTCACCGTGTCGGCGACATGCGTCACAAATTCGCTCAACTGTCCAAAATCGCCTACCAAATATCCGGTCTAAAGTGGCAAAGGCAGTGAAATAAGCAGCAAATCAATGAAAATAATAAAGAATATCCCTACCCACTCACGGACAAACTGAACGGACCAAGAAAGAGCGTGAACCCGAGTATGGTCCAGCGCACTCGGGAAAAAGGTAGTAGACTGCGAACACCCACGCAAAACGTTCAATCGTGCGGTCACGGTCGATTATTGCTCTCCTTCATAAAATTGGGGTGATTTCAGAAGATTTACCGGCAAATTAGGGTGCAGAGAAAAGCTACTTTGTGAAAGACTCAATTTGGACGGAAAAGGGATTCCGTAAATAATGAGTTGCTTTTCTTTTTGCCGCTCATTTGGTTAACGGTTATTAGGTAAAATCACCGTGATTTAAAGCGGTATTATAAAAAAAATATTTTTCCACGCTCAACAACTCAAAATTTTGAGACACATTTTCAGACTCATTTTTAAAAGTAAAAACATGAAACTTGGCGGCGTGATTTATGAAGAGATTTATAAGGGACCTATGTTTTTATTTTTCGTTCAATTAATTAGAAATTGATTTTCAAACAATTATTTTCACAGTATGATATTTTTTTTTTGTTTGTTCGTTTCGAGCGCTATCGCTTCGGGAAATTCGGTTCAAAATGTCCACTTTGACAGCATTTTTTGAAATATATTCTGCCTTTATCAAAAAATCGAGACAATACGGACATTTTAAAGTTTCTGAATAAGAGAACCTGCCAATTGCATGCATTTTAGAGCAAAAATGAATTTAAAAATGTGTCTCAAAATAAGCAGTTTGAATTTGAATACACCCTTAAGAAGATTTTTTTTATCATACTTATTTCTGTAGCAACTTTGTTTGAAAGACAGAATAGAAATTAAGCTACAAGAACTCAAGAACATTAATTATAATTTTTTTTTAATCGATGAAGAATAAAGAATCACGCTTGTCGCATTGTTTATGAAATACTTACCGACACTATCAGAATATTGTAAGAAAACTATATTTTTTCGTAGGATGAAAGGAGACCTAAATAAACAAGTTCAACTAGTTGGGGAGGCCGACCCAAGAGCTAAAACTCTACTAGCCACTCCCACATCTAAATAAACAATTTAGAAAACACATAACATATGTTGACAACCCATTTTCAGCAACTACCGCTCGTATATGGTAACAAATTCGAATTCTTTTATGAAGTCCTGTATACGATCTACAGATTTCTTATTCATAACATAATGTACTAAAAAGTAATTCAACTGCAAAACGCATGATACAATTTAAATGCTTTGCCAGCAATTGTTATCCATAGACCCTATAGTATCCATATCCTTTTTTACAATTCTGTATATGAATTGAATTAAGTTGTACTTACACAGCTTTAATATAATAATATATAATTCATCTGAAAAATTCATAACACATTTGAAACCGTACTTTCAGCATCTCCGTTGATAGAAGTCAATTAATTCAAATTCTTATGCACAGTTTTGTGTCTGATCTATAGAATTTATACACATCACATAATGTACAGTCGTGGTAACAAAATGATATCCCCTATTAGACTGAAAATCATTGTATAAAAACGTGACCAGTACCAATCGGTTAGTCATAACGTCTTCTAATTGATGCTATATTTAAATTATGCTGCGGGAGTCGCCTTTATGCAGGAAATGTATCAAATTTTCAATCTAATCTTGACGTGGTATTTGGATTCTTTCGTAAACGTTACCTTGGTATACCAAACGGGAAGTCAGTCGGTCAAGTAATTTAGGAATTATACAAACGTAAAATTTTGAACTTCTAATGTTAAATTCATTTTTAATCGTTGTAAAACATTGATTGCAATGCAGGTAGTTTACTTAAACATACCTCAAAAACTATTCGGTGGTAAATGAACTGTGCTTTTGGAGTCGCATATTTAAAGCTTCTAGAAATCAATCTCAGTTAAAATTTTTATAGATTACATTTGTTTCAAATACGAATTTCTTAATTTATATATATTTTAGTAATATTTTTTATGGAAAAACATGTATTATAACCTATAATAATTTTAAAAGGAATCGATTTCTAGAAGCTTCAAATATGCGACTCCAAAATTACATTGCAGTTCAAGACTTTATATCTGCATAGCTGCTAAACTACTTGTCCGATTGACTTTCTGTTTGATATCTGATCTGACGGTACATTTTAGTGCTCCCGATGCGATACGTATTTCAGTTATACGTTTAACCGATATACGTATATACGTATAATACGTATTTAAGGAATACGTATCCTTTAAATTATACGTTTAAACGTATCTGAATACGTATAAGCGTATATCGGTTAAACGTATAATTCAAGTATACGTTTAATTTAAGTATACGTATATTTCAAGTATTATGATGTAGCGATCATATATATTTGTAATTTTATTCAAAATTTATAATTTCTTAATTTTTCAAAAAGTTAATTTATATCTTTATTTAAATTCTATTCATTCTAAAGCAAAGTCATATCTATCCCACGATAAATGCTATTTAATCATGTACGCGTAATCTTTCATTTTTCTGCAGCTTTCGTTAACCGCATAAAAGTATTTCCATTCTAAAATTAAAAATGCGACGACGGTTATTTCGCATATACATTGATACACTAGTATTCTTTTTGTAGAAATATCCGCTCCGCAAATCTATTAAAATTCACTCATGTTTTGCATCGCGGTGCCTTTAGTCTGCCAGCCTTTAATTGTCTGTTGCATCTGGAATGCAATTCTAGATAGTTTTCAACTGATTGTTTTGCATCTTTTTATTAATAACTTTATACATCCTAAAATTATAAGTTCCGCTTTCCCAGGACAAGCCGCAGGGTTGCTCCGTTAAAACCTATATTTTGATAACGCGCTTAACATTGCATCTCTGTTCTCTATCTCCCACGCAAAATTAACATTGATATATTCTAAACCGTCTTAAAATTCCGAATGGCGATAAAAAATAATGCACGTGTAATCTGGCGATATTGGGATGACTTCTGACACACATGTACATCTCTGAAAGTAGATCAGACTTCTCTTAACCTCCTCTAAAAAATGTTGTTGCTATTAATGTAAAAAAGACCACCTCCCAAACTTAACCATCTTAGTCAAGTACCAATAAATATTAAAAAAACTTGCAAGCATCCATGGACTATTCTCTGTTCCTGTTTACATTTATGCTGATTTCTTCCAGGAAACGACCCCGTGGAGTTATTGCGACAACGTGGAATTATTGTGGTGATTTTTAGTCACATTACGATCACATATCCGTATCGATACGTACTCCAGCCATCAACAACATCTTAAAAAAATTGGTTCTCGTGAATCAAGAAGTCAGTATATTGGACGATTCTTGACATTTTGGGAGGTGGTCAGTATTTTTTGCTCAGCGTCTCTACTTCAGCATCTCTCCTTCAGTGTCTCTGGCCCTGTATTGCTCGTCAGCATTTCAGAGTCAGCGTCCCTGATTCCTGTTTCTATCCCGTGGTTCCTTCAGACGGAAAAGATATTTTTGGACTTATTTTCAATGGAAAAAGTACACTTATGAACTCTACAATTTCTATTATTAAAAAGTTGAATCGGTGAACATTTTTTATTCAATCATGAAAATATATTTGTCAACCGATGCAACAGTAATGTGCATAGAAGGACTAATTTTAATAACCTTTCCTGTGCGAAAAGTAACTTTTGCATTACATCGAACATTCGGAATTAAAACCTGCAATTTAATTTACACTGATGTAATATTGAAGTATGCGAATATCACGTATTTGTCCCGGGACAATTTTTCTTTAACTTACGACTGAAAATGCTCATGAAAAATGTTTTCTCAACAGCTTTTTCTTTTATCGTAAAGACTTTTACAGACATTTGAAAAATCTGCTATAGTTTACTGAACAAATGCATCTAAAGAACATCTCATGTTCGGTGCTTCATCAAGAAATATTTTCTCCCTTTACATTCATGTTAGTGAACTACTGAAAATATATTTCTAAGTGAAGTTTCATTTCACCAGCTGATTTTCAGGGTCAAATCGCGTGAACATTCATTATGATTATCGGTCTGGAGAAATTCATTTGTTCACCATTCTTCAAAACTTTGACCTCCGAAATAGCGATGGATTTTATCGAGTAAGACTCACATAATGATGTTTAGCTAAGTGTTGCTACGTTAGCGCACACTCGCCGATTACTTTTAAAATCTTCGTATTATTTTTAAATGGTACAGATATCTATTTATCTAAGAACAGAAAAAGCACGGTGTTTTATTTTTTTTATTTAAGTTTATTTCGTGTGTGTGAACGCAAATGGATATATATATTTTTAATGGATGTATGTTTTTACTCATTTTTTATGATTTATTCCTTCCTGGATAAAAAAAAAGAAAAAAAAAGGGAAAGAAAGGTACTTTATTGTCATGCATGATGGCATTATCAATCTATTTGTTTTTAAAGGCTGTAAAGATGTAATA